>CAUYUJ010000950.1:102749-107251 GCA_963575745.1 Prorocentrum cordatum
CCCCCCGGGCCTTCCGAGACGGCCTCTCCCAGAGGCCGGGAGGAGCGCTTCCGAGGAGCCCCGGCGCCCTCCGAGAGGGCCTGCTGCGTCTCGCGCCCTCCCCCCCTCGCTCGCCGCCGCTGGACGGCCCCAGGGCACGGCAAGGGCCCCGGGAGGACGAAGGCAGCCGAGCACGCCCCGCCGCGAGTGTGCCGCGAAGCGGAGAGGGCCAGCGCTTTTCGGGCCACTGCGAGGAAACTGGAACGCCAGGATCTGCATCGATCCGCAGCGGCGAGGCATCGGCGAGGCGGCGCGAGCCTCTCCGACCCCATCTCTTCTGTGTGGCCCCTACAGAGCGGGACGAAAGCGGAGGACCAGGACCGAGACAGGGAGTCGGAAGAACATCGGACCGAGACAGAGGGACAGGGCCAAGACGAGGCCAGACCAGAACCGCCAGATCTCCGAGAGCTCAAGCGGGGCTCTCTGAGAGCTGGCGGATCTGGAGGATGAGTCCCCAGACACGCTCGCGTCCTGCAGACATTTTTGGTCGTTTCGGGTCTCTGGGGGCCCTTGCCAGGACCCGGGACCGTCAACAAAAACGCAGGATGAAAAAACAGATGGCCCTGGGGGAAAGGGTCGGGACCTCTGGAGACCCGTATTGAGTATGTCAGGTCATCGCGTGGTAGTTCCAGAGCGCTCCAGGACGCTCTGAGTTGGAGTGCCATGTGGGGCCTGCCCTGGAATGAGAACATAGAGTGAGCGCTATTCGACCCTTTCTCGGACCTCGTACTGCGCCGAACGCAACGACCGCGTGTCTAACGACGCATCCACCCCGAATGTGTCTATGTACTACGTGACGACACCCAATGTGTCTACAGACGCGAAGCAGGCAAACTCTGCCCTCTCAGAGTGTTCCGGAACACTCTGGAAAGGACTCGGTGATAGGGTCGGGACTTGTGGAGACCCTGGAGAGAAGTCTCCATCTCGGTCTTGCCGCCCATGCTGGGCGGTGTCCCTAGCCAACCTCGACCCTATCCCTATGCCGAAGATCGGCAAGCCAAAGGCGATGACAATCTTAGGGCCTAAGATTGTCCGCGCAGAAACTGAGCGAATCCTTAGAAGCACCGAGGTGATGTGATGTCAAACATAGTGGTCGGAATATGCTTCAAACTGGCAAGTCTCCGTCTCCGGGGAAACGGGAAGCCAGAAGGTACCGATACAGCCACTCCTCAGACCTCTCCTGGGGCGCTTTCTGACCAGGACTTCGCGGCGAGCCCAGCGGGGGCGACGAGGGCCGCCCAGGAGGCCGAAAGAGGGTAACACACGAGGGAGGGGCAGCGAAAATGCCATGCTCTTCCTCCTCCGAGCTTCGGTCCCAGATCCCCGACGTCATGCTTTTCTCATGAAGCGACCCCCAGAGGTCTGGACCCATTCCCCGGGACCGGTTTTTCTCATCTCGGGAGCGGCCAAGAGGGGGGTGTCCAATAGGGGGGGGTGCAAATCATGACCGGCGGCATGTGCGCGGCTCAGCGGGGGGGCCAGGAACGTAATCAAATAACGCCATGAAATCTGGGGAAATATCATGTCCCACGCCATGATATCCCCCCCCCCCTAGTCATCACCCCCCTCTTTTCCGCCCCCGACATGAGGCGACCCCCAGAGGCCTGGACCCCTTCCCCGGGACCGGTTTTTCTCATCCCGAGTCGTTTCTTGACGGCCCCGAGGCCCGGTGAGGGCCCCCCGAGGCCGAAAACGGCGCAGAACCTCCCGTCGACGTCTTTTGTCACAGCGCGAGGAGGGGGGCTGGGATTATGTCGGGCCTGTCCCCCTAATTACAGGGGGATTTTCGACGATATATATATATATATATATATATATAATCCAAACAGATAAAGCATATGCAACAAATTGTCCCCAGACTTTTTTTTTTTGTTTCTATTTTTGGGGGGTATTTCGCATTTTGTCGTCGGAAATATCCCCTTGCAGGGGCACGGGCCCGCCTTACGGTGAGTGGGAGCTCCGGTCTCGCCCAGGGGGCGCGCCTGGCCGCGCCGCCGGGCGCGGCCGCCGGCCCGCCGCGGCCGAGGCCCCCGAGCGGCGCGCGCAGGGGCGGCGGGCGGCCCGCGGGGGCCGAGGCCGCCGCGGGCAGCAGCAGGCGCTCCGCGGTGGGCAGGCAGAGCGCCGCCACGGCCGCCGGGCGCCAGAGGTCCAGCGTCCTCGGGCAGCGGAGAGGGGGGGGGCGAGCCCCCTGCTCGATGCTCGCTCCTCCTCCTCGCTCCTCCTCGCCGCGCCTCGCGCCTCCTCCTCCTCCTCGCGCCTCGCGCCTCGCGCCTCGCGCCTCCTCCTCCTCCTCCTCCTCCTCCTCCTCCTCCTCCTCCTCGTCGCCCTCCTCCTCGCCCCTCCTCGCCCCTCCTCGACAATGTAAAGGGCGAGCCCTCATCCTCGCTCCGATCGAAGAGGGCTCCGATGGAGAGCGAGGACACCTTCCGCGCGAGAGTCCGATCGCAGCGCCCGACCCCGAGATCTGGGCGCTGCCATTGTCGTCAGCACGGGCGTGTTCGCCCGGGCTCGGGCCTGGAAGCCTCAGAGATCGCTCCGGCTCGAAGAGTGGCGCAGAGAGATGGGGTCGGCGGCTGCGGTGGTGATGGCTCGCGATGTGGCATCTTCTGTTCGCTACGTCGGACCTCAGGGGAAGTCCGATCGAGCGCCGAGGGACGTCTCGTCCGGCTTGCGGGAGCGGCGCGAATACGCGCAGCAACAGCTTCCTCGGTGGAGGCTTCCCAGATGGGGTCCGACGCTTGCGGGAACGGCTTCCTCGACAGGGGCATCCCGCGTGGGGCCCGAGCAATCGGAGTCTGAGGACCGCGCCGCATCGTTAAAGAATCGCCGATGAAACGCCTCGGCGCCGTCGGCATGGAGAACATCGGGCTCCACATCGGCGATGCTGCGCGATCCCCCGACCCCATCTCCTCGAACCCCATCTGGGAGGCCTAGACTTGAGGTCAGGTCGGGCGTGTCCTCTTCCAGGGGCATTCCGGGCGAACATCTGTTTTTGTGGATGCACTATTTGTGGGTCTATGCTTTAGCACTCCTCTGGCAGACGGACAGGCCCGACTTACACTTCAGGGGGCCAACAAACCCCAGACCTCCTCGCGTCGTGAAAGACAAACAACACGAAGGGCTCCCTGGGGGCCCCCGCTGGACATCGGGACCGTCCAGGGACACGAACTCGGCATGAAGATCCGCCCCCGGGGAGGCGGTCGAGATCCCTTCGGGGGTCGGCGCTGTGGAAAAATATCACGACGTCGGGGCATCGGGAGCAGCGGGGTCCGCGCTGGGCCCCGAGGGAGCTGCCGCTGCGATCGCTGCAGCATGCGCGCGCGAGCACCAGCATGTGGAGGGGGGGGGGAGCAGGCCCCTCCCCTACGCACGATCGCTGCCGCCACCTGGGCAGAGGGGGGGACGGGGAAAAGTAAAGTTTGGCCTCGGGGATCTACTGACCCGGGGCACTCCAGACCCGGGTCAGTCAGGCTTTGCATGATCCTGCAAGATCCTGTAGGATCCTGCAGGATCCTGCACCCAAGCACGGGTCAATGCAGCCCTGGCTCTGCAGGATCCTGCAAGATCCGACGCCCTGGCTGATCCCAGCTTGCACTGACCCCCGTGCCCCAAAATCCCCGACGTAATGATTTTTTCATTACGCGACCCCCAGAGGCCTGGACCCATTCCCCAGGATAGGTTTCTCATCCTGAGTCGTTTTTTGACGGTCCCGAGGCCCGTGGAGGGCCCCCCGAGGCCGAAAATAGAGAAAGACCTCCAGTCCTGATTTTTGCTTGATAACGCGAGGGGGTCTGGGTCTTGAGCTCCGAAGGGATTGGCCTGGATCACGGCCGTTACCGCCGGCCCTCCCCGGAGGCCCCGGGGGGTCCTGGCGTCCCTCCGCGGCCGCAGCGCGCTCCTCCCGCGGCGCCGCGGCGCCGCCCCCCGCGGCCCCTGCATCGCTGCCGCCGGGCCGCCGGGCCGCCCCCCGGCTGAGAACGATGCCTCCCAGATGGGGTCCAAATTGGGGCATCCCGAGATCCGGGCGTTGCAATTATTTCACACTGGGCGTTTGCGCCCAGCCTCGGGCCCCGGGACCCTCACAGCTCGATCCGGCTCAAGGTGGGGTCCGGGGCTTCGGTTGCAATTTTGTCTGCAACGTCGGATCTCAGGGTAATTTGGTGGGGGGCGCGCCTTCTGGCCCTGGGAAGGGAGGCCCCACCAAACAGAACTGGGGGAACATGGTGATGAAGAATTGCTTGCGAGTGGCCGGCACGCCCGCTCGCCTGGCTGCGTACTTCCGTCCGGAAGGCGGTAGTGCGCGAGCGTGGGCGTCGGCAGTGCAGTCGTGGCGCACTTGATGCATTTGTCAACGTCTGCTAGTGCAGCGTCTGGTGCAAGCTCCGCCTCCTCCTCCTCCTCCTCCTCCTCCTCCTCCACCTCCTCTTCCTCCTCCTCCCCCTCCTCCTCCTCCTCCTCCTCCT
>CAUYUJ010000951.1:0-70000 GCA_963575745.1 Prorocentrum cordatum
GGCGCGCCTTGATGGTGCGATCCAGTCGCATCACCGCCAACGGGAGGGTTTGTTCGCCATGTCCCATTCTGTTCGCCCAGAGGGTCAGTGGAGGCCTTCGGGCGAACAGAACGGGACAGGGCAAGGAATGGGGAAGACATGTCCGAATCTCCTGGGCCCCCCAGATGCTCGTCCGAAGAATGCGGAGAGGTCCCAGGGTCATATCAATTGGCTGCTGTCCCAGGGGTCCGGTCTGTTTGGCCCGAAGAGTTTGCCAAGGCCCCTGGGGGAACAGAATGGCACAGCATATCGGGCAAAGGGGGGCGGTAGCTGGCCTGTCAGACCCGGCGTTCGTATTCTGCCCAAGCGGCGCGGGGCCCACGGGCCCCAGGGTTGGCGGCCCGCTGGGTTTCCTCTTGTTCGCCCACAGGGTTGGAGGAGGCCTCCAGGCGAACAGAATGGGGTAGGACAATGAATGTGGGAGACTTGTCGCAAGCTCCCAGCCCCCCCAAGTGTGCGCCCGAAGGGTGTGGGGCCGCGTTGGCTCCCTCAAAGGGCCGTCTTGGAGCCGTCCAGGCCCGTCTTGAGGGCGCCGTGTGCCGTGATGGGGCCGTCTTGGTTCGTTGTGGGCCCCTCATGGGCCGTCCGTAGGCCGTCCTGGGCCCATCGGGGTCCTCGTGGGGCTGTCTTGGAGCCGTCTGGGACCGTGAGGAGGCCGCCTTGGAGTCGTTTTGGGCCCCTCCTGTGCGCCTCCTTGGGCCGTCCTGGGCCCAGCAGGGGCCGTGTTGGCACCCTCTTGGGGCTGTCTTGGAGCCGTCTTGAGCCGTCGCAGCGCGCCTTGGGTTGTGCTGGGTCCGTCTTGGCCCGTCTTGGGGCCTTCCTGGGCGGTTCCTCGGACCCTCCTGTGCCTTTCTGGGGCCTCTTGGTGCATCGGACCGCCGAAACGGCGGGAAACGCAAAGGGTGTAACAGTAAACAATGGAAAATTAACGATTTTTGCCAGCTGGGACTCTCTTGCAATCTTGGCCCGTCTTGAGGCCCCGAACGGGCGCGTCCTTGGGCCGTCCTGGGCGCACCCTCCTGGGACCGTCTTGGAATCGTCTTGGGCCGTCTTGAGCGCGCCTTGGACCGTCCTGGGCCGGTCTGGGGCCGTGTTGGCACCCTCGCGGCGAGGAAGCTCGGAGGCGGGCTCGAGGCCTCTTCGGGGCCATTTTGGAAGCTGTTGGGGCCTCTGTAGGGGCCTCGTTTGGGCTCCTTGGGAGCCTCCTGGGGCCTCTTCGGGGGATTCTTGGCGGCCCTTGGGGCCTCTCGGGAGCCTGTTTGGGCCTCCTGGCGCCCTCTTGGGGCGGAAGGCTCGGATTTTCGGTCCGTGGTCCCCCTCTTGGCCCCCTCTTGGGCCTGTCTTCGGGCCCTCGTGGGCCGTCTTGAGCGTCTCTTGGGTCGTCTTTGGGCCCTCTTGGGCTGTCTTGGGGCGCTCTTGGAAACCTCTTGGGCCGTTCTGGGGCGCTCTTGGAGGCCTCTTGGGCCGTCTTCGAGCGTCGGAAAGCGGAAAAGGCGAGAAGGCCAAAATCCTTCCAAACCCGTCGTAAAGCGGACGATTTTGAGGCCCAAAACCGTCCAAAACCTCCTGAGGCGGTCCCCTCGTCCGCCCCCCTCGCTTCGAAGCAGTTTTTAAGCCCCGGGGCACCTCTTGGGGATCTCTTTTGGGCTCCTGGGGGCCTCTTGGGCCTCCACTGGATTCGCTGCCCTCGGTCGGCAATCGTCGATCCTACGACGACTCTCCCCAACGGAGAAACATCGAAGGCCCTCGGAGCGTCCAACATTGTTCTTCTGTGCCTTCGATATGCCGGTCGCCTCTCGTCCGCTCCCCCCCTCCTGGAAGCAATTCTGAGGCCACTTAGGGCTTCGTGGGGGCCGTTTGGGGATCTCTTGGGGCGTTTTTGCCTGCAATATGCCTGTCGCCTCTCGTCCGCTCCCCCGCTCCTGGAGGGAATTCTGAAGGCACTGAAGGCTTCGTGGGGGCCGTTTCGGAGCCTCTTCGGCCTTCTTTTGGGCCTCCCGGGGGGGCTCTTAGGGCCCTCTCGGGCCATCTTGGGTGCCTCTTGGGCCGTCTTGGGGCCGTCTGAGGCCCGCCTCGGCGCCTCTTGGGCTGTGTTGGGCCGTCTTGGGCCGCTCCTGGGGCCGTCTTGGGTGCCTCTTGGGCCGTCTTGGGCGCCTCCTGGGCCGTCTGGGGGCCGTCCTGGGGCGTCTTGGGACCGTCTGGGGGCCCTCCTGGCCCGTCTTGGGGCTCTCTTGGGGTCCTCTTCGGCCGTCTTGGAGCGGTCGGGGGGGCTTCTTGGGCCGTCTTGGAGCGTCGGGAAGCCGAAGAGGCGAGGAGGCCGAAAACATCGAAAAACACACTAGAAATCGACGATTTCTGTCGCTCGGGGCCCTCTTGGGAGGCCTCTTGGGAGGCCTCTTCGGGCGTCTTGGACGCCTCTAGGGCCGCCTGGGGCGAATCTCGGGCGTCTTGGGCCCATCTTTAAGCGTGCCGGGGCTCTCCGGGGCCGTCTTGGGGGCTTCTGGGGGCCCTCCCGACATGTCCTGGAGCCTGCCTGGGCGGCCCGGGGCGGCCCGGGGCCAGCCCGGGGCGGTTTTGAGACATTGGAGCCTGCGCCCTTCTGGCACGCACTGGGCCCTGCAATGTAGTAGAGACTAGGGCTGACCCGCGGCCTTCCGGCCGCGGAATTTGCCCGCCATGGCTTGGACGTGGAAGTGGAGCGTCTCTGGGGCCTCGCGGGTAAGGGGAGGTTGGAGGGGACGGTGTGGATGGAGGAGGTGGCCGCTGGAGGGGGAGATGGGCGAGGGATGCAGGCAAGCAGGCCTGAAGGCAGGAACGCGGTGGTGGAGGCGGTGTCAATGGAAGCGCACCCATGTAGGCATGACAGCTGTTTCTGACGCCGCAGTCTGTGTTCATCATAGCTTCTGCGGGGAGGGCAGCCGTGAGAAGTTATCTGCCCTTCGCCGGGGCCGAATGATAATTTGATGTGGTAGTGTGGGGCCAGTGGGCGCGGCCTAAGAGGCCCGCAAGAGGGCGGCGAGACGTAACTCCCTAAGACGGGCCCCAGTGCGAGGACACGAATCGACCTTTCGAGCGCACCACCCCAAGACGTCCCCAAATGGCGCAGAGATGGCTCGCAGTGGGTCCAGGAAGCCCCCAAGACGATACTGGAAGTTCGACGCTCCCCAAGAGAGAAGCATCCCACGCCTCTTGGGGGCCGCTTGGGGGCCCTTTTCGTCCTCCTGGGGGTCTCTTGAAGCCCTCTTGGGCAATCTTGAGTGCGTCTTGGGCCGTCTTGGGGCGATGTGGGGCCGTCTTGGGCGCCTCTCGGCATCTTGGGACAGTCTTGGAGCTATCTTGGACAAATATTGGGCGTTCTTGGGGTTGTCTTGTTGTTTCTTGAGCCGTCTCGGGCGCCTCTGGAGCCGTCCCTGACGGCCCAGAGACCGTCTTGGAGACTGTCCAAACGGAAAGGCTTGGAGACGGGGCGGTGGGGGCATCTACAGCCGTCTTGGAGACGGGGCGGTGGGGCCGTCTTGGGCCATTGTTAACTGCTGTTGGGGCTGTCTTGGGTGCGTCTTGGGCCGTCTCGAGGCCCTCCTGGGGCCCTCCTGGGAAGCCTCTTCGGCGTCTTAATTTCTCTGGGTTTCTTGGACTTTCATGGTTTGGTTCTTCCTTGTCTTCTCTTTTGTCGCTTTTATTGGTTCTTTTTATTTCTTTTGTTGTTTTGTTTGGTTTGTCTTGTGAATATTATTTCTTATTGCTCATTGCTTTATTGATCATTAGATTCTTTTTGTCTATGTGTTATGCTATATTATCCCCTTTATTTTTTGTTAAGTTTTTCTTTTTTTCATATGTCTTATTTACCGACTCCATCGCCTTACTTTTATTCAAATGGGCCGTCGTAGAGGCGTCTTGGGCCGTCTTGGCGCCGCAAGAGGCAGTCTTGGCTTGTCGTGGAGCGCTCTTGGAGCGTCTTGGGGATACCTGGGGCCGTCCTGGGCGCCTCTTGGTGTCACCCTGGGGCCGTTGTGGGCGCCTCTTAGGCTCTCTTGACGCCCTCTCGGGCCGGTTTTCGTGCGTCTTGGGGGCCTCTTGGGCCGTCTTGGGGCAGTCGTGGGGACCTGGGACCAGCTTCTGCGCCATATTCCCGTGAAGCAGCGCATGCTGGAAGTGAGCGTTTTTCTTCGGGAAAACAATGATTTTCGCCTCTGGGGGCCATCCTTGCACGCCTCTTGGGCGTCTCTGGGGCCGTCGTGGAGGCCTCCTGGGCCGTCTTGGGTGTGTTTTCGGCGGTCTTGGGCTCTCTTGGAGCGCTCTTGGGCCGTCTTGGGGGTGTCTGGGGCCGTCCTGGGCGCCTCCTGGGAGCCTCTTGGGGCCGCCTGGGGGCCGTGTTGGGCGCATCTTGGGTCTCTGGACGTTCTCGCGGGCCGGTTTTCGTGCCCCTGGGGGGCCTCTTGGGCCGTCTTGGGGCGGTCGTGGGGGCCTCTTGTCCCAGCTTCCGCGCCATACTCCCGGCAAGCAGTGTGTGCTAACATTGGACGTTTCTCGTTTGAAAAATAATGATTTGGACCTGTGGGGGCCATCCTGGGACGCCTCTTGAGCGTCTCTGGGGCCGTCGTGGAGGCCTCCTGGGCCTTGTCGGGGCCGTTTCGGCGGTCCGGAGCGCTCTTGGGCCGTTTTGGGGGTGTCTGGGGCCGTCCTGGGCGCCTCTGGGGCCGCGTGAGCGCCTCTGGGGCGTCCCTGGAGCCGTTGTGGGGCATTTTACGCCCATCAAGACAGGGACACTTCCCGCACGCACGGGTCCCTGCATTGTAGAGAAGACAAGGGCTGACCTCAGCAACTGTGCCCCGGAATCTGCCCGCCATGGCGTGGACGTGGAAGTGGAGCGTCTCCGGGGCCTCGCAGGCGACGGGAGGTTGGAGGAGACGGCGTGGATGGAGGAGGTGGCCGCTGGAAGGGGAGGTGGGCGAGGGATGCAGGCAAGCAGGCCTGAAGGCAGGAACGCGATGGTAGAGGCGGTGTCACTGGAAGCACACCCATGCAGGCATGACGTGGTGTGGACAGAAGCTGTTTCTCACGCCGCAGCATGTGTTCATCATAGCTTCTGCAGGGAGGGTAGCCGTGATAATTGTATCTGCTCCTCGCCAGGGCCGAATGATGATTTTATCTGGTAGTGTGGTGACAGTGGGGCCGGTGGGCGCGGCCTAAGGGGCCCGCAAGATGGCGGCGAGACGGCCCAAAAGGTCTCCAGGACGGGCCACGACGCTTCTTAAACGGCCTCAGAGGGCCCCACGAACTCCCGAAGTCGGGCCCCAGTGCGAGGACACGAATCGGCCTTTCGAGCGCACCGCCCCAAGACGTCGCCCAAAGGCGCAAAGATGGATCCCAGAGGGTCCAAGAAGCCCCTCAGACGACGCTGGAAGTTCGACGCTCCCCAAGAGAGAAGGATCCAAGGCCTCGTGGGGGCCGTTTAGGGGCCTCTTTTCGTCCTCCTGGGGGTCTCTCGGGGCCCTCTTGGGCCGTCTTGAGTGCCTCTTGGGCCGTCTTTGGGCGATGTAGGGCCGTCTCGGGCGCCTCTCGGACCATCTTGAGGCCGTCTTGGGGCCATCTTGGGCCGATCTTGGGCAGGCTGTCTTGGATGTTTCTTGGACTGTCTCGGGCGCTTCTGGAGCCGTCCCGGGGCCGTCTCGGGCCGTTTGAATCTCCTGGGGGGTCTATGGGTAGGTCTTGGGCGATTGAGGCTGACAGCCGGGTCTTGGTGACTGTGCAGATGGGAAAAGCTTGGGGACGGGGCGGTTGGGGGCCTTGTACACCGTCCTTGGAGACGGGGCGGTGGACGTCATGGGCCATATTGAACTGCTCTTGGTGCTGTTCTTGGGTGCGTTTGGGCCCGTCGGGCGCCTTGGAGCCGTTCCGGGGCCGTGTAGTGGCGTTTGGGGGCCCTCCTGTGGGCTCTGAGCGCGTCTTGCGGCGTTCCACTAGGGAATGGGACGATTTCGGCCTATTGGGCTCCTCCTGGAGGCCCTCCTGAGCATCTTGGGGTATCCCTGGCCTGCCTTGGGGGTGGGGGGGGGGGGGGAGGGGGCCTCTGGGGCTGTCTTGGGGCTCCCAAGGGGTGCTCTGGGGCCGTCTTGGCGCACCCTGGAGACTCTCGGAGCCGTCCCGTGGGCATTTATCGCGATACTGTCCCCCCCCCCCCCCCCCCCCCCCCCCCCCCCCCCCCCCGTGATGCTGTCTTGGGCGGCGTCTTGGGCCGTTCTGGGGCTCTCTGGAGCCGGTCTGGGGGCCGTGTTGGGGCTGTTTGGGGCCCCTCCTGGGGGCCGCTGGTCTTGGCGAGGTGTGGTCGACACAGCGCATCCCCTGTACCCAGCGTGTCTTGGACGCTGCGATGAAGATCGCAGCTAGAACAAGATCCAGATCTGGTGATCAATGTGCGTTTTCCCGTCAGGAATTGAGACGATTTCGGCCCCTGGGCCCCTGGGAAAGCGATCGCCTTCACATCCGGGGGCTCCTGGGAAGCTATTGGGGTTCTTGGTCCGTCGTAGACCAGGTCCGTCGTAGAGGCGTCTGGGGCCCGTCTTGGCGCCGCAAGAGGGCAAGTCTTGGCTTGTGTGGAGCGCTCTTGGAGCGCCTCGTGTCGCGCTTGGGGCTGTTGTTGGGGCCCTCTTGGGCTCTCTTGACGCCCTCTTGGGCCGGTTTTCGTGCGTCTTGGGGGCCTCTTGGGCCGCCTTGGGGCGGTCGTGGGGACCTCTTGTCCCGTCTTGTGCGCCATATTCCCGACAAGCAGTGCATGCTAAAATTGAGCGTTTTTCTTTGGGAAAACAATGATTTTCGCCTCTGGGGGCCATCCTTGGACGCCTCTTGGGCGTCTCTGGGGCCGTCGTGGAGGCCTCCTGGGCCGTCTTGGGTGTGTTTTCGGCGGTCTTGGGCTCTCTTGGAGCGCTCTTGGGCCGTCTTGGGGGTGCCTGGGGCCGTCCTGGGCGCCTCCTGGGAGCCTCTTGGGGCCGCCTGGAGGCCGTGTTGGGCGCCTCTTGGGTCTCTGGACGCTCTCGCGGGCCGGTTTTCGTGCCTCTCGGGGGCCTCTTGGGCCGTCTTGGGGCGGTCGTGGGGGCCTCTTGTCCCATCTTCTGCGCCATACTCCCGACAAGCAGTGTGTGCTAAAATTTGACGTTTTTCGTTGGAGAAACAATGATGTGGTGTGGGGGCCATCCTGGGACGCCTCTTGAGCGTCTCTGGGGCCGTCGTGGAGGCCTCCTGGGCCTTGTCGGGGCCGTTTTCGGCGGTCTGGAGCTCTCTTGGAGCGCTCTTGGGCCGTTTTGGGGGTGTCTGGGGCCGTCCTGGGCACCTCTGGGTCCGCGTGAGCGCCTCTGGGGCGTCCCCCGAGCCGTTGTGGGGCATTTTCACTCCATCAAGACAGGGACCCTTCCCGCACGCACGGGCCCCTGCATTGTAGAGAAGATGACGTTGGGATCCAGCTTCGCCTCCCGCATCTCGCTCAGCAGCGCAAGCGCCGGCTGCCACTGCTCGCCCTTCTCGCACGCGCTGATCCCAGCGCTGTAGCTGATGACGTCGGGATCCAGCTTCGCCTCCCACATCTCGCTCAGCAGCGCAAGCGCCCGCTGCCACTGCTCGCCCTTCTCGCACGCGCTGATCCCAGCGTTGTAGCTGACTAGGGCTGAACCGTGGACTCCGTCCACGACATCTTTCTGGAATGGTTCTCGGAGGAACGGCGCAGATTGTACCGAAAATCTACAAACACGGCGGCGGCTCGGGCGGCGGCAGCGAGACCGCGCCTTCGTGTCCGAGCTCTTGCAGCGCTGCAGCAGCTTGGCCCAGCGCACTGCTCGTTCACCCCCCTCCTATTGAGGACAGTTTCGAAGTCTCTCGGGGATGTGCGTCGAAGTCGAAGCCCATCTGAGGCGTCTCAGGAGCGCTCGGGGGAGGGCTCGGGAGGCCATCGGGGAAAGCCACCGAAAGCGCCGGGGAGGCTCGCAAGGATCTACAAGGAGGGCCCAAGAGAACTTCAAGAAAATTTGAAATTCTGTATAATCTTTAGAGAAACCGCTGTTGGGTCGGCCATCACCTCCGGGCGCGCTTTGATGGTGCGATACAGTCGCATCACCGCCAACGGGAGGGTTTGTTCGCCATGTCCCATTCTGTTCGCCCAGAGGGCCTGTGGAGGCCTTCGGGCGAACAGAACGGGAGAGGGTAAGGAAAGGGGAAGACCCGTCCGAATCTCCTGGGCCCCCCAGGTGCTCGTCCGAAGAATGCGGAAAGGTCCCAGGGTCATATCAATTGGCTGCTGTCCCACGGGTCCGGTCTGCTTGGCCCGAAGAGTTTGCCAAGGCCCCTGGGGGAACATAATGGCACAGCATATTGGGCGAAGGGGGGCGGTAGCTGGCCTGTCAGACCCGGCGTTCGTCTGCTGCCCAAGCGGCGCGGGGCCCACGGGCCCCAGGGTTGGCGGCCCGCTGGGTTTCCTCTTGTTCGCCCACAGGGTTGGAGGAGGCCTCCAGGCGAACAGAATGGCGCAGGACAATGAATGTGGGAGACTTGTCGCAAGCTCCCAGCCCCCCCAAGTGTGCGCCCGAAGGGTGTGAGGCCGCGGTGGCTCCCTCAAAGGGCCGTCTTGGAGCCGTCCAGGCCCGTCTTGAGGGCGCCGTTTGCCGTGATGGGGCCGTCTTGGTTCGTCGTGGGCCCCTCTTGGGCGCGTCCGTAGGCCGTCCTGGGCCCATCAGGGTCCTCGTGGGGCTGTCTTGGAGCCGTCTGGGACCGTGAGGGGGCCGCCTGGGAGTCGTCTTGGGCCCCTCCTGTGCGCCTCCTTGGGCCGTCCTGGGCCCAGCAGGGGCCGTGTTGGCACCCTCTTGGGGCTGTCTTGGAGCCGTCTTGAGCCGTCGCAGCGCGCCTTGGGTTGTGCTGGGTCCGTCTTGGCCCGTCTTGGGGCCTTCCTGGGCGTTTCCTCGGACCCTCCTGGGACTTTCTGGGGCCTCTTGGTGCATCGGACCGCCGAAACGGCGGGAAACGCAAAGGGTGTAACAGTAAACAATGGAAAATTAACGATTTTTGCCAGCTGGGACTCTCTTGCCATCTTGGCCCGTCTTGAGGCCCCGAACGGGCGCGTCCTTGGGCCGTCCTGGGCGCACCCTCCTGGGACCGTCTTGGAATCGTCTTGGGCCGTCTTGAGCGCGCCTTGGGCCGTCCTGTGCCGGTCTGGGGCCGTGTTGGCACCCTCGAGGAAGCTCGGAGGCGGGCTCGAGGCCTCTTCTGGGCCATTTTGGAAGCTGTTGGGGCCTC
The DNA here is from genome assembly GCA_963575745.1 of Prorocentrum cordatum. Lineage (NCBI taxonomy): Eukaryota > Dinophyceae > Prorocentrales > Prorocentraceae > Prorocentrum > Prorocentrum cordatum. Next base: position 9,316 of record CAUYUJ010000951.1, read on the forward strand.
TGTAGGGGCCTCGTTTGGGCTCCTTGGGAGCCTCCTGGGGCCTCTTCGGGGGATTCTTGGCGGCCCCTTGGGGCCTCTTGGGGGCCTGTTTGGGCCTCTTGGCGCCCTCTTGGGGCGGAAGGCTCGGATTTTCGGTCCGTGGTCCCCCTCTTGGCCCCCTCTTGGGCCTGTCTTCGGGCCCTCGTGGGCCGTCTTGAGCGTCTCTTGGGTCGTCTTGGGGCCCTCTTGGGCTGTCTTTGGGCGCTCTTGGAAACCTCTTGGGCCGTTCTGGGGCGCTCTTGGAGGCCTCTTGGGCCGTCTTCGAGCGTCGGAAAGCGGAAAAGGCGAGAAGGCCAAAATCCTTCCAAAACCGTCGTAAAGCGGACGATTTTGAGGCCCAAAACCGTCCAAAACCTCCTGAGGCGGTCCCATCGTCCGCCCCCCTCGCTTCGAAGCAGTTTTTAAGCCCCGTGGCACCTCTTGGGGATCTCTTTTGGGCTCCTGGGGGCCTCTTGGGCCTCCACTGGATTCGCTGCCCTCAGTCGGCAATCGTCGATCCTACGACGACTCTCCCCAACGGAGAAACATCGAAGGCCCTCGGAGCGTCCAACATTGTTCTTTTGTGCCTTCGATATGCCGGTCGCCTCTCGTCCGCTCCCCCCTCCTGGAAGCAATTCTGAGGCCACTTAGGGCTTCGTGGGGGCCGTTTGGGGATCTCTTCGGGCGTTTTTGCCTGCGATATGCCTGTCGCCTCTCGTCCGCTCCCCCGCTCCTGGAGGGAATTCTGAAGCCACTGAAGGCTTCGTGGGGGCCGTTTCGGAGCCTCTTCGGCATTCTTTTGGGCCTCCCGGGGGGGCTCTTAGGGCCCTCTCGGGCCGTCTTGGGTGCCTCTTGGGCCGTCTTGGGGCCGTCTGAGGCCCGCCTCGGCGCCTCTTGGGCTGTGTTGGGCCGTCTTGGGCCGCTCCTGGGGCCGTCTTGGGTGCCTCTTGGGCCGTCTTGGGCGCCTCCTGGGCCGTCCTGGGGCCGTCCTGGGGCGTCTTGGGACCGTCTTGGGGCCCTCCTGGCCCGTCTTGGGGCTCTCTTGGGGTCCTCTTCGGCCGTCTTGGATCGGTCGGGGGGACTTCTTGGGCCGTCTTGGAGCGTCGGGAAGCCGAAGAGGCGAGGAGGCCGGAAACATCGAAAAACACAATAGAAATCAACGATTTCTGTCGCTCGGGGCCCTCTTGGGAGGCCTCTTGGGAGGCCTCTTCGGGCGTCTTGGACGCCTCTTGGGCCGCCTGGGGCGAATCTCGGGCGTCTTGGGCCCATCTTTAAGCGTGCCGGGGCTCTCCGGGGCCGTCTTGGGGGCTTCTGGGGGCCCTCTCGACATGTCCTGGAGCCTTCCTGGGCGGCCCGGGGCGGCCCGGGGCCAGCCCGGGGCGGTTTTGACTCATTGGAGCCTGCGCCCTTCTGGCACGCACTGGGCCCTGCAATGTAGTAGAGACTAGGGCTGACCCGTGGACTCCGTCCACGACATCTTTCTGGAATGGTTCTCGGAGGAACGGCGCAGATTGTACCGAAAATCTAAACACACGGCGGCGGCTCGGGCGGCGGCAGCGAGACCGCGCCTTCGTGTCCGAGCTCTTGCAGCGCTCCAGCAGCTTGGCCCAGCGCACTGCTCGTTCACCCCCCTCCTATTGAGGACAGTTTCGAAGTCTCTCGGGGATGTGCGTCGAAGTCGAAGCCCATCTGAGGCGTCTCAGGAGCGCTCGGGGAAGGGCTCGGGAGGCCATCGGGGAAAGCCACCGAAAGCGCCGGGGAGGCTCGCAAGGATCTACAGGGAGGGCCCAAGAGAGCTTCAAGAAAATTTGAAATTCTGTAAAATCTTTAGAGAAACCGCTGTTGGGTCGGCCATCACCTCCGGGCGCGCCTTGATGGTGCGATCCAGTCGCATCACCGCCAACGGGAGGGTTTGTTCGCCATGTCCCATTCTGTTCGCCCAGAGGGTCTGTGGAGGCCTTCGGGCGAACAGAACGGGACAGGGCAAGGAATGGGGAAGACTTGTCCGAATCTCCTGGGCCCCCCAGGTGCTCGTCCGAAGAATGCGGAGAGGTCCCAGGGTCATATCAATTGGCTGCTGTCCCAGGGGTCCGGTCTGCTTGGCCCGAAGAGTTCGCCAAGGCCCCTGGGGGAACAGAATGGCACAGCATATCGGGCAAAGGGGGGCGGTAGCTGGCCTGTCAGACCCGGCGTTCGTCTTCTGCCCAAGCGGCGCGGGGCCCACGGGCCCCAGGGTTGGCGGCCCGCTGGGTTTCCTCTTGTTCGCCCACAGGGTTGGAGGAGGCCTCCAGGCGAACAGAATGGGGCAGGACATGAATGTGGGAGACTTGTCGCAAGCTCCCAGCCCCCCCAAGTGTGCGCCCGAAGGGTGTGGGGCCGCGTTGGCTCCCTCAAAGGGCCGTCTTGGAGCCGTCTAGGCCCGTCTTGAGGGCGCCGTTTGCCCTGATGGGGCCGTCTTGGTTCGTCGTGGGCCCTCATGGGCGCGTCCGTAGGCCGTCCTGGGCCCATCGGGGTCCTCGTGGGGCTGTCTTGGAGCCGTCTGGGACCGTGAGGAGGCCGCCTTGGAGTCGTCTTGGGCCCCTCCTGTGCGCCTCCTTGGGCCGTCCTGGGCCCAGCAGGGGCAGTGTTGGCACCCTCTTGGGGCTGTCTTGGAGCCGTCTTGAGCCGTCGCAGCGCGCCTTGGGTTGTGCTGGGTCCGTCTTGGCCCGTCTTGGGGCCTTCCTGGGCGTTTCCTCGGACCCTCCTGGGACTTTCTGGGGCCTCTTGGTGCATCGGACCGCCGAAACGGCGGGAAACGCAAAGGGTGTAACAATAAACAATGGAAAATTAACGATTTTTGCCAGCTGGGGCTCTCTTGCCATCTTGGCCCGTCTTGAGGCCCCGACCGGGCGCGTCCTTGGGCCGTCCTGGGCGCACCCTCCTGGGACCGTCTTGGAATCGTCTTGGGCCGTCTTGAGCGCGCCTTGGGCCGTCCTGGGCCCGTCTGGGGCCGTGTTGGCACCCTCGCGGCGAGGAAGCTCGGAGGCGGGCTTCCAAAATGGCCCATTTTGGAAGCTGTTGGGGCCTGTAGGGGCCTCGTTTGGGCTCCTTGGGAGGCTCCTGGGGCCTCTTCGGGGGATTCTGGGCGGCCCCTTGGGGCCTCTTGGGGGCCTGTTTGGGCCTCCTGGCGCTCTCTTGGGGCGGAAGGCTCGGATTTTCGGTCCGTGGTCCCCCTCTTGGCCCCCTCTTGGGCCTGTCTTCGGGCCCTCGTGGGCCGTCTTGAGCGTCTCTTGGGTCGTCTTGGGGCCCTCTTGGGCTGTCTTGGGGCGCTCTTGGAAACCTCTTGGGCCGTTCTGGGGCGCTCTTGGAGGCCTCTTGGGCCGTCTTCGAGCGTCGGAAAGCGGAAAAGGCGAGAAGGCCCAAATCCTTCCAAAACCGTCGTAAAGCGGATGATTTTGACGCCCAAACCGTCCAAAACCTCCTGAGGCGGTCCCCTCGTCCGCCCCCGTGGCACCTCTTGGGGACCTCTTTTGGGCTCCTGGGGGCCTCTTGGGCCTCTCTGGGCTCGTCTATCGCGCCCCTTGGGCTGTCTTGGGGCCCCCTAGGGCCTTCTTGGGCGGTCCTCGGGCCGTCTTGGAGCCATCTTGGGCCGCTCTTCGGCCCATCTTGGGGTCCCGTTGGCCTGTCTTGGGCGCCTCTGGGGCCGTCCTGGGGCCGCCTTGGACCGTCTTGGAGCCCTCTTGGACCGTCTTGGGGTCCTCTTGGGGACCTCTTCGACCGGCTTGAGGCGGTCTTGGATGCCTCTGGGGGGGGTTCGGAGAGTCGGAAAGCCGAAAAAGCGAGGAAGCAAAAAACCTCGGAAAAGAAACAATGAAAATCAACGATTTTGGCCTCTCGGGGCTCTCTTGGGAGGCCTATTGGGAGGCCTATTGGGCCGTCTTGGGGAGCTCTTGGGCCGTCTTGGGCCAATCTTGGGCGTCTTGGCCCGATCATTCCGCGTCTCGGGGCCCTCTTGGGCCGCCTTCGGGGCATCTTGAGCGGCTCGGAGCCGTCTTTGAGCGGCTCGGAGCCGTCTTTGGGCCGTCGGGGCGGCCTCCGGAGCGTCTCGGAGCCGTTTCCGGCCATTTGATGCTTTTTCCTTCCGGCACGCGGTTCCTCCGGCCATATAGTATAGATGACGTTGGGCTCCAGCTGTGCCTCCCACATCTCGCTCAGCAGCGCAAGCGCCGGCTGCCACTGCTCGCCCTTCTCGCACGCGCTGATCCCAGCGTTGTAGCTGATGACGTTGGGTTCCAGCTTCGCCTCCCGCATCTCGCTCAGCAGCGCAAGCGCCCGCTGCCACTGCTCGCCCTTCTCGCACGCGCTGATCCCAGCGTTGTAGCTGATGACGTTGGGTTCCAGCTTCGCCTCCCGCATCTCGCTCAGCAGCGCAAGCGCCCGCTGCCACTGCTCGCCCTTCTCGCACGCGCTGATCCCAGCGTTGTAGCTGACTAGGGCTGACCCGTGGACTCCGTCCACTTGCGGGGTGGAGGGAGTACTGCTGGAAGGCGCACCTGATGACGTTGGGCTCCTTGTTCGCCTGGCCAACGACGCTTGTCATGAGGACCCTCTCGAAACGCTCTCGGAGGCTTCATGGCCGCCGCTGGTTGTGCTGAGTGCTGCCTGCTGCTACTCGCTGCTGTTTGCTTTGTCGTTCTTCTGCTGCCGCCTGCGGTTTGACTGGTGTGGGCTGCTGCTTGCTACGGCTTGGTGCTGCTGCTAGCTTTTTGCCTGGTGCTGGATGTTGCTGCATGCTGCATGATGCTGAATGACGCTTGCGTTGTCAACGCGTGCTGCTGATGCTGCACGGCTCTTTAGTGTCTGCGAAATGCCTGTCGCCTCTCGTCCGCTCCCACCCTCCTGGAGGCAATTCTGAAACCACTTAGGGCCTCGTGGGGGCCGTTTCGGAGCCACTTGGGGTCTTCTGGGCCTCCCGGGGAGGCTCTTAGGGCCCTCTTGGGCCGTCTTGGGTGCCTCTTGGGCCGTCTTGGGGCCAGCTGAGGCCGGCTTGGGCGCCTCTTGGGCTGTCCTGGGCCGTCTCGGGCCGCTCTTGGGGCCGTCTTGGGTGCCTCTTGAGCCGTCTTGGGCGCCTCCTGGGCCGTGCTGGGGCCGTCTTGGGGAGTCGTGGGGCCGTCTTGGGGCCCTCTTGGCCCGTCTTCGGGCTCTCTTGGGGCCCTCTTCGGCCGTCTTGGAGCTGTCTGGGGGACCTCTGGGACCGTCTTGGAGCGTCGGGAAGCCGAAAAGGCGAGGAGGCCGAAAACATCGAAAAACATAATGGAAATCATCGATTTTTGCCACTCGGGACCCTCTCTTGGGGCATCTTGGAGACCTCCGGAGCCGTCTTGGGCCAATCTTGAGCGTCTTGGGCTCATTTTTGGGCGTGCCGGGGCCCTCTGGGGCCATCTTGAAGGTCTCTTGAGGCCTTCCTTGGCGCGTCTTGGAGCGTCTCGGAGCGCGCCGGGGCCTGCTGGGGCCCGTCTTGGGGCCCTCTTGGCCCGTCTTGGGGCTCTCTTGGGGCCCTCTTCGGCCGTCTTAGAGCGGTCTGGGGGACCTCTGGGACCGTCTTGGAGCGTCGGGAAGCCGAAAAGGCGAGAAGGCCGAAAACATAGAAAAACATAATGGAAATCATAGTTTTTTGCCACTCGGGGCCCTGTTGGGAGGCCTCTTGGGAAGCCTCTTGGGGCGTCTTGGAGACCTCTGGAGCCGTCTTGGGCCAATCTTGAGCGTCTTGGGCTCATTTTTGGGCGTGCCGGGGCCCTCTGGGGCCATCTTGAAGGTCTCTTGGGGCCTTCCTTGGCTCGTCTTGGAGCGTCTCGGAGCGCGCCGGGGCCTGCTGGGGCCCGTCTTGGGGCCCTCTTGGCCCGTCTTGACGCTCTCCTGGGGGCCTCTTCGGCTGTCTTGGAGCGGTCTTGGGGACCTCTGGGGCCGTCTTGGAGCCTCGGGAAGCCGAAAAGGCGAGAAGGCCAAAAACATCGAAAAACACAATGGAAATCCACGATTTCTGCCACTCGGGACCCTCTTAGGAGGCCTCTTGGGAGGCTTCTTGGGCCGTCTTGGAGGTCTCTGGAGCCGTCTTGGGCCAATCTCGAGCGTCTAAGCCCATCTTTGGGCGTGCCGGGGCCCTCCGGGGCCGTCTTGGTGGCCTCTCTGGGCCCTTTTGGCGTGTCTTGGGGCCTCCCGAGGCGGCCCGGGGCGGCCCGGGGCCAGCCTGGGGCCGTAAAGGGACGATTTTGTGCACTTGAGTGCCTGACCTTCTCGCACGCGCTTCCACCCGCCATGTAGGAGAGACTAGGGCTGACCCGCGGCCTTCCGGCCGCGGAATCTGCCCGCCATGGCGTGGACGTGGAAGTGGAGCGTCTCCGGGGCCTGGCAGGTGAGGGGGGGGTGGAGGGGACGGCGTGGATGGAGGAGGTGGCCGCTGGAGGAGGAGGCGGGGGGGGATGCAGGCAAGCAGACATGAAGGCAGGAACGCGGTGGTGGAGGCGGTGTCAGTGGAAGCGCACCCATGTAGGCATGACATGGTGTGGACAGAAGCTGTTTCTCACGCCCCAGTCTGTGTTCATCATAGCTTCTGCGGGGAGGGTAGCCGTGATAATTTTATGAGCTCTTCGCCGGGGCCGAACAATAATTTTATCTGGTAGTGTGGTGACAATGGGGCCGGTGGGCGCGGCCTAAGAGGCCCGCAAGAGGGCGGCGAGACAGCCCAAAAGGTCTCCAGGACGGGCCAAGAGGCTTCCCAGAAGGCCCCAGAGGGCCCCACGAACTCCCTAAGACGGGCCCCAGTGCGAGGACACGAATCGACATTTCGAGCGCACCGCCCCAAGACGTCCCCCAAAAGCGCGGAAATGGCTCACAGAGGGTCCAAGAAGCCCCAAAGACGACGCTGGGTAAGAAGGATCCAAGGCCTCTTGGGGGCCGTTTGGGGGCAATTTGTTTGCCTCCTGGGGGTCTCTCGGGGCCCTTTCGGGCCGTCTTGAGTGCCTCTTGGGCCGTCTTGTGGCGATGTGGGGCCGTCTCGGGCGCCTCTCGGACCATCTTGGGGCCGTCTTGGGCTCATCTTGGGCTGATATTGGGCGCTATTGGGGCTGCCTTGCCGTCTCGGGCGCCTCTGGAGCCGTCCCGGGGCCATCTCGGGCCGTTTTGAAATCCTCCTGGGGGCGTCTGGGAGCGTCTTGGGCATCTGAGGGCCTGCACAGCCGTCTTGGAGACTGTGCAGATGGAAAGGCTTGGGGACGGGGCGGTGGGGGATTGTACAACCGTCTTGGAGACGGGGCGGTGGGACCGTCATGGGCCATTATGAACTGCTCTTGGTGCTGTCTTGGGTGCGTCTTGGGCCCTGTCGGGCGCCTCTGGAGCCGTCCCGGGGCCGTGATTGGCCGTTTGGGGGCCGGGCCTAGGCGCGATTAGCAAAAACACGCGGTTTTTCAGGCATAGTCAGAGTCAGGGGAACACGTTTGCGGGTCTCGGTTGGGGGCCGCGCAGGGAGGTCTTGGGACCGTCTTGGGGGTCTCGGGCCGTCTCGGAGGTCGCTTTCGGCCGCCTTTGGCGGCATCTCGGTCTCTTCTTGGGGCGTCTTGAGGCCATCTTGAGGGTCTCGGGCCGTCTCGTAGGTCGCTTTGGGCCCGCTCGGACGGGATCTGGGGCCCGGTTGGGGCTGACCTGGGGATGAGGCTTGAAGCTCTCTTGGGTCCGTCGGGGAGCGGCGCAGAGCTCTGGCAGGTCGAAACCAGCAGAAGCGAGAGAGCAGCGGGATCTGGCGCCTGGTTGGGGCTGACTTGGGGGTGGCTTGAAGCTCTCGTGGGTCCGTCGGGGAGCGGCTCAGAGCTCTGGCAGGTCGAAACCAGCAGAACCGAGAGAGCAGCGGCGCGGCCCCCGATACAGCCAAGGGTGCGGGTGCTGGGATACGTAGGGCTCCCGAACCTGCTGTAGTGGCCTGCGGGCAATGTCGCCGCGGGCCTGGGTAATGGGTAAGAGATCTCGTGGATGTTGGTTGGGATCTCATGGGTGGCCTCTCGGGAGCCTCTGGGAGACAGGTTGGGGACTTCGTGATAGCAGTTTGGGGGCGTCCTGGGGCCTCTCGGGCCCTCTTTTGGGGCCCCTTGGGGGCCGTATAGGGCGCTTGGCGGCCTCTGGGGGGCCTCTTGGAGCCTCTGTGGGGCGTCCTGGGGCCTCCTTGGGATGTCTTGGGAGCGTCCCGGCGTTTCTTTGGGGCGTCTTGGGGCTTCCTGGAGGCCTCTTGGGGTGGAGGCCTAAATTTGACGGTTCCGGGTCCCTGTCTTGGGCCTCTCTTGGGGCCTTCTTGGGGCCCTCTTGGGCTGTCTTGGGCGACTCCGGGGCCGTCTTGGGGCCCTCTTGGGCCGTCTTGGGGCCGTCTGAAAGGCCTCTTGGGCCGTCTCGGAACGGTCTGGGGGGCCTCTTGGGCGGTCTTGGAGCGTCGGAAAGCCGAAACAGCAAGAAGGGCAGAAACATCGGAAAAGAACCATAGAAAATCAACGATTTTGGCTTCTGCGGCCCCTCTTGGAGGTACACTTCGAGCGCTCTGGGGGCCTCGTGGACGCGTCTCGGGCCGTCTTGAAGGCGTCTTGAAGCCATTTTGAGCGTCTCGGATCCACTCTTGGACCGTCTTGGGCCGTCTTCGGGACGTCCTGAGGCTGTCTTGGGGCGATCTGGGAATCCTGGATCAGTCCGCCAGCGGTCCGGGAGCCTCCCGGGCCCGTCGGGCAGCGGCCCGGAGGCTCTCCGGGCGGCCCGCGAGCTCTCTGGGCGGCCCGGGGCGCTGCCACTGCCTGTACTTCTCGCGCGCGCTTCGCCCGGAATTGTAGTACAGATGACGTCGAGCTCCAGCTTCGCCTCCTGCATCTCGCTCAGCAGTGCCAGCGCTGGCTGCCACTGCCCGCCCTTCTCGCACGCGCTGATCCCAACGTTGTAGCTGATGACGTTGGGCTCCAGCTTCGCCTTCCACATGTCACTGAGCACTGAAAGCGCGTGTTGCCATTGCCCGCCTTTTCTGCATGCGCTGGCAATCGCAATGTAGTGGCCTGGGACAAGTTGCACACCTAATCGAAGTCCTTCGCGGAGCAACCGCAGTGCTACGCTCCATTGTTTTGTCCGACCGCAGTTCTTAATCGACGCTTCGAGGGAAATAACGCCTTCTCGAGACCCTCGGCCGATGCCCAGCATCCAAGAAGACACGGCACCGCGGCTTGAGCCACACTGTAAATACCTTGGGTCAAAATGGCTTGAGCCAACATGGCTTGAGCCAAAATGGCTACGGAGCTGGTGGGGATACGCGAAGCGTCAAGCATTTTCGTTGTCTCTTAAGATGTCTGATCGGTGTCGATGGGGTCGGAGGATCGCGCCGCATCGACGATGCATCGGCGACGTCGGCGTGAAGCAAAACAGGATCCACATCGAACCGGATCGCCGATGCATCGGCGATGCCGAGCGATCCTCCGACCCCATCTACTCGGACCCCATTTGGGAGGCCTAGAGAAGTGCCTCCATACACGCACACCGTGAACCCTGGTATTATTTTTGTTGGCGTGATCCTCGGTACTGTACTATTGACGTGCAACTGCCCCATCGTCCAGTTACCGAGATGCGCCAGCAGTATGCTTGTGATGCGCTCGCTCTGACATGCCGTCCTCCTTCTCTTCGTCCCCATCCTCTCCCTTCCCCTTCCTTCTCACCTTCCTGTGCGTGTTCCTCTGTCTCTGCACTTCCCGTCAGGCGTATCGGGCGGGCGGGACCCTAACGGGCGGGTCGGGCGAGCGGGACCCTAACGAGCGAGTCGGGCGGGCGGGACCCTAACGGGTGGGTGGGGGCGGGCAGGACTTTAGAGCGGACGCTCCTTTGCGTTGTCTTGCCGTTGCTGCGATGGGCCCTGATGAGCACATGCACTTTCACCGATGCTTGCACTCAGGGGTTCTTCCTCGTCTCGGAGACAGTTGCCCCTCCTGATTGCCAAATTCTACGGTTGCCGCCTGATACTGGGGGGTACACCCTTTGGGGTGGTGCGTTCTGTACCGTACCTGGCCACCGTGCTGCGGGCACTAAGTGGAGTGTCCGCAGGTCCCTGCGAGTCCTGGATATTGAATGCTAAAAATAACTTCTGAAACCCCCAGACCCCTGATCTCCAAAATTCCTCTGCGATTCCGCGCGAATTTGGGATGCCCGCGTGCCTTATCCAGAGGTCTGGGGGGCGTGGTTCGGAATCCAAACTTCCAACGTGCTCCCAGACGGTCCCATGAGCCCGTCCTGGAGCGGTCTGGGGACTCGCGTGTGCAGTCCTGGAGGCCTTTAGCTTTGGGGCGGCCGAACATGTTATGCTCTCCCCCGCTTTCCCTGCGGCCAGGCGCTCCAAGCTCGCCGACCCCAGGTGGATCGACCCAGGTCGCAATCGCGCCGAAGGGAAGCCCCTTCCGTGCGATCCCTTCCCCCCCGTGTGGTGGGAGACCCGCCCCCACCCTGCCTGGAGTGGCTTGGGCGACCTTCGGGCCAGGCTGGGCATCCTCGGGCCCCTTGGGCACCTGAGGCCCGCCAGAGCCACTTCGGGGCCGACCTCGGCCAAGCTTCGGCACTCTTTGGGGTCCCGCGGGCCGCCTTGGAGGCCACAGGGGCAGGCCCAAGAGGCCCAACTCAGCTGAAGCCCTTCGGCTTTGATCAGGTGCTAGCATTATCGGCACATCGGTCGCAAGAGCATCCAAGGCGGCCCAGGAGACCCCCAAGACCAGACAAGACGGCTCAAGAGGCCCCCCAGGAGGTCTCCTGCACGACCCCAGGACGACTCCTTAGACGAACCCAGGACAACCATGGAGGCGGGCCCAAGAAACGCGATATCGCTGCGCTGCTGGAAGACAGCCCTTCCGACATAATCCTAAGACCCCAAAGAGGCCCGAAGATGGTCCCGAGAGGACCCCAAAAGGCCCCCAAGACGCACCCAAGTGGGCCACAACGGCCCCCAGGATCCCCCCTAAGTGGCCCCAAGTCGTCCCCGAGGCCTCTGTGGCGGGATGGGCTAAAGGCCACTCGCTAGATGATCATCTTCACGCCTTCACCCCACAATCCGCCGTTTAAGCCTAAACTCTGATGTTATCAGGGTCGGCGGAACTGGCCGTATGGCCTCTGCACCCATTGAAATTATCCGCCTCCGTGCCACTGGGCACGGAGTGGGCGTGTCCTCAGGTCCTCTGCCTCATCCCGAAAACACTCCTGAAGAATAGGGCCTCAAATTTCCAAATCTACCGGGGCTTCCCGCGTACCCTCTGGGCTCCCCCGCGGCTTCCCGCATAAATTTCTCGAACCCAAGAAGGCCCCAGGACGGACCAAGAAGGCCCCAAGAGGCCCCGAGTACGGCACAAGAGGGCCCCGCGTCGCCGAACGATCGCTTCAGAACGCTCAAGATGGCCGTAGACGGCCCCAGAGTCCTCCAAGAAGCCCCGAGAGGTCTCCCAAGGGGACCCCAAGATGCCACAAGCATTGATTTCCCTTAGTAGTTTGGAAGATTATGGCAGTTGCTTCTTTTCGGCCTTCCGACAGCCAGAGACGGCCCAAGAGCCCCCCAAGATCGCCCCAAGATCGCCCAAGAGGCCACCAAGATGGCCCCAGAACGGCCCAAGAGGCCTCCAAAACGGCCTCAAGACGGCCCCAAGACGGCCCAAGAGGCCTCCAAGACGCCCAAGATGGCCTGACTGATACCAAACTTAGCGAGCGGCGAGGGCCGCCATATTTCTCACCGCGACACGTCGGCAAGAGCCAGCATTCCCCCAGTGGGAACCAGGCTGGTGGAGCTTGCGCGGGCGGGGGCCCGAAGCCCAGCCAGCAGCAAGCAAACATAAGGTAGGTTCTCGCGATGAGCCCACCGAAAACCCACACGAATACCGCGGGTGCAAGCCACGACGAGCTCTGAATCAAGTCTGCTCTCCACTCTTTGAAAAGGCAGGAGGGGAGCCATGAGGTGAGGCGCACGCAGCGACGGCTGGAGCACGCTCTGCAGCGGAAGCACACAAAATAATGTTAGTCCTTGAGCATCCTGGATCGTCGCAACCCTCAACTTGTGTCCTCGAAGCTGAGCTCCGCGAAGCTTCTTGAGGGCCGTGGGGAGGCCACGACAGCCTGTCATCGGGCGATCCTGCCCGAAAGACACGCTGTAACACTTGCTGCACCTCCATCCCGATCCCGTCTCGACCGTCAACCCGTCGTGCCAGCTCGGATCTATGATTCGCCTGGGTCGGAGTTCTTTGGGCGCGCGAGTTCACTGTACCTGTACAGGACAGCCAAAAAACGTAGTAGCACATTTCTTCATCACTTCACACTGTCTACCCAGGGCCCAGAGAACCTCGGGGGAAAGCTCATGGGAGCAGCGTGAGATCATGGTTGGCGAACCGGTCGACGTCCTGGCTGCTTCTGGCAATCCGACGCTCCCAAACAGGCAGAGCCTCCTATCACTTCATCAGACATGTGAACTGGGATGTGGAGAGCAACGCGAAGGAGGTCACTCACTGGGTTTGGCTCCTCGTACAAACGCCCAGGGCGTTTGTTCTACCGTTTTGCACTCTGGGCTCTCGACAGCACACCGAGTCAAAAACGGCACTTCAAAAGAAAAGCACAAGGGAAGCACCGGCCACACTGAAGAAGAGCCAGGCCACTGGGGCCCTGCTCGCTGGCTGCTCTCCCGAGCCCCGCACGAGAAAAAAACAGCACCGATGCGTTGGGGCAGCGCCGCCCCCTGCGACGGGCACCGTGCAGGCGCGCCGCCCCGAGGCAGCCACTGCGTTGGCGCGCGGGGGGGAAGCGTCGAAGAGAGCGCTCGGAGTGGCCGCCCCCCGGGCGCGCCAGCGCTTAGACGCTCTCTCCCCGTGCGCGGTTCGGATGCGTGCGTCGTGTTTCGCAGGATGGCCCACACTGCTCCTGCTCCTCCTCCTCCTCCTCCTCCTCCTCCTCCTCCTCCTCCTCCTCCTGCTCATCCTCCTCCTCCTCTTCCTCCTCCTCTTCCTCCTCCAAGCCCTCGTCCTCCAAGACCTTCTCCTCCCCCTTCTCCTCCTCCTCCTCCTCCTCCTCCTCCTCCTCCTCCTCCTCCTCCTCCTCCTCCTCCTCCTCCTCATCCTCCTCCTCCTCCCCGATGGCCCCTGGCGAGAGCAGAAGAAAGACACACGCCCGAGCGATGCCGGGCAGGTGCTCTGCGGCCGTGGGGAGGGAGGGGGTCCGAAAACGGTCTGGCCTCACGGGTCCAAGCAGCCCTGGCGCGTATAGCACAGGGCTGAACCTAAACGATGTTTTTCGTGTTCGTTTTGCTGTTCGCTTGCCCTCGTTTTGTCTTCAATCCGCCTCTACCGCAAAACGAAATGGAAGCGAAAACGGCCCACGAAATCGCCACAAAGCACCGTTTAGGTCCCGCCCCTGTATAGCATATTCCTCCCCGGGGGGGGGGGCCGGAAGGACGGCTGCAACAGCTGCTCGGGAAGGCGAGCTGGATTGCAGAGCCGTCCACTGCCGCGCCACACCCACGAGTCAGATCGAAGATCTGCTCCGCCTGGATCGCTTCACCCGCTGCACTTTGGAGGAGGGGGCAAGCTCCCAAGAGGGGGAGGGGACGTCGAGGGGCTGCGAGTCGGTCAGGCGCGACCAAAGGGGGAATCCTCTTCAAGCTCAGCTCGAGATTCTGAGACCAGCTCCTCTCCGACATGCTCGATGCGAAGGTTGCGAACGCCGTCAGCGTCGCAAAGCCACCGACGGTGAGCGAGAAAATCGGCGAGGGCGCACCACGGACACTCCCCGCCGCGCAGGTATCCTGACTCTCTGAGCCTGCCCCCCGTCCGGCGGGCTCCTGGACAACATGCTGAAAGCCGGCGTTTCTGTCCCGCATTTGCCTTGCGAGACCGGTACGAAGAACGCACAGGCTCGGCTCTTGCCGCTTCCCCAGTGAAACCTGGCAGGCTCGACGCAAACCGTCGCTCCAAAGCTCTCTGAACACCAGCCTCCATAAGTTTGCCCATAGAGGTCGACGACGATGTCGCGGTCATCTCGCCACACCTGAAAAGTATCGGCGCGCCACCCGATGCGGTGGAGGGAGAAGAGCATCCGATGGATAGGTTCTTACGACCTGGTGGAAACAAGGGCCCCTATATCTGGTGAGATGGACGTCACAGCCATCCAGATCCGTAGGTGTTCCATGAGGGTGAAGTAGCTAGCTTTGGGCTCCGTGAGGCCCTGCCAGAAGCTGATAGTCCATTGAAGGGCTGGACAACTGCTTGACGCCACGCGGGGTCCCCATGGAAGACCATCTTAGCCGGGAGGGAGGCTCCCCTACGAGCTGGACCGACCCTGGGCATGAGCAGTGATCTGATCTGGTTCAACTCCCTGTCGGGGACCCCGAGGACCATGGCACCAAGAGACGCAGCTGGACGAACTCCTGCCACGTATATCTCGTTCATGCGCCCCTTGTCCCTGGGCACCTTCTCTCGGTAGTGCCCCAGGGTACGCGTTCGCACCCGTATCTGGTGAGGAGGAGAAAGGAGGAAGACTTGAAGGGGAGGAGGCAGAAGCGGAGGATGAGGAGAGGGAAGGAGGATGAGGAGGAGAGGGAAGGAAGAGGAGGAGTAGGAGGAGGAGGAGGAGGAGGAGGGGTAAATCTACCACCGCCGGGTGACGAGCCCGAGTCGAGCCCAAGTACTGGTGGGCACTGCCCGTGGCTGGGCTGTGAGGCCACACCCCCACCGAGATCTGGACGCATAGGGGGGCCCGCGGAGGCCTGGTGCCAACGCCCCCCTCCTCCTCCTCCTCCTCCTCCTCCTCCTCCTCCTCCTCCCTCCCTCCTCCTCCCTCCCTCCTCCCCTCCTCCCTCCTCCTCCCTCCTCCCTCCCTCCTCCCTCCTATCCTCCCCCTCTCCTCTCCTTCCTCCCTCTCCTCCTCCTCCTCCCTTCTCCTTCCTCCTCCTCTCCTCCTTTTCTCTTTCGCGCGTTCGGGCCCTACCTCCTCCTCCGCCTCCTCCTCCTTTCTCCTCCCCTCCCCCTCCTCGTCCCCCTCTCTCCCCTTCCTCCGCTCCTCCTCCTCTCCTCCTCCTCTCCTCCTCCGCCTCCTCTCCTCTCCTCTCCTCCTCCTCCTCCTCCCTCTCCTCCTCCTCCTCATCTCCCCTCCTCCTCCTCCGCTCCTCCTCCTCCTCCGCCTCCTCCTCCTCATCCTCATCATCATCATCATCATCATCATCATCTCATCATCATTCATCATCATCATCATCATCATCATCATCATCTTCATCATCATCATCATCATCAACATCATCTCAGCAGCAGCAGCAGCAGCTTCATCATCATCGTTCTCCTCCTCTTCTTCTCCCCCTCCACCTCCCCCTTCTCCTCCTCCTCCTCCTCCTCCTCCTCCTCCTCCTCATTCTCCTCCTCCTCTTCCTCCACCCCTTGAATGAAACAACCCGGCGTGCCCGAGATGTGTGCAGATGTTACTCGGAAAGTTCCGAGGCCACCTCGTTAGACCAGCCTTTGGCCACTCTGCATGGCGCGCGGAGCGTGCCAAGGGCGACGCCGAAGGCGCCGCCAAGAGGGTACGAGCGCGGATCCCACCATTCGCGCGGACCCTTGAACGTTTATGTCTGTGTCGACTTCTCGTCTTCGAAGCCCGATCCTTCCGCTTCCCTCAACGCCGCCATGTCCCTCGCCAGCTCTTCCTCGATGCCCTGCAGCTCTAGCCACCACGCGGCCCTCTCCACGTCCTGTGGCGTGCTCGAACTGAGCACGGGAAAAAGTGGCACAGTGCTCAACAGCAAATGTTGTCCAAATTCGGCAGCGGCCGCTGTTGGCAGTTGTCTCAAGTGGACAAAGTCCGCGGCGACACCGACACCGAATCCGCCGACCCCTTGTGGGTCTCTAGGCGTGTGAGATGGTTCCCCCCCCATAACCCCCCCCAAGGGACCCCAAGCCGGAGATTTGACCCCCCCCCACGGGGCCCCGGGCGACCCCGGACCGAACGCGCCACGGGGGAGCGGAGGGTTCCAAAACTGGCCATGAAGGCACCAGAACGCTCCCCAGACGGTCCCAGGGGGCCACGATTCGCCGAAATATGGCCCTGGACGCCCACGATGGCCTCCAGGCGGCCTCCGAAGCTGCCAAGACGCCCCAAAAGGCCCCCAAGATGCGCCCCAAAAGGGTCCCAAGAAACAAAAATCGTCCCATCCCCTTCGAAAAACAAGCATTTTCCGCATGCTCGCCTATTCGGTTTTCACTACCTCCCAGACGGGCAAAAGAACCTTCAATATCGCCCCCAGACGGCCAAAGGGGCCCCCAAGAAGGGTCGAAGAGGGTTCAACAACAGCCCCCCAAACCCCCAAGACAGCCCAAGAGGGCCCCCAGACGGCCCCAAGACGACACCTGTTCGAGCCTTCGGCCCCAAGACGCCCCCAGCCTGCCCCAAAAACAGCCCAAGAGGCCCTGAGGGACCCCCAAAAGAACCTCAAAGGCCCCCAAGCAGCCCCCAGGAAGCCCCAAAGAGGCCCCCAAACTTGGCCCAAGATGCCTCGAGGCGGCCAGATATGGCCTGCAGACAGGCCAAGATGCCACCAAGAGGCCACAAAAGAGCACCAAGAGGTACGATAACAGCAACGAAGCAACAGGAACGATGTCGAGCGCCGTGCCATGATTCGGACAAGCCTCGTTAAATGCAGCCCTGCAGGCGCAGTACCTTATATAGGGGTCGGCGGATGTGGCGTAAGCCTATATAATCTGGTTCAAAACGGACAGGACCTGCTGTCGGTTTTCGCCCACGAGTCTACGCAGCGGCTCCACGCCTCCGATGTCGTACTTTGTTGCACGAAGTCGACACCCAGAAGTCTCGACCTACTCCCCAAAATCATTATTTTATCCTGCATCATTTGTTGACGGCCGAGGAACCTGGCGAGGGCCCAAAGAGGCCAAACATTGTAATAGCAAAAAAGCCGTCGTGACGTTGGCAGAACTTTTGAAGTCTGGATCTATGCGGCAGCTGCGTCTTCATCACCCTCCGCCTGCTCCTCCGTTTTCTCATCCTCATCCGAGAAAGATGGGAGCGAGTAGAGGCAAAAGAGAGAAGGAAAGGGAGGAGAGCAGGAGAAAGGAGGAGGTGGAGGACTAGGAGGAGGAGGAGCAGGAGGAAGAGGAGGAGGCGGAGGAGGAGAGAGGAGAGAGAAGAGAGCAAGAGGAGGACAGATGAGGAGGAGGAGGAGGAGGAGGAGGATAAAAACCACCGTAAACCCAAGACCCATCAAGATATTGCAATGAACCCTTTGTCCAAGTCCCCTCTCTTCGCAGGCCGCTACAAGGGCTCATTATCACTGGGGAGTGTGCCTCGTTGGAAGTCAACCGTTTGAACATTCTGAACTGCGCCAAAACACCATCCCTAGGATTTCAACGCGGCGAATCACCATTGGTGTTGCGTATTGACAGCCCTGAATCGCGTCAGAACCCCATTCGTGGGATTTCAACTCCGCGAACGAACGTAACCGCTGCGCCTAGGCAGCCCGACGTCGTGCCGAAATACCATTCCAGGGACGCTCACCAGGAGAGCCCCAGAAGGTGCTGCAGCCTCGACGAGAACCACGATGTTGCAAGCCACCCGCCCTCCACCATTGAAACTCCCGCACCAGTGTAGGACGAACGCGCGCGGCGCTGGAGCGAGGACCACATGCTGATGAGCACCCGCCCTTCACCCGTGAAGCTCTCGACATGCTGAAACGACTCTGCGCGGAGCTGGGGCGAGCGCCACGTGTTGAAAAGAAGCCGCCCTCCATCCGTACAGCTCGCTGCAACTGTTTAAAGCGAAGGCGCGCGGCGCGAAGGCGATGGCGACACGTGAAATATATATATAACATATATATATATATATATATATATATTCGAAAATGTGTATATATATATAGATAGATAGATATATATATATACACGAAAATGCGCGCGGAGCTGAGCTGAGAACCGCATCAAAAAAAACGGCCCCCCTCCAGCCGTGAAGTCCTGGCAAGTCTCTAACAGCGAGTGCGCGCGGCGCTGAAGCGAGAGCCACATGTTTGGAAACCGGCCGCCCTCCATCCGCGAAGCTCTTGCAGTGTCTCAGTCTGGGGATCACAAGTTGTGACGAAATCATTGGCGGAACGCCCGGCGCGCCCGACCAGCCTACCTGCACGCCCCGGGGAGCGACAACGAGAATAACTGGATCTAGGAGAACGTAGGAGGAGCGAGGAGGAGGAGGAGGAGGAAGAGTAGGAGAAAAAGGAAGAGGAGGAGGAGGAGGAAGAGGAGGAGGGGGATGAGGATGAGGATGATGATGGGGATGGTGATATTGAGGAAGAGGACGAGGAAGACGAGGAGGAGGAGGAAGAGGATGAGGAGGTAAGATGACAGGGGACTAGGAGGACACGGGGGCGCGGATAGCGACGATGCCGCTCCCGCGCGGCACTGCGCGGCTGTGGCCGCCGCGCGCCCGCGGGCCGTCGGCCCTGCAGGCCTCGAACACCAAGGGACATGATGGCCCAGTCGAGGTCCACCTAGTCCTTCGTGGAATCGGGCCCCGCCAGCTCGGCCGAGCACCTAGAAGTAGCAAGCTCCAAAATACGCCATCCAAGCTAGTAGCAAATGCCCCGTACCACAGCAAAGCTCGCTCCGCGAGGGCATAGAGCACGCTCCCTAGATCCGCGAGCCCCGCTGCACTGCACTGGTACACTCACTTCCTCTGGGGCAATGGATCGGAGGCTGCCCCCAACTTCTTGATACCCATGGTGATGGATGTTGCTCCCTCCGAGTAGTTCAAATGGCAGCCGAACGCAATCACAGAGTGTCTTGCTGAAGCATCCCAGTCCGAAGACTTTGATGACAACTCTGTGGTGCAAAAGTAGGTGACTGATTGGTTGGCTGCCTTTCCGCAAGAAGCCTAGCTGTCCTGGGCTCGCCCGACCAGCGCACAAGACATATCGCCAATGCCCCCCATCGCATGCCGAAGATCATCGGGCGCGCCAGATGGGCAGATCCACTTCCAACGAGCGCGCCCCGCCTGGCCGAGCTTGACAATGTAGAACTGCAGAACTGCAGCATCTGGAAGCAAGCCAGCGTCGCGAAATGAACTTGGCACCCGTCCTGCTCGACGACGGCATACAAGCCTTGCGCTCCCATCTCGCAAGTGACGCTCCCGGTGCGAACGCGCGCTTGCACCCAATAGCGAGGCTGTCGACGAGACGGGCGGCTCCGTGTGCCCATCGGCTTGCTCATCTGCTCGTCGTTGTCGCCGCGCGGCTGGAACTGTCCCCCCCTCAAACAAGCCCCGCGTCGCCCAGCACATGCGGCCACGCGCCCGCACCGCTGATGCACGCACCCAGTCGCAACAGTCGAGTTGGCCGTCCGAGGCGGCGTGGCCGGCGGATGCCCCGTCCACGAGCTCGTCGGCGATCTCGCTGCTCGCACGCGAAGAGAAGAGAAGAGAAGAGAAGAGAAGAGAAGAGAAGAGAAGAGAAGAGAAGAGAAGAGAAGAGAAGAGAAGAGAAGAGAAGAGAAGATACGAGACGATAAGAGAAGAGAAGAGAAGAGAAGAGGAGAGAAGAGAAGAGAAGAGAAGAGACGAGACGAGAAGAGAAGAGAAGAGAAGAGAAGACAAGAGAAGAGAAGAGGAGATGGTATAAGAGAAGATAATCACACATAATGTAAAAGTAAGATAAGGTGAGAGAAGAGAAGATATGATAAGAGAAGAGAAGAGAAGAGAAGAGAAGAGAAGAGAAGAGCAGAGAAGAAAAGAGAAGAGAAGAGTAGAGAAGAGAAGAGAAGAGAAGATAGGGAAACACTACATAGGACAAGTAGATGAGAGAAGAGAAGAGAAGATAACAATGGCGCCGAGACGATACTATCATGCACTATTAGGCACTAGAAACCAATACAAGATAGCGCACCGAAGAGAACAGGGTAAACCATAATCGGCCAGAAGAGAAGATACATTACGATAAGACAAGAGAACATGCGAAAATAAAAGAAATGCCCCATACAAAGTTTTACGCAAGAAGACAGGAGTAGGGGACGCGGATGAAGAGGCAGAGAGGAGACGATGAGGAGGAGGAGGAGGAGAAGAAGACAGGGATAGACGGAGGCGAAGGAGGCGGAGGAGGAGAAGGAGGAGGAGGAGATGAGAAGAGATGGGAGGAGAAGAGAAGAGAAGAGAGCATACTATAAAAGATGGTACTACAGTATAAGATAAGAGAAAAAGAGTCCAAGAACAGAGACGAGCAAATAAGACAACCCATGATATCCTAAGATAAGACACGATACTATAATCTGGAACCATCAACGAGGGAATCATATAACACACCATAAGGTAAACTATTATATATAACAAGAAAAGAACATACTAGACTTGAAAAGAAAGGACAACGAGATAAGCGACCAGACTATAATACTATATATCCTATATACATATAGGCTACATGGATATGGTATACACATCCAGACGGCAAAATGTGAGAAGAGAAGCCACTGTACTCTGATACGCTATGATTAAAATAGAAAAGAAGACACGATAATAGACGATACCTGCAAATAGCATATGAGATGAGACGAGGAGAGAAATGCAGATAGGATAAATGGCAAAACCAGAGAAGATAAGTTGATATAACAGCGTAGACGGGTCATCATGAGAAAAAAAACGAATCCAATAAGACAGGACAATGAGATACGATACGATGAGTAAATGCGGAAGTTCTGAAGATACATGCGATACGCGAATAAACTAAAAAGACCAGAGAAGGGAGGAGGAGGAGATGGAGGAGGAGAGAGGAGGAAAGAAAACGAGGAGGAGAATAAGAACGTGGAGGATGAGGAGGAGGACGAGGAGAAGGAGGAGGAGAGTGAAGGAGAGAGGAGGAGAGAAGAGGGGGAGGATAACGAGGAGGAGAAGGAGGAGGAGGAGAGAAGATGATGATGATGATGATGATGATGATGATGATGATGATGCTGATGCTGATGATGATGATGATGATGATGATGATGATGATGATGATGATGATGATGATGATGCTGATGATGATGATGATGATGAGGAAGAGGAGGAGGAGGAGGAGGAGGAGGAGGAGGAAGCGGAGAAGGAGGACGATGAGGATGAGGAGGAGGAGGAGAGAAGAGGAGAAGGAGAGAGACAGGAAAAGAGGATGAGAAGGTGGACAGAAGGAGGATGATGATAAGGAGGAGGAGGAGGAGGAACATGTGTTGAGGAGAACGAGGAGTGTTGATCCACATGCAGTCCTCCTCCCGCGCCTCGCCCGCGGCGCCCCAGCGGGCCCTGTCCGCAGCCAGCTCCGTCTCCACCGCCTGCAGCTGCACGTCCCAGCCCCGAGCCTGCGGCCCCAGGGGCAGGGGCGTAGAAGGGGGAGGAAGCGAGGAGGAGGAGCAGGAGGTGGAGGAGGATGAGGAGGACGGAGGAAGACGGAGGAGGAGGAGGAGGAGGAGGAGGAGGAGGAGGAGGAGGAGGAGGAGGGGAGGAGGGAGAGGAGGAGGAGGAGAGAGGAGGAAAAAAGGAGCGGGCACGAGAAGGAGAAGAAGGAGGAGGGAGGAGGAGGGAGGAAGAAAGAAGAGAAGACGAGAAGAGGAGGAGGAGGAGGAGGAGGAGGAGGAGGAGGAGGGGGACGGGGAGGAGGGAGGAGGAGGAGGAGGAGCTAGGGGAGGAGGAGGAGGAGAAAAGGAGGAGGATGAGGAGTAGGAGGAGGAGGAGAGAAAGTGGAGGAGAGGAGGAGGAAAAGGAGGAGCTGAGGTTAGGAGCAGAAGGAGAGGAGGAGAGAAGGAAGGGGAGGAGGAGGAGGAGGAGGAGGGAGGAGGAGGAGGAGGGGGGAAGAGGAGGAGGAGTGAGGAGGAGGAGGAGGGAAAGAGGAAGTGCAGGAGAAAGAAGGAGAGAAGAGGAGGAAGGCCATGAGGTTGAGGAGGCGAGGAGGAGGAGGAGGGGAGGAGAGGAGGGGGGATGAGGGGAAGGAGGAGGAGGAGGAGGAGGAGGAGGAGAAGGAGGAGGAGGAGGAGGAGGAGGGGGATGAGGCGGAGGAGGAGAGAAAGGAGGATGAGCTGCAGCAGCGCTAGAGTAAGGAAGAGGATGGAGCGAGGAGGAGGAGGAGGAGTGAGGAGGAGGAGGAGGAGAGGAGGAGGCGGAGGAGAAGAAGGAGTGAGGACGACGGGAGGATGAGGGGAGAGATGGACGGGGAGGGCGAGGAGGCGGAGGAGGAGGAGGAGGAGGAGGAGGAGGAGGAGAAGGTGAGCGAAGGAGAAGAGCGGAGGAGGAGCAGAAGGAGGAGGAGGAGGTGAAGGAGGGGAGGAGGAGAGGAGGAGGAGGAGGAGATGAGCGGAAGAGGAGGAGGAGAAGAAGGAGGAGGAGGAGCAGGAGGAGGAGGAGAGAGGAGGAGAGGGGAGGAAGAAGAGGATGAAGAAGAGGAGGCGGAGGAGGACGAGACGAGACGAGACGAGACGAGACGAGACGAGACGAGACGAGACGAGACGAGACGAGACGGGGCGAGACGGGGCGAGACGGGGCGAGACGAGCCGACACGAGACGAGACGAGCGCACGGTACCGCCGGGGGCGTGGCCCTTCAGCGCCTGCGCGGGTGGGCCGGGGCCCTCGGTGCATGCTGTCCGTGTTTGCCGAGCTGGTTGGAGTGCCAAGTTCTAAGCTGGTGAACGTTGCAAGTCGATGGGTGAAGGTGGAAATTGGGGGTCGGATGCTAGATGATGGATGTCGGAGTGCCGTGTTGTTGGTCGGGTGTCGCTCGTCGAAGGTGGAAGTGGAGAGCCAGGTGCCGAGCTGGTGAACGCTGGAGGTCGATGGGCGGAGGTGGACCTGGAGGTGAGAAGTCGGAGATTGAAGGCTGTAGGTCAGAGTGTTGAACTGGCACAGGCTGGAGGTCCATAGGTGAAAATGGAAATGGAAAATAGGACGCCAGGTGCTGTAGGTCGGAATGCTGAGTTGGTAGAGGTTGGCAGTCGGCAGTTGGAGGTAGAAGTGGAGAGTCAGATGCTGGATGCAGGATGTTGGAATGCTGAGCTGGTACAGGCTGAAGGTCACTAGGTGGATGTGGCAGTGGGAAGTCGAAAGCCGGATGCTGGCGGTCACGGTGGTGAGCTGGCGGAAGCTGGAGGTCGACAGGTGGAGGTGGAAGTGGAAAGTCGGATGCTGGACATTGGAGGGCTGGAGGTCGGAGTGGTGAGCCGGTGGAAGCTGTAAGTCAAGGAGGAAGTGGGAGTGGAAAGTCGAATGCTGGATGCTGGAGGTATGAGTGCTGAGCTGGAAGGGTCTGGAGGTCGATAGGTGGAGGTGGGCCTGGAGAGTCGGATGCTGGATGCTAGAAGTCGGGGTGGTGATCTGGTGGAGGCTAGAGGTCGATAGGTGGAGGTGGAGTTGGAGGACATGGGCGAAAAGGCGGGGAGGAGGAGGAGGAGGAGAAGGAGGAGGAGGAGGAGGAGAGGAGGAGGGGAAGAGAGGACGACGAGGAGGAGGCTGAGGAAAAGGAGACGAGAGGGGGAGAGGGGGAGGTGGAGGAGGAGGAGGAGGAGGAGGAGGAGTAGGAGGAGGAGGAGGGGACGACGACGACGAGGTGGCGGGGGGGAGGAGGGGGAGTTAACCAAGGGAGGAGGAGGAGGAGGAGGGGAGGAGGAGGTGAGGAGGAGGAGGAGGAGGAGGAGGGGAGGAAGGACGAGGAGGAGGAGGAGGAGGAGGAGGAGGACGAGGAGGAGAAGAGGGAGGAGAAGGAGGAAAGCATGGACGAGGAGGGGGGGACGAGGACGAGGCAGGGGACGAGGAGGAGGACGAGGAGGCGGAACAAAGGATGAACGCAACACCCAGCAGCTGCGGATAATTGTGAAGGGGCGAGAGCGGGGAGGGTCGCAGGGTCACGGGGTGGGTCGCTGGGTTGGTCGCGGGGGGGGGCACGGGCGAGGACGTAGACAAACACAACAACAACAACAACAACAACAACAACAACAACAACAACAGCAGCAATCTAACAACAACGCCACCACCACCACCAGCAACAACGACAAAAACAACAATAACAACAATAACAACAAACACAACAATACCAAACACAACAACAACAACAACAACACCAACAACAACAACAACAACAACAGCAACAACAACAACAACAACAAAAACAACAACAACATCAACAACAACAACAACAATATCAACAACAACAACAACAACAATAACACCAACAACGACAACGACAACGACAGCGACAACAACAGCAGCACCAGCAGCAACAACAGCACCACCAACAGCACCACCAAGAACAACAATAGCAACAACAGCAACAGCAGCAGCAGCACCAACGATAACAACAACAACACCAACAATAATAACAGCAGCAGCAACAACAACAACACCAACAACACATACAACAGCAACATCACTAGCAGCACCAGCAGCAACGACAACAACAGCAACAACAGCACCAGCAACAGCAACGACAGCAACACCAATTTCAGTCATGTTAGCTATGGTGGGTTCGCAGGCCACTCAGCACGCATATCCCAAACCCTCGATACCCGCCCTCTTCGTCATCGATCGTACCCCCCTTGGGGGTATATACCTCTCTTGCGTGCAACGTGTATTTCGCGCAGCCCCTAAGGAAGGGGGAAAGAGGACGGATGGAAAGAACTGACATGGGGGAGGGAGAAGGATGGAGCACGGGATTAGCAGGAAGGGGGCTAGGAGCAGAAAAAACGCGGCATAACCAGACGGGCGGGCATACCCTAGCGGGCGGGTCGGGAAGGCGGACAAAATCGGCCAGGTCGAGCAGGCTGTTTTTTAGCGCGACCACTGCATGACTGACGAGAAACTCACGAGCGATAGCGCGATTCCCAAATACATCGTGAGGAAATCCACTTCGAAAGCGTGATTCCTGACTGTCTTGGGCGCGGCGTCTGAATAAACGGTGCTGAAGTCCCACGCGAGAGCGCGATTCCTGCATAGATCGCGAGGACGTCCCGCGCGAGACCGCGATTCGGGATTAAAGTGTGCGGAAGTGTCAGGAGGGCGCCGCTGCCGTTGTAAACCAGGCGTTGGGGGCGCAACGCGGCGCCACCTCGATTTCCCCTGCGAGCGCAGGTTACCGGGCAGGGGGGATGGACGATACTTCAACAACAACGACAGCAACGACAACAACAACAACAACAACAACAACAACAATCATTTTACCCGAACGCGTGGTGTTCTCCCCAGTGCCAGGGTTTTCATACGACACCAGGCAATACCCCCACTTCGTGGGGGGGCATTACAAGCTCTACCAAATATCCAAACGACTCTTCGCGACCACCCAAACCCAGCTTCCCGCCCTATGACGTTGGGACACTTCACTTCGTGGCGTGCGGACGACCGTGGCTACTACACTGGCGCGTTGGGTTACACCACAAACCCAATGTTTTTGGAGATTTCGGCGTGCGCGCGCGAAGAAAAAACGATTGTGTCCCGCATGGTATTATTTGACAGGGATGATGGCCCTGGCAGGTGCGCAACCGGTGTCGCAGAAGTTCGAAAAAGTTGCTCGCAAAAGCCCGTTTGACAGAAATGTTTAAAAAGTGTTGGGTTTCCTACGAATCCGCAAGAGCGCGCGGGATGAGATTTTGACAATTTTTTGTTGAAAAAACAATTGGTTTTTTGATGTTTTTATGTTAAAATCGCTGCGAACACTAAGGTTTTGGAAGGATTTCGTCTTGCGCGCGCGAATGTCCACTTTACCTTATTTTTTGCAAGGGATTCTTGAAATTTGATTATATTAGAACAAGAAATGTCATTTTATAGTGTTTTTTGCAAGGGGAAGCGGGGGGGAACAAAACAACCGGATCTTGATCACATCGAATTACCTGAGGCTTCCTCACGAAAATGATGAAAATGTAGCTGCGGCCTAGGCGGCGCAGGGGGGCCGTGCACCAGGGGTCCCAACAATAATTATTCTTTAGAAATAATAATGTTCAACAACAATTACTAGCACGTGGGGACACTCCGTTCTCACCAGTGCCAGGGTTTTCATAGGAGGCGGGCAATACCCCCACTTTGTGGGGGGGCCGGTTCAAGCTCTACCAAATTTCCAAACGACTCTTCGCCACCACACACCCAGCTTCCCGCCCTATGACGTTCGGACACTTCACTTCGTGGCATGCGGACGACCGTGGCTACTATTCAGGGCCCCGCGGCCGACGACGACGGCGTGCGCGCGCGAATAAAAAACGAATGTGTCCCGCATGGTATTATTTGACAGGGATGATGGCCTGGCAGGTGCGCAACCGTTGTTGCAGAAGTTCGAAAAAGTTGCTCGCAAAAGCCCGTTTGACAGAAATGATTAAAAAGTGTTGGGTTTCCTACGAATCCGCAAGAGCGCGCGGGATGAGATTTTGACAATTTTTTGTTGAAAAAACCATTGGTTTTTTGATGTTTTTATGTTAAAATCGCTGCGAACACTAAGCTTTTGGAAGGATTTCGTATTGCGCGCGCGAATGTCCACTTTACCTTATTTTTTGCAAGGGATTCTTGAAATTTGATTATATTAGAACAAGAAATGTCATTTTATTGTTTTTGCAAGGGAAAACGGATTACAACAAAACAGCCGGATCTGGATCACATCGTTTTACCTGAGGCTTCCTCACGAAAATGATGAAAATGTAGCTGCGGCCTAGGCGGCGCAGGGGGGGCGTGCACCAGGGGGCCCAACAATAATTATTCTTTAGAATTAATAATGTTCAACAATCGCTTCACCATCATGCGCCATGCTTCCACATGTCACATGCATCCTGCTGGATACCACACCCCATGATGGGGGAAGTTGTCAGGCATGCGGGATCCGACATTCCCTCGCCCATATCTCCCGCCCAGGGATGCATTGCCACCACCTCTCCCGAGGGACTCCGACATCCACAGCTCGGGCGGCACATCGCCATCGCAATCGCTTTGCGCACGCCCCGCACCCCGGAGGAGGAGGAGGAGGAAAAGGACGAGGAGGGGAGGGAAGACGAGGGAAAGGAAGAGGGAGAAGAGGAGGAGGAGGAGGGAGGAGAAGGAGGAGGGGGAAGAAGGAGGAGTCGTTGTAGTAGCAGTACCTCCGAGGACGAGGTGGTTCTTACTCCTCGTTCGAACTGTTACGCCACCATCCTGCGGCCTCGGCGCGTGACCCTGAACGTTCACGCCCCCAGGCGCTGCCGCTCCCATGCTCGCATCCCCCACCTGCCCCTCCACACCCTCTCAAGGAATCCCTGGAGTCAATCCTTCGACCCTCGATCCTTGGACTCCCTGGAAGTCATCCGTCCTCCTTATTCTCCTCTTCCTCCACATTATCAACGCACTCCAAAAATAACAAGTATTCAACTACTGAGGTTCAACAGGGACTCCTGGAAGCCCCCCAGAGGCGTTGCCGAAACGAGGGCCCCAGTCTTGCGTAAAAGGTGAGGAAGTATCAAGAGGGAGCGACGAGGGAGGACAGAAGGGGAAAGGAGGAGGGAGGAGGGAGGAGGGAGGCAGGAGGAGGGAGGAGACAGGGGAAACGAAAAGGAAAAGGAGGGAGGAGGAGGAGGGAGGAGGAGGGAGGGGAAAAAGGGACGGGAAGGAGGGAGGAGGGGAAAAAGAGGAGGGGGAGGAGGGAGGAAGAGGGAAGAAAGCGAGAGGGTGACGGAGGGACGAGGAGGAGAAGGAGGGAGGACGAGGAAAAAGGAGGAGGGGGAGGAGAAAGGAGGAGGAGGAGGAGGAGGAACAGGAGGAGAGAAGAGAAGGAGGAGGAAGGATGAGGAGGAGGAGGAGAAGGAGGAGGAGAGGGAGGAGAAGGGGGGAGGGAAGAGGGAGGAAAGAGGGAGGGAGGAGGGAGGAGGGAGGAGGGAGAACAGGAGGGGGTGGAGGAAGGAAGAGGGACGGAAGAGGAGGGAGGGGGGAGGAGGGCGGGAGGAGGAGGAGGAGGAGGAGGAGGAGGAGAATGAGGAGGAGGAGGAGGAGGAGGAGGACGAGGACGAGGAGAAGGAGGAGGAGGAGAAAATAGCGCCAGGCCAGCGCAAAACGGGAGGAGGGCTCGGGCGGGAGCGCTGGTTTTGTCGGGGCGGGGGAAGTCGGCGGCGAGCAAGAGCACCGCCTTGAGCACAAAAGGGAGAAAATCTCGAGCGGGAGCGTTGTTGTTGCTGGAGGGCGGCGCCGATGAGAGAAAGAGTAGCGCGCCTGTCCAAGGTAAAACGGGAGGAAGTCTCGAGCGGGAGCGCTGGTCTTGTTGAGACGGCTGCTTTCGGCGGCAAGCAAGAGCACTGGCCCGGAGTAAAAAAGGATGTAGTCTCGAACGGGAGCGTTGTTGCTGTTGGGGGGCCGGTTTCGGCGGCCCCCATAACCGCTTGAGAAAGACCTTCATTTTCAATGAACATGTAGCCGGCGCCTCGGCGACAGCGCCAGGGCGCCTGAAGGGGCCCAACAGTAATCACTGTTTAGTAATTACCATTCAAAAGCAAAAACTTCAACAACCACAACAACAATAACAACAACATCAACAACAACAACAACAACAACAATGACAACAACAACAACAACAACAACAACAACAACAACAACAACAACAACAACAACAACAACAACAACAACACCAACACCAACACCAACACCAACACTAACACCAACACCAACACCAGCACCACCAACAGGAACAACAACACCAACAACAACAAAAGCAACAGCAACAACACCATCAATAACAACGACACCAACAATAATAACAAGCCTAGCCAGAACAACAACAATAACACAAACAACAACAATAACAACATAAGCAGCCACAACAACAGCAACAACAACGACAACGACGACGACAACAACGACGACGACAACAACAATAGCAACAACAACAACAACAACTACCATAAACAACGACCAGTTTTAGGCGGTTCGCTCTCATCTGCTCGTGTGTCAATCAATACGTCGATCACAAACCCTCGATACACGCCCTCTTGTATCACACCCCCCTCAGGGGGCATACCTTCCATACCTGCCACGTGTAGCTGGCGCAGCCATTACAACAGAAAGAGGAGGAAGGCAGGATACAAGAGACAGCGAGGAGGACAGAAGAGTGCGAAGGGAGGAAGGAGGGAAGGGACAAGGGTGAGGGGGCAGTTGAGGGGTTAGGAGCAGGATAACAAGCGGCAGAACCAGACGGGCAGGACGGGCGGGCGGACCCGAACTGGCGGGTCAGGCGGGCGGACCCAGACGGGCGGGTCGGGCGGGCGGGTCGCTGCAGTGTGAGTCCTGCATGAATCGCGAGGAAGTCTCTAGCGATAGCGCGATTCCCAAGTAAATAGTGAGGAAGTCCAGAGCGAGAGCGTGATTTCTGAGTGTCAAGGCGCGCCGTCTGAATGAATTGCGAGGAAATCCCACGCGAAAGCGTGATTCCTAGGCAAGTTGCAAGGAAGTCTCCAGCGAAAGCCCGATGTCTGACTAACTTGTGAGGCAATATCACGCGGGAGCCGTTGCTGCAAACAGGGGGCCAGGGGCCCAGTCCGACGCGCAAGACTTTCCCTTGCAGTCCGGGAGGGGCATTTCAGTTGACAAAAGTCCCACCAGCCCTTTGGGCGTGAGTGGTTTAGAGAGCCCGCTCTGTCCTCAACCCCCCTTCTTCCCCTTCGGGGAGGGGTCTACCCCTCCCCCTACCCCCTCCCCCTGGGCCTGGAGAGGAACCCCCGCGGGTCGTCAGGGGGGTCAATTTCGACTCCTGGGAGGGCTAAAAAACAACTACCCTCACGAGGATTCTGGCCCCGACGGGGGGAGGGAGTCAGGCCCCTCTGCTCTTCTTCGAAGCCAAAATCATTGATTTTACTACGGTTTTGGCCTCATGTTGGCGTCCTGAGGGGGCAGCGCTCATCTTCCTTCATAGCAAAATCATTGATTTTACGAAGGTCTTGGCCTCATTTTGTCCTTCTCAGGGGGCCGCGCTCATTTGCGCTTCTGAGGTCGCAAGAGGCCCCAAGATGGCCCCAAGAGGCCCCCAGGAGGCTCCCAAGAGGCCCCCAGGAGGCTCCCAAGAGGCCTCCAAGAGGCCCCCAAGAGGCCCCCAAGAGGCCCCAAGAGGCCCCCAAGAGGCCCCCAAGAGGCCCCCCGAGTGGCCCCACGAGGCCCCAAGAGGCCCCCAAGAGGCCCCCAAAAGGCCCCCAAGAGGCCCCCAAGAGGCCCCAAGAGGCTCCAAGAGGCCCCCAAGAGGCCCCCACGAGGAGCCCGAACGACTCACACCAGGACGAGGGGCCCGAACGACTCGCACCACGAAGAGCCCGAACGACTCACACCACAAGGAGGGGCCCGAACGACTCACACCAGGACGAGGCCCCCGAACGACTCACACCACGAGGAGCCCGAACGACTCACACCACGACGCGGGCCTCGAACGACTCACACCACGAAGGAGGAAGGAGGAAGGAAGGAACAGGGGAGATATGCGGAGCCAAGCGGACACACGCCTGAATTATCCCGGCAAAGCAACCTAACATCGATGTGTAGGAGCATATCTGGAAGCATTCCCCTCGAGATTCAAATGAGAATCCAATTGTCTCGCAGTCGTAGTCGCATTCGCGATGACAGTCGGAATGGCAACGGCAGTCGCAGTCACAGCCTCAGCCTCAGCCTGCCTCAGCCTCAGCCTCAGCCTGCTTCAGCCTCAGCATCAGTCTGCCTTCAGCCTCGGCCTCGGCCTCAGCCTGCCTCAGCCTCACCCTGCATCAGCCTCAGCCTCAGCCTCAGCCTGCCTCAGCCTCAGCCTGCCTCAGCCTCAGCCTCAGCCTGCCTCAGCCTCAGCCTCAGCCTGCTTCAGCCTCAGCCTCAGTCGGCCTTCAGCCTCGGCCTCAGCCTCAGCCTGCCTCAGCCTCAGCCTGCATCAGCCTCAGCCTCAGCCTCAGCCTGCCTCAGCATCAGCCTGCCTCAGCCTCAGCCTCAGCCTGCCTCAGCCTCAGCCTCAGCCTCAGCCTGCTTCAGCCTCAGCCTCAATCTGCCTTCAGCCTCGGCCTCAGCCTCAGCCTGCCTCAGCCTCAGCCTGCATCAGCCTTTGCCTCAGCCTCAGCCTGCAGCCTCAGCCTGCCTCAGCCTCAGCCTGCATCCGCCTCAGCCTCAGCCTCAGCCTGCCTCAGCATCAGCCTGCTTCAGCCTCAGCCTCAGCCTGCCTCAGCCTCAGCCTCAGTCTGCTTCAGCCTCAGCCTCAGTCTGCCTTCGGCCTCGGCCTCAGCCTCAGCCTGCCTCAGCCTCAGCCTGCCTCGGCCGCAGCATCAGCCTGCCTCAGCATTCAAAATGTGGCCCAGGAATGGAGTTCTGGGAGCTAGAAGAACACGAAGTGGCCTACAGTTGGCTCCGGGCATTCACAATCATGCCCAGGAATGGAGTTCTGGGAACTTGAAGAGCACGAAGTGGCCTACAGTTGGCTCCGGGCATCCAAAATGTGGCCCGGGAATGGAGTTCTGCGAAGTCGAAGAGCACGAAGTGGCCTACAGTTGGCTCCGGGCATCCAAAATGTGGCCCGGGAATGGAGTTCTGGGAAGTCGAAGAGCACGAAGTGGCATACAGTTGGCTCCGGGCATTCAGAATGTGGCCCGGGAATGGAGTTCTGGGAGGTCGAAAAGCACGAAGTGTGTGACTGTATGCGAAAAACGAGGTTCCGCGGATCCCCCCTGGGAATCCCCAACGGCCCCCCCAACGGCCCCCCAACGGCTCCCCAACGGCTGCCCAGACCCCCCTGTGGAGTAATGTGCTGCTCTCTTTTTACACTATTAGAAACCTATCAGTCTTCGATGTTAGGTAAAAACACGACTGTCGGCATGCTTCGCGAGAGTTGCTGCTGTGAGATGGGCTGGTGGGGATACGCGAAGCGTAAAGAATAGATATGTTCCAGGGGATAGCTACCGCAAACCTAAAAAAAAAAAAATAAAAGAATAAAAAGAAAGTGCATCAGAATCAGCACAATTCATCAACGTCTCTATATATTCTAGAATCTATCAGCTAGGCAAAATCATACACTCGTTCTTACAAGGCAGCATCATCATATCATTCATCATCAATTTGTTTTGAGTGAGCCTCCGGCCGAACACTTCGGACGGCGTGTGTGAGAGGCCTCTCCGTTTGAGTCGTCGTCGTCGACGTCGCTCCCCTTTAATGCGTTCCAGCCAAAGGGAAATCGAGCAACGTCGTTATCGAGTCGAAGGGAAGCCCCCTTCCTTTGAAACCTCCCCCGCCGCGGGAATGGTGGGAGTCCCGGGGGAGGCGGGGAAGGGGGTCCCGCGGGTTGTGACCCCCGCCCTGGAGGGCAGCACACCTCCCTGGGAGAAACTTTCGGGTCCAGAGCGTCATCGTCGTCGTCCTCGCCATCATCATCATCATCATCATCATCATCATCATCATCATCATCATCATCATCATCATCATCAGTAGCAGCAGCAGCAGCATCAGCATCATCATCATCATCATCATCATCATCATCATCATCATCAGCATCGTCATCATCACTACCATCATCATCACTACCATCATCAGCATCATCATCAGCATCAGCATCGTCATCGTCATCATCATCACCATCATCATTATCGTCAGCATCATCATCACCACCACCATCATCATCATCATGGCCAGCATAATAATCATCATCAACATTATCATCATCATCATCATCATCATCATCATCATCATCATCATCATCATCATCATCATCATCATCATCATCATCATCATCATCTTCATCTTCATCCTCATCATCGTCATCGTCAACATCATAAGAATCATCAGCATCATCAGCAGCATCGTCATCATCATCAGCATCATCAACCATCATCCTCATCATCACTCTCATCTTCATGACCATCATCATGATCGTTGTCGTCACCGTCGTCTTTCATCGTTGCCATCATCACCACCATCACCACCACCACCAACGTCGTCGTCGTCGTCGTCGACGTCTCCATTCAGGGTCGGCGGCACCGGCCGTAGGGCCTTCGCGATTATTCTTCAGAAATGACATGTCAACAACAAACAACAACAAACAGAGTCCGGGCCACAGAATCCTACTTTCCCCACGCACCCACGAATGGTGCAAGACCGCTCGGCCCCCTTACCCTGATGAGCGACGATAGGAAAAGGAGTTGTCGATGGAGGTGGGCGACGACAACGAGGGGGTTCGTAAATCATGGCCCGAGGCACGTGCGCGAACGAATGATCACGGCCTAGGGCCAGGGACGTATTGAGTGAGAGAATATGGGGGGGGGGGCTGACATCCGGGAAGGTATCATGGCCCCGGCCATGAGGTCCACCCGAAAACGGACGTCCTGCCAGGAGGACGACTGCCTTGTAGACGACCAACAAAGCTTATTTCCAAGATCCACAGGCCCCGCCGTCAGCCTTGGGAGCCGCCGCGCCACCGCCGCCGTCTGCGGAGGTGGCCGGGCTGCCCCGCTGCGGGTCCTGGGAAGGGGCAGCGCTGAGAGGAAGAGGAACGAAAATACAGGGATCGACCTGAACAGTGATTTTCGCTCTCGTTTTGTTTTTGTTGTTCCCTCGTTTTGTCTTCAAACCACCTTTTCTGCAAAACGAAATCAAAACGAAAACGGCACATAAAATCGCCGAAACACCGTTTTGGTCGACCCCTTCGAGAATATGCAAGACCCCATACGTCGGCATTGGCATACGAACACGCCACTGGAATCGAACGGTCATGCGAATAAAAAGAGGATGCAAGAATGGCAAAACCGCGAGGAGTATGACCAGTACCTGCCTGGACCCGCATACGCTCCCAGCAACTGAGGTATTGACTCCCCCAACAAATCGAAATAGCCACGTTCGGAGTACGACCAGCGGCACAGTGGATTTGCGGATTTCATGGGTATACGGATAGCTAGATAAACGCGGACCATTTCGCATGATATGGAATTGATATGTATCGAACACGATGTAGCGATAATATTGGAAGCCCGCGACACCGACAAACAATTACAACTACGAATTCAGCACATCACGATGAGACCTCCACGATCAAGTCCAAGCGAACCAAGAGCACGCTTAGGAAAGCTGGGAGGACAACGTTGAGGGCCAAGTACGGCACGAGAAGGCCAAGACAACGGAGAAAGTGGATGCGCAAACGCAGGTCGTGAACAAGCGCTGCGACAAGACAGATACATTGAAAACTGCCCACACGGCCCAGCGCTAGCCGGGCGACGACTAGGCAGCGAAGCACGATGGAGCCCGAAGAAGTGGCCACATACCGAACACGGTTAGCGAAAGAGGAAGCTGTAAAACTTGACCTCATTCGAGTAAGAAGATGCTCGTCTTCATCAGCCTGATCCTGCCCATCCTCCTATCTGCATCGCCGCCCCTGTCCCCCCGCAGGGAAAGAATGTCCCTGTTCACTGATAGGAATATCACCTGACTCCCCTTGCCATGTAGCCCCTGCCACCTACTGCTGAGTGCAAACGGCATTCCATAGTCTCACGCATTCAATGCTATCGTGACTACTTGCTGCGCTCAGAGCTCCTGCTCTGCGGGGTTTAAAGCGTCTACACATGCTGCGCAGAACGGAAGTGACGACTGAGCAAATCCCTTCTGAGAGGAGCAGGAAGAGGAGCAGGAGGAGGAAAAGGAGGAAAAGGAGGAGGAGGAGGAGGAGGAGAAGGAGAGGAGAGAGGAGAAAGGAGGAGGAGGCGGAGGAGGAGGAGGACGAGGAGGAGGAGAGAGAGGGAAGGGAGAGGGCGAGAGCGAGAGGAGGAGGAGGATGAGGAGGAGGGGGAGGAGGGGGAGGAGGATGAGGAAGGAGAGGAGAGAGGAGGAGGAGGAGTAGTGAGTATGAGGAGGGTAGGATGGAGGGAGGTGAGGAGGGAGAGGAGGAGAGGAGTAGGAGAAGGAGAGGAGAGTGAGAGGAGAGAGAGGAGTAGGAGAGGAGAGGAGAGGGGAGGAGTAGGAGAGGAGGATAGGAGAGTGTAGAGGAGCAGGGAGGAGAGGAGAGTAGAAAGGAGAGGAGTCAGCTAGGTAGAGGAGAGCAGAGATGAATTAGGAAAGAGGTAGGAGAGTAGAGATCGTAGAGAAGTTGAGAAGGTGTAAAAGGCCAGTAGGAAGGAAGAGGATACGACATACGACGGCGACGGACCGTCAGGTAGGAGGGAGGAAAGGAGGAGCTGGAGACGTCACTGCTCGGAGGAGGCAGCTAGCACTGGCCCGGTACATGCGGACCGGCTCTGCCTCGTAGCGCGTCCTCTGGCAGTCTACATCCGCAACGCTCACGGCGCGCGCTTCTGCGCCCCCTGATGAAAAGCAATAAAAATTCCCCGAACCCTTTGGGAGGGTACCTAAGTTTCGGATGGAACCCCACGCCGTTCGGGGTAGGACTAAGTTCTACAAATGTATCAAGTCAACCACCCAGAGTTGCTTTCCCCTAATGGAAGACGTGGATACCTAAAAGTGTAGGCCTACGTCCCCTTCATTGTGTTCTAGGGGTATGTGTTCTCTTGTGCTCAGTGACCTGAGTCCTGGAAGCAGGGTGTCCACGCGACCCGTCGCCACTGCGCCAGCCGCGGGTCGGGCGTCTCCGGCGGCCATGACCTGGCCGCCGCCACCTCCGCGAAGAACTCCGCCTCCGCCGCCTCGGGTGCAACCCCCGGGTGTGAACGCCATGCCACGCGCCCCATCACGAGCGACGAACCTGTCCATGTCCATAACCCCGCGGTCTGGACACCGAGGCGCGACCCCACGGACACGCGATCCCGTGGATGCGTTCCGCTCGGAGCATCTGCGCAAAGCCGGCCTGCGTGCGCGGGGTCGAGGCCAGGAAGTCCAGAGCGCGAGGCCGTGGGTGCGGTATGGGCGCGCTTCACAGCCGAGCGGGCGACTGCTGGACAAGCTCGCACGGATCATTCGGTGAGGAGCCCGGACCCCCTTGCTCTGCATGCTCCGCGACACGCTGGGAGGAGCTGGGGCAGGTGTTGTCGGCCCCCCCAAGCAAGCAGGTGGCCAAGGGGCCTGCTAGAAGCGATGGGCCTGCCTCAGCAGAGGTCCCAGGCTTCAAGGGAGGCTTCGCGTAAGACAGGCCTGCAGGCCGCACCCCCCAGCGGCCCTCGACGCTCGGCCGACGCTGGAGACGGGGGCACGGTGTGGCGCCCTCGTGTGCTGGACGGCGAGCCGCGCCCCGGCGGCCCGCCCCAGAGCACCCCGTGGTCAGCCGCCCTCCCCCCCCCCCACACCCGCTGCGTGCGCACCTGTGCCACAGAAGTAGGTACGCAGACACCCTCCGACGAACTTCGCGTGTACCTTCAGGGAGGGGACGGCGTAGAAAGCCGCTGGCTCTGAGTGGTGATCTATGCACCGCCACCCTCCCCTGAAGCAAGTCCAGTGGAGCAATCCAGTGGAGGGTGTCTGTGCACATGTGTTTGTGGCGGAGCACCCCTCCCCGCGCAAATGGGGACCGAGTGGACGGGGTCCACCGGCCCCGTCTGCTCGAAGGCCTGGAGCACTCCTCCCCTCCCTCTTCCGCTCGCCCGCTGGCGCGGGTGGCCACATCTCCCCGGCACTCCACCCCGATCCTACAACCGCCCACGGCGACAGCAAAACCGAAAACCGACCGAAACCGACAGGGCGCAGGCGACGCGGCAGCCGACACAACAGCCGACCGAACCGAACCGACCAACGCGACCGACTGCGACGCGAACACCTTGCTTGAACAGGGACTCGCCGTCCCAGCATTCTCGTAGGCCCACCACAACATGGTATTAGAACAGAAGATTGTTAGAACAAAAAACAACGACTCATGTATCAACAAAAAGACCGTGTTAGAACATCCCGTGTAAAACAATAACGGGGTCCTAGAACATCTCGTGCAAACCACAGAAGGTTCTTAGAAGGTTCTTTGGTGAGGCTATGGGCAAGCCAGGGCGCTTCGCCACTGCTCTCACTTGGATCCCCCCCCCGGCCTCGAGCTCCTCGCCTGCCTGCTCCCCTCCCCTCCCCCTTCAGCTCGACCGTGGGCGCGGGGGCGGGTGGTCGAGCCGAGAGGCACAGACGCCGCCGCTCCCCGGACCTCTCCCCGGGACGCGCCCCGACCCGCACCGCGCGGAGAGCCCGGCCGTGACGACGAGGGCCCACCAGCACGAGCAGCGGCGTCGGCACCAGGGCTCGACCGAGACAGTGGCTTCCGTGTTCCTGTTGCTATCGTCTTCTCTCGTCCTGCTGCCCGACGAAACCAGGGCCAAAACGGCCCACGAGACCGCTCTACAGAGCACCTGATCGGCACCTTCTCCTCCCCCGGGGGCGCACCTCCTCGGGACTCCGCCCCGATCCCCGGCGGCCTCGAGCTCCCCGTCGGCCTGCTCCGCGCGCCGGCACCGCTCGGCGACCATCTCGTCCCACCTGCGCCGCAGCTCCGGGTCGACGCCCGACTGGCAGATCGTGCTCCGCACAGGCGGCGCGGGGAGGGGCGGGGAGCCCAGGCGGCAGCTCATGGCCAGAGCCTGGGAGGAGGAGGGCACCAGCTGTACGCCTGCACGGACCCTGGCCAGGGCCAGCCCTGGATCGGCGCACAGTCCTCGTGCTGCCACGGGGAGCGCTGAGCACCTGCAGCGAGGAGCTTCCGTTCGGCCACGGCGAGCCTCGGCCACGAGCAGCCTTCCCCCACACAGGTCGATCCCAGGCACGGCCCGGCAACCGGACCGAGCCCCTCCTGAGCACACCGCGGTCCTTCCTTCGGCGTCTTGCCTGGTGAACGTTTTCTTATTCGGCGTTTCGGCATTGGGCGGAAGGGGGGGGGAGGGGGGGGTCTACCTCCGGACCTCTGCTTTATGCGACTGTTTGGAACCCATGGGAGAGACTCCGCCCGCTTGAAGCAGGCGCCAAAAACCACAGAGATCTACACCATGGGGGCGGGGAGGAGGCGCGAGGGCACGCGCCGATCGGCAAAGCAGGGAATCAGAAAACGATGGCCTGTGTACGGTGTACGCCCCCTTGGCCTGGCCAGGGAAGCGCAGGCCTTGGTCCTGGGCGCAGCGTCGGCCCGGCCAGGGCCGGGGCGGGTGCACAGCTGGCGCCCTCCGAGGGAAGGCCAGGGCGGGGGCGCGTCCGCGGGGGCGGCCGCGCAAGCTGCGAAGGGCCCGTGGCGGGGAGGGTGGGCCAGCAGAGCGGCAGTCGGAGGGCATCAACTTTGGGACGCACAGGGACAGACTATAGCACTACACGTCCTCCTTGGCGGCGCGCGCGTCCGGCCCGAACACCTATGGCCTACCCGCCTTGTGGTACAGATCGTTTCCCGAGCGGTGTGGCCAGAAAGCGCCCGCCAAGACGCATATGCTGTACGGTTTCTCGGCGCGCGCGTCGCCCCCTGGGGGTGGCGGCGCACACAGAGTCTTGGCATGCTGGGGCGACGCCGAAACCACAACACCCCCGAGGCCCAGGAGGAGTGCACACGCCTCCCTGGCCA
Organism: Prorocentrum cordatum; assembly: GCA_963575745.1. Classification (NCBI taxonomy): domain Eukaryota; class Dinophyceae; order Prorocentrales; family Prorocentraceae; genus Prorocentrum; species Prorocentrum cordatum. Next base: position 47,775 of record CAUYUJ010000951.1, read on the forward strand.
GGCCTGCGGGGCGCGCGCGCCGATCCCGGGCCCGGCTTTGGCCTGGCCGGGGCCGGTGCGGGTGCACAGCCGGCGCCCCCCTCCGAGGAGAGGGGCGCGGCGGGGGGCGTGCCGCCAACGGGGGGCGGCCACGCGCGAGCTGCAGGGAGGCCAGTGAGGAGGAGGAGGAGGAGGAGGAGGAGGAGGCTGAGGAGGAGGAGGAGGAGGAGGAGGAGGGAGAGGAGGAGGAGGAGGAGGAGCGAACGTCCCCTGGGAGGAGGAGGAGGAGGAGGGAGGAGGAGGAGGAGGAGGAGGAGGAGGAGGAGGAGGAGAGGGAGGAGGAGGGGGGGCAGGGAGGACGGCCGGGCGGCGAGAGCTGCACACATCTGCTGCTCGCAGGCGCTCAGGCCGCAGACCCACCTGCAGCCAAGGATGTGCCGGGCGCTGAGGCCAGAGCCGTGTCCAGTGCCAAGCAGGGGTGCGGCTGGCGGCGCGGAGGCGAGAGCACCATGCCGAGAGCAACGTTCTGGGGAGGTATACGGCCCCTCCCGTGCCCCAGACCTGGCCAAGGTCGGCGCGTTCCCCCAAAACGCAAGCCACCCCACCCCCAACACGGTGGAGATCGACCGACAATTCAGGCAGCGCCAGAAAATATGCGTGCGTAACTGTATGTGTATACATATGTATGTATATATAAACATATATATATATATGTGCGTGATTATGTACAACTGTAGTTATGTAATATAACATATCTAAATATGTTGGTGTACATGTGTATACACACGAACAAACAATCCAACGAACGAACAAACCAACATACATACACACATACATACAGGCAGACAGACATGCATACATACATACATACATACAGACAACCATGCATGCGTGCATACATACATACACACATACATGCATACATACATACGTGCATGCATGCCTCATACATACGTGAATCACCACATACATACATACATACATACATACATACATACATACATACATCCATACAGACAGACAGACAGACAGACAGACTGACTGACTGACAGACAGACAGACAGACAGACAGACAGACAGACAGACAGACAGACACACACATACATACATACATACATACATACATACATACATACATACATACATACATACATGCATGCATGCATGCATACATGCATGCATGCATGCAAGCATACATACACCTATACATATACACACCTATATGCAAACATACATACACGCATACATACGTACATGCATGCATATGTACGTATATACATGCATGCATCCATACATACATATATACATGCATGCGCCCATACATACATTCATGCATGCAGACATACAAACATATATACACATTCATACACACATGCCTACAAACATGCATGCATACATACGTACATACATATATGCATACATACCTACATCGGAGGTTGGGGGGTGAGATCGAAGTGGAACGAAGAGCCCCCATACCGGGAAATCGATTTCGGTTTCGTGTTCGTGCCGTGCGTGCGGGCGAGGCGAAGCTGCGTGGGCGGAAGAGAGAAAATTCTCCTGTGGCTGGGCCGCGGCTGGGCCAAAAGGTTCTCCGCCCGGCAACCGGTGGCGCGCGGTGTCCCGCCGGTGTCCCGCTGGTGTCCCGCTGGAGTCCCGCCAGTGTCCCGTCGTGGCTGGGCCGCGGCCGGACCAAAAGGTTCTCCGCCCGGCAACCGGTGGCGCGCGGTGTCCCGCCGGTGTCCCGCCGGTGTCCCGCTGGTGTTCCGCCGGTGTCCCGTCGTTGTCCCGTGGTGTCCCGTGGTAGGATCGACAGTGAGATCGATAGTGAGATCGATAGTGAGATCGATAATGAGACCGATAGTGAGATCGATAGTGAGATCTATAGTGAGAGATCGATAGTGACATCTATAGTGAGAACGATCGTGATATCGATAGTAAGATCGGTAGAGAGATCGATAGTGAGATCGATCGAGTGGGATCGATAGCGAGATCGATAGTTGAATCGATCGTGAGGTGAATACTGAGATCGAAATCGAGATCGATAGTGAGATCGACAGCGAGATCGATAGTGGGATCGATAGTGGGATGAATAGCGAGATCGACAGTGAGATCGATTGTGTCGCGGCGGTGTCCCATCGGTGTCCCGTCGGTGTCCCGTGGTTTCACGTGCTGAGATCGATAGTGGTATCGATAATGATATCGATAGTTAGATCGATGAGACCGATAGTGAAAACGATATTGAGATCGATAGGACGATCGATACTGAGATCGACTGCCAGCTCAACAGTGATATCGATATTGAGGCTCTTCACACCAAGGCTCTTAACACCAAGGCTCTCAAGAATGAAGGGTGCCATGAACCATCTCGGGCAACTTTCCTCCTCCTCCTTCTTCTCCTCCTCCTCCTCCTCCTCCTCGCGACTCGAGGTGCCCTGGGGGGCACCAGCCGGGCGCTCGCCTCTCTGGAAACATCGTGCCACGCTGACGCCCTTCAGTGGCAGCGGCGCGCGCGCGGGCTCATGGCTCCCGTTGACAAGATGCCGAAGCCAGAGCTCATGAAATACGCTGCTTCCCTGGGAGTGGCCACTCGGAAGCCAGGAACGAAGGTATATCGGAGAGCTGCCGGTGTGCGGGCGGACTGCAAGGCGCGGGAGGCGCGCGGTGGCCCCCTCCCCCCCCCCCACCTCCTTATCACCCGCAGGGTGGTCGTATAGGTACATATATCCATACATACATACATACATACATACATACATACATACATACATACATACATACATACATGCATACCTGCATACATGCATACATGCATACATGCCTGCATGCATACATGCATACATGCATACATGCATACATGCATACATGCATACATGCATACATGCATGCATGCATGCATGCATACATACATACATACGTACATACGTACATACGTACATACGTACATACGTACATACGTACATACATACATACATACATACATGCATGCATGCATGCATGCATGCATGCATACATACATACATACATACATGTATACCTATATGAGCGGTGGCGTATCAAAATAAATAGATATATGAATGTGTGTTTGTTTGTCCTCATCCACCCTGAAGGAGCAGAAGCAGAAGCGTCTCTTCTAGAAGCCCCCGCCACCGCCACACAGAGAAAGCCTCCCAGCTACCCAACTGATGGGAAGGGGAATCCACGGCGCTCGTGGTTCAGCAGCGGAGCACGCCCGCTGACCGAACAAATCGCCTCTGAGGTCATCCGCTGTGCAGCGGGAGAGTGGAATGCAGCACCCGCCCAGGAGTCGCTCCTGCAGCGCAATTCGCAGGCAGGGCTGCCTGCCTCCCTCCCCCCGCTTCGACCTCTTGTGCAGGACAGCTCGCTGTTGGAGCTAGCTGCGGGTAGCCGCAATCGGGCTGTGTATCGTAACACGTCCTTCCTGGTCCTCCTCCAACCTCTCCCTCCTCGTGCTCCCTGAAGCCTGGGCGTCACAATTAAATTCCATAGCGGAGCGAACCTTCACACAGAGCACGGCATCGCTACTGCGTGTGAGGTGTCCAACCAGCTGAATCACCTTGGATGACAACCGGATCTAGTGGTTACTAGCTTCTGCTGCGGTCTGATAGCAGCAAGAGATTGTGGGGGTATGGCAAAGAGAATACAAAAATATGGCATTACTGCATCCTCGAGAGCCTTTTCAAAAAGTTGGGAATGCGACATCCACTGCAACTGCTGGAATGTCCTAGAAATTAGAAAAAATCCGTCCGCGGCCAGCTCTTCGGCTGTGAGACACGGCGCAGCTACCCGATACACGCTCCAATCGCAGTCCGCCACCGTTGCTACGGCACTTCGGGGAGTGTTAGGCAGCTTGTCGGTTGAATCAGAGGGGTTCCCACGTCCTGGACGCACCCCACTCCTCCTCCTCCTCCTCCTCCTCCTCCTCCACCTCCTCCTCCTTCTCCTCCCCATCATCATCATCATCATCATCATCATCATCATCATCATCATCATCATCATCATCATCATCATCATCATCATCATCATCATGAGCATCATCAGCATCATCCTCAGCCTCATCCTCCACCCCCTCTTCCTCCTCCTCCTCCTCCTCCTCCTCCTCATCATCATCATCATCAGCAGCAGCTCATCATCATCATCATCATCATCATCATCATCATCATCAGCATCAGCATCAGCATCAGCATCAGCATCATCATCATCATCATCATCATCATCATCAGCATCATCATCATCATCGTCGTCATAATCATCATCAGCATCATCATCGTCCTCCTCCTTCTCCTCCTCCTCCTCCTTCTCCTCCTCCTCATCATCATCATCATCACCATCATCATCATCATCATCATCAGCATCATCATCATCATCAGCATCATCATAATCATCACCATCATCATCATCATCATCATCATCATAATCATCATCAATATCATCATCAAGATCCGCATCATCACCAGCATCAGCAGTATCATCATCATCATCAGCAGCATCATCAGCAGCAGAAGCATCATCAGCAGCAGCATCATCATTAACAACACCATCATCGTAATATCAAGCATCCTCATCATCACCAGTATCATCGTCATCATCGTCATCTTCATCATCAGCATACTTCTCATCATCCTCGTCATCACCAGCAGCATCAGCATATTGATGGACAACCTCATCATCACCATCAGCATCAGCATCATCATGATCATCCTCGTCATCATCACCACCGTCGTCGTCGCCGTCGCCATACCTCGTCATTATCATCACCACCATCAAGATTTCCAATCCTTATCATTACCATCGTAAACATCACCATCAACATCATCGTCATCGTCTATACCATCATCATCAGCATCATCAGCTTCACCATCATCACCATCATCAGCCTCATCATCATGATTATCATCGCCCCCATCATAATATTAATCCTCCTCTCATCGTCCTCATCCTCATCGTCGTTTTTATCCGCATCATCGTCATCAGCATCAGCATCATCATTCCTCATCCTCAGTAGCACTTCCTTCATCGTCATCATCATCAGCATCATCAGTATCAGCAGCATGAGCATCAGTATCATCGTCCGCATCATCAGCATCATCAGCATCATCATTCTCATCATACTTACCATCATCACCATCCTCATCATCATGATCGTCAACACCATCATTGTCATGAACAGTAATTGCCAGCAGCTTTATTTTCACCAGCATCATCATGGTCGTCATCGTCATCAGCAGCATCGTCATAACATCATGATCATGATATCAGCCATCACCCTCAGCCTCGCCATCACCAGCATCATCCTCCCCATCACGACCCTCATAGGCACCATCATCACCACCACCACATTCGCCACCACCACCACCGTCACGGGCCAGCGTCCTTCCATCCCTCCGCAATCGCACTGCACGGGTACCGCCCGAAACCTGCGCGCATGCACTTTCACTGCACGAGCCTGTGTGAAAACTCCTCTCGTCTTTCTCTCGGGGATGGTGCCCTCCCCGCTCCACCTCCAGGGCGGCGGCGCGTGTCCGCTCCCCCTGCCCTCACACCCTGCGCTCTTCAAAACAGCACGCCCCTCCCACTCCATGAGCTCCCTCCTCTGGGGAGGCCGCTTGGCACCGCGGCCCCCGCCTTCACGACCTGTGCTTTCTCAGGGATCGCGCCCCTCCCACTCCACGAGCTCCCTCCTCCAGGGAGGCTTCTTGGGAGCGCAGCCCCTGTCCACACCACCTTTGCCTTCTCAGGAATCGCGCCCCTCCAACTCCACGAGCCCCAACACCACGTTCCCCACTCCGGGGAGAATGCGTCGAAGCGCCACACCTCTTTTTTCAGGAGCGCTCTGTCTACAAGAGAGGCCCAAAAAGTTCCCGAGAGACACCCAGAGAGGCCCCGAGCGATGCCCTGGGAAGGAAAACATCGCTGGCCCAAAGGGCCAGGGGGCGTGCTGAAATCCGCCGACCCTTTGGCATTTGTGAGAGGCTTTGCCCTCGCCATCGTCGTCGTCGTCGTCGTCGTCGTCGTCGTCGCTTCCAGTCCCAAGGGTCGGCGGCATCGGTAGCAAAGGCCTTCCCAATCTCGGGTCAGAGGGCCATTCTACTTCTAGAGCGCGCGCGGGCTCCGGCCCCCCTGGGGGTCCCCAGACGAAAACAGCCCCAGGCGATACCCGGCAGACTCCGGGCCACGGCTGCTGGGAACTCCTGGGAGCGGCCCTGGTGGCCCCCAGTGCGCCCCAGGAGCGGCCCAAGGAGTTTCCAAGTAGGCGGCAGGCCCCACAGCATCAGGCCAAGAGCGCTCCAGGACGGCCCAAGATGGCTTCAAGATGGTCCAGGAGGCACCCAAAACGGCCCAAGAGGGCTCCAAAAAGGCCCGAAGAGGGCCCCAACTGGCAAAATTCCTTAGTCTTGCTGGGATGTTCACAAGATGTTGCCAGATTTTGACGTTGCCGCCTTTGCGGGTTCCCGACCGCCAAGGACGAGCCAAGAGGCCGACAAGATCGCCCTAAGTCAGCCCAAGAGGCATTCCAAAACGGCCCAAGAGGCCTCACAAGAGAGCTGCTGACCCCAACACGGCCGCAAAAGGGGGAATCCAAACTCACATGCTGAGCCTGCCCGAAAGATAGCACCCGAGCCCGCCAGCAGGCCTCCAAGAAGCCCCCTGGAGGCCCCTGGAGGCCCAAAAAGCTGCGACAAGAGGCCCCCAAGAGGCCCCAGGAGGTCACGAAAATGCCGCCATGTCGCCCGCGAAAGGCATCCGAAGAGATCCCTGGAAGCATTTCAAAGAGGCCCCCAAGGGCCCTCCAAGGGATTCCGAAGATACCACCACGAGTCCCCCGAGAGGCATCCCAACAGACCATGAGCAGCCTCCCAACAGAGGCCTCTTGTCCATGACCCAGTCTGGCCGAAGGCCACTGCACACTATGCGCAGGAAGGGCCAACGGAGTGGGCGAAGCGATCCGCCGCCCCGCCGGGTACGGCGCGCGAGATCACGGCCGCACGATCTGCCAGAATTGGCTCGCGCGAGTCTTCTCACCAGCGCACGTGTCATACCTGTCCCTGGCCGCGGAGCCTCTGCGAACCCCTCCCCGGCTCCTCTCCGGGGACCGCTCGCTCCGTCGGCCCTGAAGACCTGGGGTACACGTCGTTCATTTCTAATCGTGCTCATTTCTAAGTGTGCTCGTCTCTATTTATCCCTGGCCCCCTAGCTGCCAGGAAGAAGCCCAGGATAGAACAATTAGAGATGAAAGGGTCTTGGCCCCCCAAAAATCAAAGAACTTTCGAAACATTTAGAAATTAACCATGTGTGCTACTTTGGGCCGTTCGTGCCTCTCCACCTTCGTCTGGGTCCTCAAGACCTGCAAGCCCGGGTGGGCAAAAAAACCTTTCTGCAGATCACGACGAGTTTGACGATCGCAGCCGTCTCGGGCTTCCCCCATTGTGCCTCGTCTGGAGCTCCCGTGCATCTCCCCAGACTCCTCCTTCCATTCTGGAATCTGCGGGTGCTCTTTCCGGGCGCCCTGACTGTCTCTCGCCCCCCCCCCCTGGAGCTCTCTGGGCGCCTTCTGGGCGGCTTTGTCGGTCGTCCGGGGAGCGCCGCCAGAGAGCCCTTTGGGAGCCTCCTCTCCAGGAGCCAAAGACCAAGTCGGGATGTTTTATGTCCCCCCCGCCCGTTTCCTTCACACTCCGCCGCACTCCGCCCATCCTGGCCACTTTTCGGGGCCCTCTCGGGGCACCCGAGAGCCCTTTCTGGGCCGAGCCCGACGGTTGCTGAGGCTTGTCCAGCCTCTCTGCGGCCGTCCTGGCGGCTTGTCGGGGCCCTCCTCTGCTTCCACGAGCAGGTTCTCGTTAACTGCTCGCGCCGTCTTGGGCCGTCTTAGCCTCTCTGTGGCCCAGTACTCAAGTAGCCCACTTCTTTCTACAGCGAGCCTCGTCAAGTCTGGCCGCGGGATCCACGACTTCCCACATCTGCACCAAAGTGAGCGCGCTCCAAAAACAGCGGTGCGGCGGTGTCTGTCCCCTCGGGGCCGTTCAATTGAATTCGCCTGGCACCTTGTGGGCTTTGGCCGTGTTAACGGGCGAGGCCCGTTCCCAGAGCCCTCTGGGGCCGTCTCTGGTCCCTCCGAGGTCCTCTTCGAGTCATGTTGAGACAATATCCCGAAGATGCCACAAAAACCTTCGAAAACAAACGAGATTGAATGGTTTGGGCAATGTCGGGCGTCCCTGTTCGCTTCGCGGAGCTTTCTTGGGGCCCTCTTACGGCCCCTGATGACACTCTTAGGGGCCTCTCTGGCCACGCTGGAGCACCTCCAGGTGCTCTCGAGCCGTCCTGGAGGCCTCTCGGTCCCCTCCTGGGCCGTATGGCCGCACTCTTGGGCGCCCTCTTGAGCCGTCGTGGGCGCGCCTGGGGGGGTCCCTGGAGGCCTTTTTCTGGGGTCCCAAAACTAACTGGCGAAGCCTCCTTTTCACCTCTCCGTATCACTCCTCGGTTTCGTCTGCCGCGTTCCATACCTTTGGGTGCCTTCTGGGGGCCGTGTTCGGCTTCGGGCCCTCTCTGGGTTTGTTCTGCTTTGGGGGGGGGGGGCCTGAGGCTGCCTTGAACCCCCTCCGCTCGCCCTGTGATCATTTCAGTTGCCCTCCTCTTCCTCCACCAAGCCTCCCAAACTCCCCGCGTTCCTCAGAAAGTGAGGCGGCAGTGTATGCCCCCTCAAGGGGCGTTCAACTGCATTCGGCTGGCCCCCTGCGGGCCCTGGCCGTGTTAACGGGGTAGATGATGAAAGAGTATGTGGAATGTAGAAAAGAACACGGTGGGAAAAAAACGCACACAGATGGAGAAGTGTTTTCCCACAGATGGAGAAGTGCTGGTCCACATGCATCTCACACTTCTACATATGTGGAAACACACACACACACACACTAGGTGGAAAACACACAAGGGTGTGTGTGTGTGCGCTTCCACAGATGGATCAGTGTGGGATGCATGCATACATGTATACGGGAGCGGCTTCGCGCATATTCCGCCGCCCTAAGATGTTTCAAAAAAAGGCGAGCTCCCTTGGTTAACCCGCCTGGGACGCCCCTGTGCCGCTGGGCACAGAGTGGGCGTGTCCTCAGATCCTCTGCCCTATCCCCTCCTCCTCCTCCTCCTCCTCCTCCTCCTCCTCCTCCTACTCCTCCTCCTCCTCCTCCTCCTCCCCCTCCTCCTCCTCCTCCTCCTCCTCCTCCTCCTCCTCTCTCCCCTCCTCTCCTCTCTCCTCCTCCTCCTCCTCCTCCTCCTCTCCCTCCTCCTCCTCCTCCTCCTCCTCCTCCCCTCTCTCCTCCTCCTCCTCCTCCTCCGCCTCCTCCTCCTCCTCCTCCCCTGAGCCTCAGCCCTCACTCTTGAGGAGTCTTCATGGGCCCGGAGCACAAATTGCAAAATCCCTGGGGGTTCTCGCGTCCGGTCGGGGGCTTGTCGCGGTTCCCCGCGGCTTGTCGCACGACTGTCTGGGGCCCAAGAGGGCCCCAAGACGGGCCAAGAGAGCCCCAAAAGACCCCCAAGATGGTCCAAGAGTGCTCCGAGTCGCCCAAAGATCGCTCCAAAACGCCCGAGACGGCCCCAAGACGGTCCAAGAGGCTTCCAAGACACCCCCAGATGCTCCCAAGAGGGCCCCAAGAGGCCAAACTGATTGACTTGCCTTGGGTGTTTGAAGGATTTGGGCGTTCTCGCTTTTTCGGTTTCCCGACGCTCCAAGACGACCAACGAGGCGCCCAAGATCGCCCCAAGACGGCCCAACGACAACCCAAGAGGCGCCCAAGACGGCCCAATAGGGCCCAAGGGGCCCAGATGGGGAACCCGAACTGGCATTTCAGAGTCCCGATGGGCCCCCAGAAGGCCCCAATGGGCCCCCAATAAGCCCCCAGGATGCCCCAAGAGGCTCCCAAAAAGCCCCAAGAGGCCCCCACGAGGCCTCAAAACTGCTCCCAAGAGGCCCCCGAGAGCGCTCCGAAGAGACCCGAAGAAGCATCCCTGAGGTCTCCGACCCGCAACCCAGGCACGGTGGCGGGATGGGCCGAAGGCCATGATATCCGCCGCCCCCTGCTTGCAGGGGTGCACGGCGTGCTGGATGTTTCAGGTTTTGGTTTTGGTTCTTTTTCCAAAAGAACTCCCCAGTGGGCTCCGGCCCGTCCCGCCACCGTGCCCAAAAACGGCCGTTTCGCTCGGGACATCCTCAAAAAATCGCGAAGATGGCCCAAGATGGCCTCCAAGTCCGCCCGAGATGGTCCAAGACGGCCTCCAAAACGGCCCAAGAGAGTCCAAGACGGCCCAAGACGGCCCAAGAGGCCCCCCAGAGGCCTCCCAGACGGCCCAAGAGGCCTCCAAGAGGTCCTCCAGGAGAGTCCGAAGAGGCCAAAATCATTGATTTTCCTTTGGTTTTTGAAGGATTTTGGCATTTGCGCCTTTTCGGCTCTCCGACGGCTCAAGACGGCCCAAGAAGCCCCCAAGATCGCCCAAGAGGCCCCCAAGAGAGCCCCCTGATGGCCCAAGTGGCCTCCAAGATGGCCCCTAGAGGGCCCCAAGAGGCCCAAGAGGCCTCCAACACGCCCAAGATGGCCTCCAAGACGCCCAAGATGGCCTCCAAGACGGCCCTGGAGCGCCCCAAGAGGGTCCCCCGTTGGCCCAGAAAGGCCCCCAAAACGGCTCCCGACGGCGTCAGACGTGCCAGGAACCCACCAAGATGGCCGAAGTTCGCTCGAAGCTGGCCCAAAAGGGCCCAAGAGGCCCCCAAGAGGGCCTCCAGGAAGGCCAAAAGATGCCAAAATCACTGATTTTCCGAAGGTTTTTGATGGATTTGGGCATTTCCCTTTTTTCGGCCTTCCGACGGCCCGACACGGCCCAAGAGCCCCCAAAGATCGCCGAAAGATCGCCCAAGAGGCCTCCAAGACGGCGACGATGACCATCAAGACGCCACGTGTTCCCCGAAGGCTTTCCAAACCGATTCGGGGAACACATGGTCCGATGGCTTGGCAGGCCTGGCCTCAACGTTCGGCCACATAGGCGCTTCCACAAAGGCAGGGGGCGGCGGTGATTCGCCGTAGGCGTCTTCGATCCGCCGCCCCCTGCTTGCAGGGGTGCACGGCGTGCTGGATGATTCAGGTTTTGGTTTTGGTTCTTTTTCTAAAAGAACTCCCCAGTGGGCTTCGGCCCGTCCCGCCGGCCACCCGCGCGTTTCCCAAAATGCGTCTGTCAATGCCCAAAAACGGCCGTTTCGCTCGGGACATCCTCAAAAAATCGCGAAGATGGCCCAAGATGGCCTCCAAGTCCGCCCGAGATGGTCCAAGACGGCCTCCAAAACGGCCCAAGAGAGTCCAAGACGGCCCAAGACGGCCCAAGAGGCCCCCCAGAGGCCTCCCAGACGGCCCAAGAGGCCTCCAAGAGGTCCTCCAGGAGAGTCCGAAGAGGCCAAAATCATTGATTTTCCCTTGGTTTTTGAAGGATTTTGGCATTTGCGCCTTTTCGGCTCTCCGACGGCTCAAGACGGCCCAAGAAGCCCCCAAAGATCGCCCAAGAGGCCCCCAAGAGAGCCCCATGATGGCCCAAGTGGCCTCCAAGATGGCCCCTAGAGGGGCCCCAAGAGGGCCCAAGAGGCCTCCAACACGCCCAAGATGGCCTCCCAGACGCCCAAGATGGCCTCCAGGACGGCCCTGGAGCATTCCAAGCGGGCCCCAAGTCGGCCCATAGAGGCCCCCCAAACGGCTTCCGACGGCTTCAGACGTGCCAGGAACCCACCAAGATGGCCGAAGTTGGCTCGACGCTGGCCCGAGACGGCCCAAAAAGCCCCAAAGATCGCCCAAAGCTTGCCCAAGAGGCCTCCAAGACGGCCAAGATGACCTTCAAGATGCCCACGTGTTCCCCGAAGGCTTTCCAAACCGATTCGGGGAACACGTGGTCCGATAGCTTGGCAGGTCTGGCCTCAACGTTCGGCCACATAGGCGCTTCCAAAAAGGCAGGGGGCGGCGGTGATTCGCCGTAGGCGTCTTCGATCCGCCGCCCCCTGCTTGCAGGGGTGCACGGCGTGCTGGATGATTCAGTTTTGGTTTTGGTTCTTTTTCTAAAAGAACTCCCCAGTGGGCTTCGGCCCGTCCCGCCGGCCACCCGTAAATTTCCGAAAATCCGTCTGTCAATGCCTTTGTTGCCCCAACTTGGCCCAAGATGGCCTCCAAGACGGCCAAGATGGCCCAAGATGGCCTCCAAGATGCTTCCAAGACGGCCACGATGGCCTCCAAGACGGGTAAGATGGCTCCAAGATGCCTCCAAGACGGCCCAAGATGCCCTCCAAGACGGCCAAGATGGCCCCAAGATGCCTCCAAGATGGCCCACGAGGCCTCCAAGACGTTCTCCAGGAGAGCCCGAAGAGGCCAAAATCATTGGTTTTCCTTAGGTTTTTGAAGGTTTTTTGCGTTTTCTTCTTTTCGGCCTTCCGACGGCCCAAGAGGCCCCCAAGATCGCCCAAGAGGCCTCCAAGAAGGCCCTATGACGGCCCAAGGGCCCCCCAAGACGGCCCCAAGAGCGCCCCAAGACGGCCCAAGAGGCCTCCAAGACGCCCAACATGGCCTCCAAGACGGCCCTGAAGCGCCCCAAGAGGGCCCCAAGACGGCCCAGAGAGGCCCCCAAGACGGCTCCAGACGGCGTCAGACGGACCAGGAACGCCCTAAGACGGCCAAAGAGACCCCCAGGAAGCCCCCAAAGGCCCCCAAGAGGCCCAAGGAGGCCCCCAAGATGCCTCCAAGAGGCCTCGAAGAGGCCCCCAAGAAACTCCCAACAGACCCCAAGGGTGCCCCAAGAGACTCCTGACAACCCTCATCCTCCTACTCTATTTCTTCCTCTTCCTCTTCCTGTTCACAATCATTCTCTCCCATGTGTTCCCCGAAAGCTTTCCAAACCGACTCGGGGAACTCATGGTCCGATAGCTTGGCCAAGCTCTAGTCCAACTTTCGGCAACATCGGCGTTTCCAAAAAGGCAGGGGGCGGCGGTGATTCGCCGTAGGCGTCTTCGATCCGCCGCCCCCTGTGGTCTTGCCACAGGGGTGCACGGCGTGCTGGACGTTTCAGGTTTTGGTTTTGGTTCTTTTTCTAAAAGAACTCCCCAGTGGGCTTCGGCCCGTCCCGCCGGCCACCCGTAAGTTTCCGAAAATCCATCTGTCAATGCCTTTGTTGCCCCAACTTGGCCCAAGATGGCCTCCAAGACGGCCAAGATGGCCCAAGATGGCCTCCAAGATGCCTCCAAGACGGCCAAGATGGCCTCCAAGACGGGTAAGATGGCTCCAAGATGCCTCCAAGACGGCCCAAGATGCCCTCCAAGACGGCCAAGATGGCCCCAAGATGCCTCCAAGATGGCCCAAGAGGCCTCCAAGACGTTCTCCAGGAGAGCCCGAAGAGGCCAAAATCATTGGTTTTCCTTAGGTTTTTCAAGGTTTTTTGCGTTTTCTTCTTTTCGGCCTTCCGACGGCCCAAGAGGCCCCCAAGATCGCCCAAGAGGCCTCCAAGAAGGCCCTATGACGGCCCAAGGGCCCCCCAAGACGGCCCCAAGAGCGCCCCAAGACGGCCCAAGAGGCCTCCAAGACGCCCAACATGGCCTCCAAGACGGCCCTGAAGCGCCCCAAGAGGGCCCCAAGACGGCCCAGAGAGGCCCCCAAGACGGCTCCAGACGGCGTCAGACGGACCAGGAACGCCCTAAGACGGCCAAAGAGACCCCCAGGAAGCCCCCAAAGGCCCCCAAGAGGCCCAAGGAGGCCCCCAAGATGCCTCCAAGAGGCCTCGAAGAGGCCCCCAAGAAGCCCCCAACAGACCCCAAGGGTGCCCCAAGAGACTCCTAACAACCCTCATCCTCCTACTCTATTTCTTCCTCTTCCTCTTCCTGTTCATAATCATTCTCTCCCATGTGTTCCCCGAAAGCTTTCCAAACCGACTCGGGGAACTCATGGTCCGATAGCTTGGCCAAGCTCTAATCCAACTTTCGGCCACATCGGCCTCTCCAAAAAGGCAGGGGGCGGCGGTGATTCGCCGTAGGCGTCTTCGATCCGCCACCCCCTGTTGATTCATCACAGGGGTGCCTGGCGTGCTGAACCCTCTCGGTTTCGGTTTTGGTTCTCCAGAAGAACTCCCCCCTGGGGCTTCGGCCCGTCCCGCCGGCCACCCGGAAAGATTGCCAAGGACCTCAATCCGGAAAAAAAATCTCCAAGATGGCCCAAGATGGCCTCCAAGATGGCCACGTTGGCCCAATATGGCCTGCAAGATGGTCCAAGATAGCCTCCAAGTCCGCCCAAGATGATCCAACACGGCCTCCAAGACGGCCCAAGAGGGCCCAAGACGGCCCAAGACGGCCCAAGAGGCCCCTCAGAGGCCTCCAAGACGGCCCAAGAGGCCTCCAAGAGGTCCTCCGGGAGGGCCCGAAGAGGCCAAATTCATTGATTTTCCCTCGGGCTTCGAAGGATATGGGCAGTTGTTTCTTCTCGACGTTCCGACTGCTCGAGACGGCCCAAGAGGCCCCCAAGATCGCTCCAAGATCGCCCACGAGGCCTCCAAGATGGCCCCATGACGGCCCATGAGGCCCCCAAGAGGGCCCCAAGACGGGCCAAGAGGCCTCCAAGACGCCCAAGATGGCCTCCAAGACGGCCCCGAAGCCGTTTCAGAGAGGCCCCAAAGACGGCTCCCGACGGCGTCAGACAGGCAAGGAACGCCCTAAGACGCCCAAAGAGGCCCCCGAGAAGTCCCAAAAAGGCCCCAAGAGGCCCTCAAGAGGCTCCAACATGGCCTCCGAGACGGTCCCAAGATGGCCCAATCGAGCCCAAGAGGCTCCGAAGAGGCATCCTCCCCCTTCTCCTTTTTCCTCCTTCTCATCCTCTTCCTCTTCCTCCCCCACGTGTTCCCCGAAGGCTTTCCAAACCGACTCGAGGAACACATGGTCCGATAGCTTCGCCCCCAAAGATGCCTCCAAGACGGCCCAAGATGCCTCCAAGACGGCCTAACCTGGCGTCAATATTGCCCAATACAGCTCAAGAGGCCTCCAATGAGAAGCTCCCAGGCGGCTCCAGGAGTGTCCCCAGAGGCTCCCAAGATGCCCCCTCTTCCTGCTTCTTCTCCTCCTCCTCCTCCTCCTCCTCCTCCTACTCCTCCTCCTCCTCCTCCTCCTTCTCCTCCACCTCCTCCTCCGCCTCCTCCTGACCTTCCCCGCCATTCTCCACTACGTGTTCCCCGAAGGCTTTCCACAACGGCTGCGGGCACACATAGTCCGATAGCTTGGAAGAGCTCTTGCCACAACGCTCGGCCACATGGGCGATTCTAGAAGGCAGGGAGCGGCGGTGATGCTCTGGAGGCGTCTTCAATCCGCCGCCCCCTTTTGCTTGCAAGAGGGGTGCCTGGCGTGCCAAATCCTATCGTTGTTGGTTTGGGTTCTTTTCCGAAAGAACTCCTTCAAGGCCTCCGGAGCGTCCCACCGGCCGCCCAGAAAGATTGCCAAGGACCTCAATCCAGAAAAAAATCCTCCAAGATGGCCCAAGATGGCCTCCAAGATGGCCACGTTGGCCCAAGATGGTCTACAAAATGGTTCAAGATGGCCTCCAAGTCCGCCCAAGACCCAAGATGGTCCAACACGGCCTCCAAGACGGCCCAAGAGTCCAAGACGGCCCAAGACGGCCCAAGAGGCCCCTCAGAGGCCTCCAAGACGGCCCAAGAGGCCTCATTGATTTTCCTTCGGGTTTTGAAAGATTTGGGCATTTGCTTCTTTTCGGCCTTCCGACAGCTCAAGACGGCCCAAGAGGCCCCCAAGATCGCCCACGAGGCCTCCAAGATGGCCCCATGACGGCCCAAGAGGCCCCCAAGACGGCCTCAAGAGGACCCCAAGACGGGCCAAGAGGCCTCCAAGATCGCCCACGAGGCCTCCAAGATGGCTCCATGACGGCCCAAGAGGCCCCCAAGACGGCCTCAAGAGGACCCCAAGACGGGCCAAGAGGCCTCCAAGACACCCAAGATGGCCTCCAAGACGGCCCCGAAGCGCCCCAAGAGGGCCCCAAGTCGGTTCAGAGAGGCCCCCAAGACGGCTCCAGACGGCGTCAGACGTGCCAGGAACCTACCAAGATGGCCGAAGTTGGCTCGAAGCTGGCCCAAGACGGCCCAAGAGGCCTCCAAGAGGGCCTCCAAGAAAGCCAGAAGAGGCCCAAAACACCTATTACCCTGAGGGAATTGAAGGAGTGTTACATTTGCTTCTTATCGGCCTTCCGACGGCCCGACACGGCCCAAGAGCCACCAAAGATCGCCCAAGAGGCCTCCAAGATGGCCCCAGAACGGCCCAAGAGGCCTCCAAGACGGCCCCAAGAGGCCCCCAAGACGGCCCAGGAGACCTTCAAGACGCCCTGGAGCCTTCCAAGAGGGCCCCAAGTCGGCCCAGAGAGGCCCCCAAGACGGCTTCCGACGGCGTCAGACAGGCGAGGAGCCCACCAAGACGGCCGAAGATGGCCCTAAGATGGCCCAAGACGGCCCAAGAGGCCTCCAAGAGGGCCTCCAAGAAGGCCCGAAAAGGCCAAAAAAGCATTGATTCCCCAAGGATTGTGGCATTTGCTTTGTTTCGGCCTTCCGACGGCCCTAAAGATCGCCCAAGAGGCCCAAGACGGCCCCAAGAGGCCCCCAAGACGGCCGAAGAGGCCTCCAACACGCTCAAGATGGCCTCCAAGACGGCCCAAGAGCCCTCCAAGACGTCCTCCAAGAAGGCCCGAAAGGGTCAAAATGGCCTCCTCAATGCGGCACACCCCTCACGCACGTCGCACATCCTGGGTGCTCAGCTGGCCCCAAAGACGGCTCCTTGGGGCCTCCATTCGGCACGCCCCTTAACGCATTTCGTGCCCCATGCCCCATGATGACCTTCGTTCGTGGGCGCTCCGCTGGCCCTCAGGATGGAAAGCCCTGCGAAAAAAATCCACGAATGGTACCGACCCTCGTCGAAACCATACCCCGGACACCCACTGATTGTAAAATCTGCGTGCGAATTTCCCATGGGGGGCCTGGGGTGTGTGCCGTAACTCCCACTCTGCGGGCTGAAAAATCGAAACACGCACGGGTAATGAACAGGTTTGCTTCCAAGGCTTATCGGCTAAAGACAGCCTCGTAAAACCTTCAGAGAGCCACACGAAGCCCCCAAATGGGCAAAAAAAGCCCGAGACGGGCCAAGAATGGCGAAGGCACTCCATAAGATGGCCCAAGACCACCCTAAGAGGACCCCAAGACGGCCCTAAGACAGGCCCCAGCTGCCCCAATAGATGTTGCAACCAAGTTATTCCAGGAGGTCTCAATAGAACCATCGCGCCCAAGACTGCCACGAGACTTCCGACGGAATCCCGACGAGCCCCCAACGGACCCCTACACCCCTGCTTGGAATTCAGGAAATGCTTCGCTGAGAAAATGGACTTCACCCCAAGCGGCTCCGTAAACAGTAGTCCAGGTTCAGATATATGAAAGTTCTACGAACAGACAACGGGGCTCCAAGAAAACGCCCATGGCCCACTCCAGAGTCTTGCGTCTCTTGCGCGGGCTCTGGAGTCCATGAAACATGCTGATGTTCTTGAGATGTTTGACGGGTGTAGACGCCCTCCATGGTGGCACGAAAAAGCCCCCAAGGAGCATCCAAGATGTCCTCCTCCTCCTCCTCCTCCTCCTCCTCCTTCTCCTCCTCCTCCTCCTGCAAGGGAAGGAGAACGAAGCTGCGGACAAGCACGAGGCATCCAAGACCCGAGCCAGTGCAGAAAGGGCACCGAACTGCAGCGGGCCTTCAACTCAACCTCCTTCCTGATGCGCTGCCACGGTTGGCGGTGGGTTCTGCCGCAGGCAGCTGGATGCACTAACAAAGCGCGTGGCGTACATCGGGGAACAGCCAATGACAGAATCACTCAGCGTTCGGAAGTCCGCGCGGATTCCTCGGATCGGCGCGGACCTCCGACAGCGCATGGTTCTGGCATTGTTGTCGCTCCTCGAGTGAAGCAGCGAAGCTCAGGTCTTTCTGGCCACTCGGCGGGCCACTGCGAGGCCCGATCTAATTGACCCACTCGCCGTCGCTCGGACGCCCATCCCCCGTGCATGTTTCGGTCTCGTGCGTGTCTGTTTTCGCAAGACGGCCCGAAAGGCTCCTCGATGGTCCCTGCCGTTCTTATGACAATACGCACGGTGAGGGCGTTGGTGAAGGAATCGTTTGATGAGAAACCCAGGGTCTGGAAGCCGACGGAACTCCAATCATGGATGGGCCATGGATATCACTGCCGCCCGCATTAGACAAGGAACCCTCCAGGATCTGAAACCACTGGGCAAATTCCTTGACAAACGCCCCCACCGTGTATACATGCACACGTCCGAGCGATGCCAAGCCAAAGCGAAACCTCGTCACGTCGAGAACGGCGTCAGCGCCGGGGCGCCCGACGAGACAGGCAGGCCCTGGCCTCGCGATGCGCAGTGCCGCGGCACGCCGCGGTGCAGCTAGCCGACGAGAACGGCCAGGAGCGGGTCGGGCGTTGCTTACTGGGGAGGGCGATACGTCGGGCGGAGGAGGAGGAGGAGGAGGAGGAGGAGGAGGAGGAGGAGGAGGGGAAGAGGAGGAGGAGGAGGCGGGGGCGGAGGAGGAGGAGGAGGAGGAGGAGGAGGAGGAAGTAGAGGAGGAGGAGGCGGAGGAGGCGGAGGAGGAGGAGGCGGAGGAGGAGGGGGGAGGGAGGGGGGCGAGGCGAGGCGAGCGCCGAGGTCCGCAGCCGCACTGAGGCGCCGCCGCGCGCCTTCAAGGCGTCGGCGGTGGGGCCGCAGCCCCCCCGATGACGACGAAGAAGTTCCGGGGTCCGTTCGGAAACCACTGTCCGGGTCGAGGAAGGGTGCACCCTCCGCGCCCCCTTTTGGGCCGCAGGGGGCTCCTGTGGGGCCCCCCCTGGGGCATAGAGAGGGGCACCGCTGCTCCCGGCCCCCTCCTTGCCGCCCCGCCAGGACGCAACGCCCGCGCGGGAGGCGCTCAGGGCGCGCCAGAGGACGGAGAGCCCGAGGAGCGCGACCGGGAGCGGGAGGCCCTCCCGTGCGCCCTGCGCCTCAGAGGCTCCGCGTGGGGCTGGACGGAGCAGACAAAGTTCGGGGACGGCACCCTGCCGGGGGGTGGCGTTAAGGAAGGTGGGCCTGATTCGGAAGCTGGGCGGGGGCTGCTAAAACCGTGGCTGCTAAAACGGCCCTACCGGAAGGAAGTTACCCTGTGACGTACCCAACCCATTTGTATCATGGGAAACGAGAAGTTGGCCGAAACTTGCACGGACAATCAAATTGCAGGATCCGTTGTTTGATATGTAAGCTACTTGGGACACGCGCCAATGGCATGATGCGCAGGAGAACCATACAAGAACGAGGGGCGACAACTACAGGCTCGAAGAGGACATGGGCAGTCGGGAACGAGGAGCAGGAGAAAGACGTGCGGGAAGCCCACTGCGCTGTGCCCCTCAGCAGCCCTCGAAAGTGGCGACAGTTTCACAGATCGCAGCCCCCCAGGGACGGCGAGGTCTAATCTGAGTCTGCGGTGAGTACCCACTGTGCTGGGCCCCCCAGCAGCCCTCGAAAGTGGCGACAGTTTCACAGATCGCAGCCCCCCAGGGATGGCGAGGTCCCATTTGAGTCTGCGGTGACCACTGTGCTGGGCCCCTCAGCAGCCCTCGAAAGTGGCGACAGTTTCACAGATCGCAGCCCCCCAGGGATGGCGAGGTCCCATTTGAATCCGCCGTGGGTACCCACTGTGCTGGGCCCCCCAGCAGCCCTCGAAAGTGGCGACAGTTTCACAGATCGCAGCCCCCCAGGGATGGCGAGGTCCCATTTGAATCCGCCGTGGGTACCCACTGTGCTGGGCCCCCCAGCAGCCCTCGAAAGTGGCGACAGTTTCACAGATCGCAGCCCCCCAGGGATGGCAAATTTGAGCCTGCGGTGAGTACCCACTGTGATGGGCCCCTCAGCAGCCCTCGAAATGGCGACATTTTCGCAGCCCCCAGCAGCCTCGAAGCGCAGCGACGAGCGAGGAAGCGCAGCAGATCGCAGAAGGTGAATCCGCCGTGGGACTGTGCTGGGCCCCCCAGCAGGCCTCGAAAGTGGCGACAGTTTCACAGATCGCAGCCCCCCAGGGATGGCGAGGTCAGTGGACTGTGCTGGGGCCCCCAGCAGGCCTCGAAAGTGGCGACAGTTTCACAGATCGCAGCCCCCCAGGATGGCGAGAATCCGCCGTGGGTACCACTGTGCTGGGCCCCCCAGCAGGCCTCGAAAGTGGCGACAGTTTCACAGATCGCAGCCCCCCAGGGATGGCGAGGTCCCATTTGAATCCGCCGTGGGTACCCACTGTGCTGGGCCCCCCAGCAGCCCTCGAAAGTGGCGACAGTTTCACAGATCGCAGCCCCCCAGGGATGGCGAGGTCCCATTTGAATCCGCCGTGGGTACCCACTGTGCTGGGCCCCCCAGCAGCCCTCGAAAGTGGCGACAGTTTCACAGATCGCAGCCCCCCAGGGATGGCGAGGTCCCATTTGAATCCGCCGTGGGTACCCACTGTGCTGGGCCCCCCAGCAGCCCTCGAAAGTGGCGACAGTTTCACAGATCGCAGCCCCCAGCAGCCCTCGAAACGCAGCGACGAGCCAGGTAAAAGGCAGGGGGGGAGAGAGGGACGGGAAGGAAGGAAGGTTCGCGCGAGCAGTGCTCTATTCAAAACGAGAACCCAACGCAGGAGGGTTGGGAAAAACAACTTCCCGGAATGAGGCGCGGCACGCGAAACAGTCAACGGGCTTCTTCCCGGAAGGACGAAGACAACTTCCCAGAGGTCGATTTTAGAAGCCACGGAGTTAGCAGCCCTGGCCCGGCTTCCGAATGATGTCATGATACAAGGTTGGTTCGGGATGCTTTGCAAGATTTCCAGAGCATCTAGCGGCCCTCGTTTCTGCAACCCGTGCGGAACATTCGGAACTCTTGGGAACCTGGCAATCCAGGAACGTATTAGTATGATGACCTCTTGCTCCCCTTGAGTGAGGGGCGGGACCGGGTCAAGGGGGGCAAACATCGAGCTGCAATCAGGGATGCATCGCCGATAGAGCGACGATGAGCCCCCGATAGCAAAACCGTGCGTTCCTGGGCGAGGTGGGCTGTCCGGCCCCTATCGGCGGTCACTGGGCGATTGGGGGTCGATGCGTTCCCCCGTGAGCCATCACCCCCCCCTAACCTCCTCCTCCTCCTCCTCCTCCTCCTCCTCCTCGCTGCCCGCGACCTGTACTCGTGGCCGGTCCAGTCCAGGCTGCCGGTGGCCAGGTTGAAGCGGAAAACCCCGATGCTGTCGGAGTCCTGGTTCGCGGTGATCAGCCACTGACCAGAGCCGTCGAACTGGAAGTGGCGCGGCGTGGCACCGCGGGTGTGCTGGGCGCCGACCAGGGACAGCATGCCGCGACACGCTCGCTCGTGGTGGACCCGGAAGACGGTGATGCTGTCGTGGCCGCGGTTAGAGACGAGCACAAAGTTGCCCGCCGGGTGCACGCAGATGCGGCCGCACGTGTTGCACTCCTTGGGCCAGGCATCGGGGACCGTGCCGATCGTCTGCCTCAGCTTCAGCGTGGGGCGCGCGTCTTTGGCCTCCACCCTGCTGGTGATGAGGTCCTCCGCGGCCTGCGAGTCGAACTCGAAAACGGACACCTCCGAGGAGAGCTCGTTGACTACGTAGGCGAAGGGCAGATTCGGGTGGAACTCCACGTAGCGCGGCCCGAGGGCGGTTCGTCCGGGAGGGCCGGACGGCATGGACCCGGCCGGCTCGAGCGTGGCCTTGTCGTACTTGAACTGGCGGATCAGATCCATGCCCAGGTCGGGGACGTATGCGATCTTCCCGAAGACGGGGTCCAAGATGACCGCGTGAGAGTGCGGATCGGCCTGACGCTCCTTCTGGGCACCCTCGTCGTTGATGGAGTGATTCACGTGCTTATCGGCCCGCGCCTTCATGGGCTTGCCCCCGTTGGGGTCGTAGAGCGACCGGAGCCCAGTGAGGCCCCCAGTCCGGCTGTCGATGCCGAACACGCCGATGGTGGCATTCCAACCCGCCAGTGCCTTGAGCACGTAGTGGAGCGCCCCAGTGCCCATACCACTGCAAGTTGTAGGTCGGCGGGGTGAAGGGCCCTCGAGGGCCCGAATCACCCATCTGATGGAACTCTCGAGCGCTCCTGGGGAGCGTCGCGTGAGCCTCCTTG
>CAUYUJ010000951.1:72500-75000 GCA_963575745.1 Prorocentrum cordatum
AGAGTCATAATCATCAGCAGCAGCATCATCAACATGCCATCAACATCACCATCATTACCATGACCATCAGCAGCATCATCACCGTCATTCCAATCATAATCATCACTGTCACCGCCGAAATAATCATAACGATACTCGTGCTCATCATCATCAGCACCATCATTATCCGCATATAATCAGCATCATCATCAGCAGCATTATCATCAGCATCGTCATCAACACACTCATCAGCAGCAGGACTACCATCACCATCACCAGCATCAACATCAGCATCTTCATCAGCATCAGCATCAGCATCATCATCACCAGCACCAACATCATCGACATCACCATGATCATCATCAGTAGCACCATCATCATCATCAGCAGCATAATCAGCATACTCAGCAGCATCATCATCGTTATAACCAACATCGTTATCATCAGCATCACCACCCATGATCATCATCATCAGCAGCATCAGCTTCATCATCGTCATCAACATGATCATCCTCACCATGCGCATCGTCATCATCATCACCAGCACCATCTGTACCAGCATCATCATCCGCAGCATCATCATCCGTTTCAGCAGCATCACCATCATCATCAGCATCAGCTTCATCGGATTCACCATCACCATCAGCAACATCATCACCGCCCTTCCCCATACCCCCCACCCCGTCCCCCTTCCCCTCCTAATGCTCCCCGGACACCTCCTCCTCCTCCTTCTCCTCCTCCACCTCCTCCTCGTTCTCCTCCCCCGCATCCACCTCAGCATGCGCCTACTCCTCCTCCTCCTCCCCCCTCCTCCTCCTCCTCCTTCCTCCTCTCCTCCTCCTCCGTCCTCCTTCCTCCTCCTCCTCCTCTTCCAACTCCTCCTCCTCCTCCTCTGCCTCCTCCTCCTCCCTCCTCCTCCTCCTCCTCCTCCTCCTCCTCCTCCTCCTCATCATCATCATCATCATCATCATCATCATCATCATCATCATCAGCATCAGCATCATCATCATCATCATCATCATCATCATCATCATCATCATCATCAGCATCAGCATCATCATCATCAGCATCATCATCATCATCATCATCATCATCATCATCATCCCAGCATCATCATCATCATCATCATCATCATCATCATCATCATCATCATCATCATCATCATCATCCCCTCCTCCTCCTCCTCCTCCTCCTCCTCCTCCTCCTCCTCCTCCTCCTCCTCCTCCTCCTCCTCCCCCCCTCCTTCCCCTTCCTCCCCTCCTCCTCCTCCTCCTCCTCATCATCCATCATCATCATCATCATCATCCATCATCATCCTTAACTCCTCCTCCTCCTTCTCATCTCCGCCTCTCTCCTCTCCTCCTCCTCCTCCTCCCTCCTCCTTCCTCCCTTCTCCTCCTCCTCCTCCTCCTCCTCCTCCTCCTCCTCCTCCTCCTCCTCCTCCTCCTCCTCCGCATCCTCCGACTCCGCCTCCTCCTTCTCCTTCGCTGTCCCACCCCCCTATTCCCACCCTTCATCCTCCCTCTCCCCTCCCCTCCCATCCTCTCCCCTTCCCCCCCTGTTCCCGCTCCTGCTGCTGCTGAACCTCCTCCGCCTCCTCCTCCGCATCCCCATCATCCTGTGCGTCCCCCTCCTCAACATAATCCGCAGCATCATCATCATCATCATCATCAGCAGCATCAGCAGCGTCATCGCCATCATCATCATCATCATCAGCATCATCATCATCATCATCATCAGCATCATCATCATCATCATCAGCATCATCATCATCATCATCATCATCATCATCATCAGCATCATCATCATCATCATCATCATCATCATCATCATCAGCATCATCATCAGCATCATCATCATCATCAGCAGCATCATCGCCATCATCATCGTCAGCATCATCAGCAGCAGCATCATCAGCAGCAGCATCAGCAACGTCAGCAGCATCAGCAGCATCAGCATCAGCATCATCATCATCGTCAGCATTATCGTCGTCATCATCAGCAGCATCATCAGCAGCATCAGCATCCGCATCATCAGGATCATCATCATCAGCGTCAGCATAATCACCAACATCAGCATTACCAGCATAAATGTCAGCATCAGCATCCTCCACATCACCAGCATCATCAACCTCAGTATCACCATCATCAGCCTCAGCATCAGCATCAGCATCACCATCATCATCATCAGCAGCAGCAGCATGATCACTTTCCTCACCATCATCATCTTATCAACAGCAACATCATCAGCATCAGCATCAGCAGCATCAGCAGCATCAGCAGCAGCATGGTAAGCATCGTCATCAGCATCATCAACATCCACATCAGCATTACCAATATCATCTTCAGCAGTATCACCATCATCCTCCTGATCATCAGCATGTCCATCAGCATCACCAGCAGCATCGACATCATCATCGGCATCGTCATCGCGCGCATCATCCACCTCATCATCATCTGCAGCATCATCGGCATCAGCAGCATCATCAGAAGCATCATCAACAGCATTCGCACCCGCAGCA
>CAUYUJ010000951.1:77500-107234 GCA_963575745.1 Prorocentrum cordatum
GCATCATCATCATCAGCATCAGCATCATCATCATCGTGATAATAATCATCCTCCTCATCATCATCAGCATCATCATCATCATCAGCATCATCATCATTACCATCACCATCATCATCAGCAGCATCAGCATCCTCATAGCCACCACTACCAGCAGCATCGTCATCACCACCACCATCGAAAGCATATGATTCATCATCATCAGCATGATCAGCATCAGCATCATCATCATCATCATCACCATCACCATCACCATCACCACCATCAACATCACCATCATCATCAACAGCATCACCATCATTACCATCATCACCATCACCATCTTCACCACTACCATCACCATCACCATCCTCATCATCAGCACCATCAGCATCGTCATCATCTTCATCACGGTCATCAACATCATCATCATCATCATCAGCAGCAGCAGCATCATCATCAGCAGCAGCAGCAGCATCATTATCCTGCTGCTCTTTCTCTTGCTGGGCCACGTGCTGCCAAGAGCCCTCGCTGAGCAACGAGCGGAGGCGACTGCTGCGTGGCTGGGGTTCACTCAATCGGTGAGGCTCCTCTGCCTTCGTGGAGCATGTCGGGGGCCTCCTGGGGCCTCGTGGGTTGTCTTCGGGGCATCCTGGGGCCCCTTCCCTGGTCCTGCTGGGGCATTTCTGCGGCGCCGCGGCCCCTCCCCATCCGCCCTGGCGGCGTCCCTGCCAGGTCCCCTTGCTTACCGCGCCCTCTGGATTAGGGACGTGCTGCTCAAAACTCCTGCCTGTTGTGCCACCTTTGGGAGGGGTAGGAGGACAAGGAGGAGGCGAAGGAGGAACGGCTTGAACAAAATGAGATGGATGAGGATGGGGGCCAAACCATTGCGATTACCCTCCAAAAAAACATTGATCCAGCACGCTCTAGCACAGAAGTCCCCCAAAGTGGCACGGTCTGCGTGAGATCCACCTTCCACTGCATGACGCCTCGCCTCTTGATCACCGCTGGGCCCCGTGGCCCACCGCCGCGGTCATGCGCTCGATCTCCTCCTTCAGCTCCCCGATCTCCTTTCTCTGCGCCGCGATCTCCTTCAAGCATCACGAGCGTGTTCGAAGAGCCGGAGGCGAGAATCATCGACAGCAGTTGCAAGGACTGGAGTGCGCAAGGGTGCACATGTGATATATGGTTCCCAAGTCCGTGCACGGGCGCTTCTATTTTGGCGATACTAAAACAACCATTATCCCAGCGCGACCCTACCTAGGAGATAAAGCCCCTAGGAAAGCAGCATTAGTAGTAACAGTAAAGCTAAACTAAACCTAAGCTAAAGCTTAGCGAAATCTAAGCTACAGCTAAGCTAAAGCTAAGCTAAAGCTAAGCTAAAGCTAAGCTAAAGCTAACCTAAAGCTAACCTAA
This sequence comes from Prorocentrum cordatum, assembly GCA_963575745.1. Lineage (NCBI taxonomy): Eukaryota > Dinophyceae > Prorocentrales > Prorocentraceae > Prorocentrum > Prorocentrum cordatum. The sequence continues at coordinate 78,893 of CAUYUJ010000951.1, forward strand.
AGCTAAGCTAAAGCTAAGCTAAAGCTAAGCTGAAGCTCAGCTAAAGCTAAGCTAAAGCTAAGCTGAAGATCAGCTAAAGCTAAGCTAAATCTAAGCTGAAGCTAAGTTAAAGCTAAGCTAAAGCTACGCTGAAGCTACGCTGAAGCTAAGCTAAAGCTAAGCCAACGCTAAGCCAAAGCTAAGCTAAAGCTAAGCTAAAGCTAAGCTAAAGCTAAGCTAAAGCTAAGCTAAAGCTAAGCTACAGCTAAGCTAAAGCTAAGCTAAAGCTAAGCTAAATCTAAGCTAAAGCTCAACTAAAGCTAAGCTAAAGCTAAGCTAAAGCTAAGCTAAAGCTAAGCTGAAGCTAAGCAACAGCTAGGCTAAAGCTAAGCTAGAGCTAAGCTAAAGCTAAGCTAAAGCTAAGCTAAAGCTAAGCTAAAGTTTCGGTTAAAGCAAAAGCTAAAGCTAAAGCTAAAGCTCCCAGGGGACTGGGGGAACCGCGGGGCGGATGCCAGGGGAACCGCCCGGGGCGATTAGCACTGCCCGGCCCTTTAAGCACACAGGGTAAGAACCCTTCTAGGCAGAGCCTAGGTAGGGAACAAGAACTCACGCATCGGCAGAGGGCACAATGCGAGTCAAACAGCCGCCAGGCAAGCCCAGAACGCCACACAAGCTGGCCTGCAATGGGCAAACTCGTGCGGAAGACCCTGGCCCGGGCGGGAAAAGCGGAACACAAACAAAAAGACACCAAGAGCTACCCGTGACAATTGTAGAGGAGGAGGAGGAGGAAAAGGAAAAGGTGGAGGAGGAGGAGGAGAAAAGAGAGAAGTAGAAGAGATAAGCCCGATGGCGAAGGATACGAATTAGCCCTAAAACGTATCGTCTCCAGGCCTGCCGGATAATAGTGCGACAGTCCCGTACGTATCGAGGGGCCTGAAAAGCCTAGGCAATACACTCACCACGGCAGAGGAGGAAGGAGAGAAACGAACCAAACTGGGCCTCATATCGAGGATAGTCGGGCACATGTAAAACTGACATGCCTGCAGAAGCATGCCTCAGCATCAACAAATGTGCGGGCAGCTACGACCCCGCGCGCGAAGGGCATTCTGCCATCGGGGCAAGTCGCACTTCCACGCGCAGCAGTTGAGTCAGCCAGATCACGAAAGCAACAACAATCCTGAAACTAGCTCGTCCGTTACACTCCAAAATCATAAAGCCGAACTCCTCCTCAACACAGGTAGAACCCCTGAGGCCACAAATGTACTCGGCGGTGTTGAGCAACCAGCCAACAATCGGCCGAGGAGTGGGTGGCTCGAAATTTGGGGCACGATCAAATCGGTTTTCCCAGAGTGCGCGCTCGCAGGTAATCAAGAAGGTGCCTGCGCGCTGTCAGATGCGTCTCGTCCTTCCGCCGACTCAGCCAGCCAGGCCCAGACTGCCTCCCTCTCAGCTGCAGCAATGGCCAGGCGAGGAAACGGTTGGGCGAACGGCCGTCAGCGTAGCAACCAACAAACGTCCCTGAATCGTCCGCGGGAGGCAACAAATGTCAGGTCCTAGAAACTCCTCGGCATTGTTAGCCCGACGCGCCCAGGGCATGCCGTGCCTGGAAGACAACGCACCTGTTCTCCTAGAAAGATGAGGAAGCAGAACCTCCAGCGGTCGGCCATCATGTTGTATCAACAACAGCTTTTGCCTATGACGTTTCGCAAATTATTCTGGACCCCCGCTCCGCCCGCGACTTCCTCGCAAATTGGCAAAGGAATCGCGCTCTCGTCTGGGACGTCCCAACACTTGATTCAAAATCCTCGACGGCCTGGCTACAACAACAATGGCTCCCGCCTGGGACTTCCTCGGAAGTTATTCCGGACCCCCGTTCCCACCCGAGACTTCCTCGCACTGTACTGGGGAATCCAAGTCTCTTGTCTGGAACTTCCCACAATGTGCCCAAAACCCTTCAAGTCCTGGCAACAACAACAACAACAACAACAACAACAACAACAACAACATCAACAACGGCTCCCGCCTGAGCCTTCCTCGCTTGTTATTCCAGATCCCGTCCTCGCAGGGCGAAGTAGCGTGCATGCGGGCCATGGCGGCAGGCGGCAGGGTGTGCCTACAAGGTGCATGGCAGACTGGTTCGTCTAGGGGCTGCTCTGAAAACAAGCCCCCCCCCCCTCCTACCGCCTCCTGAGCTTTTGCTGCCCCGCCCGCTGGGGTCCGCCCGTCAGGGTCCGGCTGCGAAGGTGCGCCTGCGAGGCGCGCCCGGTTTCCCCGATCAGGGCTTATCTCAGAGCTGGAAGGGACCCTCTCCCTGCAGAACGGGGCGCGTTCAGAGATCTAGAGGGCGGGCACGCAGAAGAGCGAGAACTGCATGAAAGTCAAATCGGCATCGTAGATCAGACTGTGAGATGACTGTTGAATTCTCACTTCTAAAAGTTGTTGATCACACATCCGCAGATGCGCCTTGTGTTCTTCCATTGAAGTGCCCCTCCCGGCGCCTGGAGCTCGCCCCGTGCTCTTTACAATGGAAATCATTGCGCCTCAGACTGTACTGTCGGCCCCCAATTTACTACAACACCGGCCCCCCGTCTGATACTTCCTGGAAACATCGGACTATCGCTAAAGACTTCCTTGCAATCAATTCAGGAACCGCGCTCTCGCCCGAGACTTCCTCACACTCTGTTCAAGAATTTCAGGAATCGCTCTTCCGGCACTCTGGAATCGCGTTCTCGCTCGGGACTTCCTCATCATCGCCAGCCTCTTTTTGATTGTTGTTCATGAAGAGAGACAGAGAGAGAGAGAGATCAGCAATTATCCTGGCGAAAGACCCAACCATAAGCAATTGTTGGTAACGCGTTGTGGGTGCCGCTTTCGGTGGGGCTCCATATGGGGCCACGAAGCGCTGCCTTGGATGGGGGAGCCGCATGCGGACTGCGCCACCGGGACGGGCCTTCGGTGGAGCTCCCTATGGGGCTACGAAACGCTGCCCTGGGTGGGGGAACCGCATGCGAAAGCAGCCACTGGGGCCTTCGGTGGAGCCCCCTATGGGCCCACGAAACGCTACCCTGGGCGGGGGAACCGCATGCGAGAGCAGCCACTGGGGCCTTCGGTGGAGCTCCCTATGGGGCCACGAAACGCTGCCCTGGGTGGGGGAACCGCATGCGAAAGCAGCCACTGGGGCCTTCGGTGGAGCTCCCTATGGGGCCACGAAACGCTGCCCTGGGTGGGGGAACCGCATGCGAACACCCCCACTGGGGCCTTCGGTGGAGCTCCCTATGGGGCCACGAAACGCTGCACTGGGTGGGGGAACCGCATGCGAACACCCCCACTGGGGCCTTCGGTGGAGCTCCCTATGGGGCTACGAAACGCTGCCCTGGGTGGGGGAACCGCATGCGAACACCCCCACTGGGGCCTGCGGTGGAGCTCCCTATGGGGCCACGAAACGCTGCCCTGGGTGGGGGAACCGCATGCGAACACCCCCACTGGGGCCTTCGGTGGAGCTCCCTATGGGGCTACGAAACGCTGCCCTGGGTGGGGTAACCGCATGCGAACACCCCCACTGGGGCCTTCGGTGGAGCTCCCTATGGGGCCACGAAACGCTGCCCTGGGTGGGGGGAACGCATGCGAACTGCGCCACTGGGGCCTTCGGTGGAGCTCCCTATGGGGCCACGAAGCGCAGCCCTGGGTGAGGGAACCGCATAGCGAAACACCCCCACTGGGGGCCTTCGGTGGAGCTTCCAATATGGCGCTACGATGCGCTGCCCTTTTTTTTCTGGTGTCGGGAACGCATGGCAGAAACACCCCCACTGGGGCCTTCGGTGGGAGCTCCATTTGGGGCCCACGATACGTGCCCTGGGTGGGGAAAGCATGCGAACACCCCATGGCGGGCCTTTCGGTGGAGCTCCCTATGGGGGCGGCTACGAAAACGCTGCCTGGGTGGGGGACGCATGCGAACACCCCCACTGGGGCCTTCGGTGGGGTGGAGCTCCCTGTGGGGCCACGAAACGCTGCCCTGGGTGGGGGAACCGCATGCGAGAGCAGCCACTGGGGCCTTCGGTGGAGCTCCCTATGGGGCCACGAAGCGCTGCCCTGGGTGGGGGGACCGCATGCGAACACCCCCACTGGGGCCTTCGGTGGAGCTCCCTATGGGGCCACGAAACGCTGCCCTGGGTGGGGGAACCGCATGCGAACACCCCCACTGGGGCCTTCGGTGGAGCTCCCTATGGGGCTACGAAACGCTGCCCTGGGTTGGGGAACCGCATGCGAACACCCCCACTGGGGCCTTCGGTGGAGCTCCCTATGGGGCCACGAAACGCTGCCCTGGGTGGGGGAACCGCATGCGAACACCCCCACTGGGGCCTTCGGTGGAGCTCCCTATGGGGCTACGAAGCGCTGCCCTGGGTGGGGGAACCGCATGCGAACACCCCACTGGGGCCTTCGGTGGAGCTCCCTATGGGGCTACGAAACGCTGCCCTGGGTGGGGGAACCGCATGCGAACACCACCACTGGGGCCTTCGGTGGAGCTCCCTATGGGGCCACGAATCGCTGCCCTGGGTGGGGGAACCGCATGCGAACACCCCCACTGGGGCCTTCGGTGGAGCTCCCTATGGGGCTACGAAACGCTGCCCTGGGTGGTGGAACCGCATGCGAACACCCCCACTGGGGCCTTCGGTGGAGCTCCCTATGGGGCCACGAAACGCTGCCCTGGGTGGGGAACCGCATGCGAACACCCCCACTGGGGCCTTCGGTGGAGCTCCCTATGGGGCCACGAAACGCTGCCCTGGGTGGGGGAACCGCATGTGGACACCCCCACTGGGGCCTTCGGTGGAGCTCCCTATGGGGCCACGAAACGCTGCCCTGGGTGGGGGAACCGCATGTGGACACCCCCAATGGGGCCTTCGGTGGAGCTCCCTCTGGGGCTACGAAACGTGTGAGAGGTGTGCCTGAGAGCAGAGGCAAGGAGGGGGAGGAGGGAGGAGGAGGAGGAGGAAGGAGGGGAACGCGGGGCACCGTCTCTTCAAAACGAGGACCCAACACCACAGGACGGTTGGGAAAAATAAAACAACAACATAACTTGTTGCTTAACAAAAACAAAAAACGAGAGAGGGAGAGAGAGAGAGAGAGAGAGAGAGAGAGAGAGCAGCTTGGGAGAGGGCGGGGAGGGCGAAAGAAGAGAGCATAACCAACAAAATCGAAGAGTCAACTCCTCACAACGCACGGGAGACCGGGAGTGGCAGGTGGGGCGATACGAACGAGCCCATGAAACGCATCAAAACCAGTGGAGCATGAACAACTGCATAAACATCAACTGTCGGAGAACCACGCGGATGTCTTGGACCTGCACTGAAGCCCCCTCGCTGGCACTCGGAGCGCACCTGCCAGGGGGCGGCGCAGGAGGCACCGTCACAAGGGGCCGGTCCGAGAAACCCGCTCGGAGATCCGTAAACTTATGCTTATGCCGCATGTTCCTCTGGGAGGGGGAGGGGAAGGAGTAGGAGGACGAGGAGGAGGAGGAGAAGGAGGAGGCGGAGGAGGAAGAGAGGAGGAGGAGGAGGAGGAGGAGGAGGAGGAGGAGGAGGAGGAAGAGGAGGAGGAGGAGGGGGAAGGAGCGGACGGTACTCCGCAACGCGTCCGCGGGCGGGGGGAGGGGGGAGGCAAAAAGGTGCTGGTACCGCGACTCATCGGACCTCTCCTGGGGCGCATTCTGACCAGGAGGCCGAAGCGAGTCCAGGCGGGGCGCCGAAAGAGGCAAGCGGCATCGGAAAATCTCTTCCTCGCTCCCGAGTCTGGGCCTCCGCCACCCTCGACGTCGGCCACACGCAAGAGTGACCCTAGGCTAGAGTGAGCTTTGGTGCGCGGCTTCAGGGGGGGGGGCGTGAGGGGGCCAAAACCAAGCGTGCCAGCCGCTGATGTCGCATCTCGTTCAGCGATCGGGGAGCACCCATGGACCCGCACTCACGCTCACTCCGACGAAGAGTCACTCTTAAGTGCAGTCGACGACAGCGGCACCCGCGAGAAGCACGGCTGGCAGGCGGGGTTCTGGGAAAGGAGCTGGGGGTGAGATGTCGGCAGCCATCGAGCCTGGTGGTCGGGTGCCTCCTCCTCCTCCTCCTCCTCCTCCTCCTCCTTTTCCTCCTCCTCCTCCTCCTCCCTTTCCCCCTCCTCTCCTCCTCCTCCCTTCCCCTCCTGTCCTCCTCCTCCTCCTCCTCTCTCCTCCTCCTCCTCCTCCTTTTCCTCCTCCCTCTCCTCCTCCTTCCTCCTCCCCCTCCTCTCCTCTCCTCTCCTCCCTCCTCCTCTCCTCCTCCTCACCTCCTCCTCCTCCTCCTCTCCTCCTTCCTCCTCATCCTGGATGGGCATGCGCGCGGCGATAGGTGCTGGGCTTCTCTGGGCGGGGGCCCCTGTGCGCTGCGGCGGGTCCTCGGCCTGCCTCTGCAGCCGCACTCTGCGTACGCGGAGCCCCCGTTCCCGCTCCCTCAGCTTCCGCTGCGCTGCGCGGGGAGGAGGAGGAGGAGGAGGAGGAGGAGGAGGGAGGAGGAGGAGGTGGAGGAGGTGGAGGAGAGAAGGGAGGAAAGGGAAGGAGCAGGAGGCAGGAGGCAGGAGGAGGAGGCTACGAGGAGGAGAGGAGGAGGAGGAGGAGGGGAGGAGGAGGAGAAGGAGGAGGGACGAGTAGGAGGAGGAGGAGGAGGTAGGAGGAGGAGGAGGAAAGGGAGTAAGGAGGAAAGGGAGGAGGAGGAGGAGGGGAGGAGGAGGTGGAGGCGGAGGCAAAGGAGGAGGAGGAGATAGAAGGAGGGAGGAGGAGAAGGAGGACGGGGGGGCGGTGGGAGGACGAGGAGGAGGAGGAAAGAGAAGAAGGAGGAGAGGAGGAGGAGGGAAGAGGGAGGAACCGGGCCGCCGTCGCGCGCCGCGCCAGCGGCGGCCCACCCCAGAGGGGCCCGCTCCTCGCCGCCGAAGCTCCCCCCCGTGGGGGGAGGGTGTTATCATGTGTCCCCACTGCAGGGGGGATATCCAAAAATTGTCAAAACATAGTCTGGGGGCGATGTTTCACATATATATATATATATATATATATATATATATATATATATATATATATGTGTATACATACATACATACATACATGCATGCATGCATGCATACATACATACATACATACATACATACATACACACATACATACATACAGACATACATACATACATACATATATATGAACATTTTTGTCGAACACATCTACAACTACACGCAGCAACGTTGCACCTTGTTGCGGGGACCAGGGGCGACAATCATAATAAGATTTGGCGCGTCGGTCGGTCTGGGTGGACGGACGCCGCCTCACGACCTACGATGGAAAGCGATGGTCGTGCCGACGACGTTGCGTGCCAAGCGCACAAGCGATCGCCATGCTTCACGGCGAGGCTTGGCGGCAGCCTCAAGAAAAACCATAACGCGAACAAGCGCTTCACCCTCGGACGGGGAATCCGGCACGTAGGAGAACTCGAAAGCGCGGGGATCGGATCGCGAATTTGCAGCTGGGGCACAGGCGGGGGAGGGAAGCGGGCTGCGCGAGGTCGAGGCCCCCAGGCATACGGATGGCTTCGCTGAGCCAGGGGATGCGGGATGTCGGCGGGAAGCGGCCCAGGCGGCGGGGCCGCGGCGATGGGCAGCGCGGGCAACTGATGCTTCGCGAAAAGGGGACACGTACAGAACGGCACTTAGCGGCCGGGGCGCGGTACACGTCGGGAGCGCGAGTGGCGGCACCCGACATGCACCCCGCCCCGCTGGCTAGGTGTAGTTCTATAAGTGCTCCGTTTTGTGAGGGTGTCTCCGGCGAAACCAGCACGTACAGAACTACACCTAGTGCCTGGCTAAGTGTAGTTCTGAGCGTGCAGGATGTCTCGCGCGGGGCGAGCGCGTATAGACCGGCACCTAGCGAAAGGGACGGGGTACAGGTCGGGTGCGTCGTCGCGCCCCGCCCGCAGAGTCAGGAAGGCAAGGGCCGTTGAACTCCCTGCCAGCCTCCTGGCGGAGGTGTCTGAACGTCCCAGGGCTTTCCGAAGGAATTCCGACTGTGGCCTCCGCCCACATCGGTCCCCCTGTCAGAGCATCTCGCCTGGTCACTATGTTCCTCATTCCCACCCGCTGCTTTGCCCTCCCCTCCCCCGTTCTTCCTCTATCTGCCGCCCTCCATTTCCCTGAGCGTTTCCCAATTGCCCCTGGCCCCCGCGTGGCGGCAAGCGCCCGCGCCCCCCCGCAGCTGAAAGACTCACCTCGCGCTCATCCTCAAATCCACTCGCGAGGCGCAAGTCTTGATTCCACACTGACACTGGCAAGCGAAGTCGAGGCCTCGGCAAATCCGACAGGCGCGATCGGCCCCCTCGAATGGAGGGCGAACCAATACGTAAGACGATGTCGCAACAGGAAATTTGGAATTTGGGGATCCGCGCAAGAAGCCAATCCACTCGCCCAAAGTGTAGTTCTGTGCCTGTCCGATTTTGGGAGCACGTTTTGATTTTTCCTTATCTTTCGTCCAAAATCCCCCTGTAGGGTTACAGGCCCTTTGTGGGCCCCGGAAACGGCAGGGCCGTTTTTTCACCGTTTCCAGAATGATGTCCCATGAAAATGGAAACGGCAAAAACAACGGCGACTGGAAACGGCAAAAAAACGGCTCCAGGATTGGAACCGGAGCCGGAACCGTTCAAAAATCGGCGACGGAACCGGTAAAAAACGGCGTCGGAACCGGCAAGAAAACGGCACAACGGAACCGGTAACAAAACGGCCCTGTCGTTTCCAGGGCCCACTAAGGTCCCCACGTGCTCAGGCCCATCGTGCCCTGTCCAAAAGCCTGGCAGGGGTTGTAGCAAAGTGCACGCTGCTAAGATCTGTTGGAGGCCTGGAAATTGGCACCAAGACCAGCCCACGGGGGTGCCTCCACAGGGGAAGATGATCCTAGATTTCGGTGTTGGTTGCAGTATTTCGGCCACCCTGGAAGCCAGAATACTACCACCATCACCGAGATCTGGATCGTCTTCCCTCGGTGGAGGCACACCGCCGATCTTGGTGTTGGTGTCAACCTCTGGGCCTGCGAATCTGGGTCACCATGCGCAAAGGCTCCCCGCGGTAACTGCGCATGGCAATAATTGGAAGGACTCGGATCCGGGGGACTCGGGCTGGCCCGCTGGGGCCGTCAGGAGAAGGACGAGGACCGATCTGAAAAGCTTGGCGCGCGCTCCCGCTGAAGGCGTTGGGACAGTCGAGATGCAGGACGGGCCCGTCAAAAAGAGGCGGCAAACCTGGCTTCTGGCGAACTCGAGCCTCACGTTTCCCCGAGGCTACACCGATCCTGGACCCAGGATGCCCAAAGGCTTTGCGACTGGGCATCGGGAGGCAAAGGGACAGGCTCGGGACGTTGACGCCTGGGGACTCCCCCGTTCCTCCCCATCCTCCTCCTCCTTTCCTCATCCACTCTCCTCCTCTTCTTTCTTTCTCCGCCACCGCGTCCTGATCCTCCTCCTCCTCATCATCATCAGCATCATCCGCATCATCATCATCATCATCATCATCATCATCATCATCATCATCATCATCATCATCATCATCATCATCATCATCATCACTACCACCAGCACCAGCACCATCATCATCATCATCATCATCATCATCATCATCATCGTCATCATCATCATCATCATCATCGTCATCATCATCATCCCGGTATCCTATCCACCCGCTCATCGAGGCGCACGAGGCGGAGACAGTGCTCCCGTGCAGCCACGCCTGTCACCGATGATGGCCCACGCGTGGCAGCCTGCTCGCGGGGCAGCCTGCTCAAGCGCCCCGTGGAGCTAGACGCGCCCGACGATACACCGACGACAACGCCGACGCCGACGACGACGACGCCGCCGCCGACGACGAAGACAACGACGACGACGACGCAACCAACAATGACGACGACGACGCCGACACCGACGGCGACGCCGACACCGACGCCGACACCGACACCGGCGCCGACGCCGGCGCCGACGCCGACGCCGACGCCGACGCCGACGCTGACGCCGACGACGACGACGACGACAACGACGACGGACGACGACGACGACGACGACGACGACGACGCCGACGACGACGACGACGAACGACGACGACGACGGGCGACGACGACGACGACGACGACGACGACGACGACGACGACGACGACGACGCCGACACCGACGCCGGCGCCAACGCCGACGCCGAGGCCAACGCCGACGACGACGGACGACGACGACAACGACGACGACGACGACGACGCCGACGACACCGACGCCGACGACAACGACGGGCGACGGACGACGAGGACGACGACGACGACGACGACGACAACGGACGATGAAGAAGGCGAAGACGACGACGACGACGCCGACGCCGACGCCAACGGCGACGGACGACGACGACAGTGACGAAGACGACGACGACGACAACGGACGATGACGACAACGAAGATTACGACGACGACAACGACGACGACGACGCCGACGCCGACACCGACGCCTACGCCAACGCCGACGCCGACACCGACGACGACGACGACGACGCCGACGCCGACGCCAACGACGACGCCGACGATGACAACGGACGATGACGACAACGAACGCGACGACGACGACGACGCCGACCCCGACGCCGACGCTCACGACGCCGACGCCGACGACGAAGACGACGCAGACGACGACGACGACGACGACGAAGGCGACGACGACGATGACGACGACGACGACGATGACGACGACGGCGACGCCGACGCCGACGCCGACGTCGACGCCGACGACGACGACGACGAGGACGACAACGGACGATGACGACGACGAATACGACGACGACGACGACAACGACGACGGACGACGACGACGACGACGACGACGACGACGACGATGCCGACGACACCGACGCCGACGACAACGACGACGACAACGGCCGATGACGCCGACGACGACGACAACGACGCCGACGCCGACGCCGATGCCGACGCCGACACCACCGACGACGACTGTGACGACGACGACGACGACGACAACGGACAACGACGACGACGACGACGACGACGACGACGACGACAACGGACGATGACGACGACGACGACGACGACGACGACGACGACGACGACGAAGACGACGACGACGACGACGGACGACGACGACTGCGACGACGACGGACGACGCCGACGCCGACGACGGCGACGACGACGACGACGCCGACACCGACGCCGACGCCGACACCGACGCGGACGCCGACGCCGACGCCGACGGACGACGACAACGTACGATGACGACGACACCGACGCCGACAACGCCGACGACGACGACGACGACGAACAACGAACGACGAGGACGACGACGACGACAACGGCCGATGAAGACGACGACGACGACGACGACGACGACGACGACGACGACGCCGACGCCGACGCCGACGCCGACGCCGACGCCGACGCCGACGCCGACGCCGACGCCGACGCCGACGCCGACGCCGATTGACGACGACGACGACGACGACGACGACGACGACGACGACAAAGGGCCACTGCCGGTCGGAGCCCGAGCTGCCGCCGCTGCCGCCCCGGCCCCCTCGGGCCTGCACTGGGCCTGGGCAGCGAGGCCGTGGTGATGGTCTCGGACGAAGGCCGATCCGTCCAACGTGCTCGGGAGCTCCATCTTCAAAAGTACAGTCCCTGAGATCTGGACGTTGCAATTTTGTCACACTGGGCGTTTTCGACCGTCTTCGGGTGAAATATGGGGTCCAGGGCTCTGGCCGCGAGATCTCACTATTGATCGCTTGTCGTGACGTCGGATCTCAGGGGTGGACGCGTGGCTTCTCCACGGGCGGGCCTGCGCGCTTTCGGCGCGCTCGACCAACCCGGGCACGGCCAACACTCCCCCTCGCGATTGAGCACTTCGGTGGCAGCATTGCGAACAGAAACTGTGAGAGGTCCGTCGATAGTTTCCCAGGCCTGGCCGGCGAAAAGGGCACTCCGAAAGAGAATCATTTGGGGGGCGCCGTTTCGCCGTCCACGGAGATGCGCTTGATGTGTGATGACCACTTCAACGCTGAAATCTGATCTGGATATCCTGGGAATCTACCCTGGGGAAGCGTTCCTGGGACGACCACCAGCTGAGCCCCGGCCTTTGCCGGAAGCCGCGGCCACTGGACGGATCAAGCCAGCGGCCAGAGAGAGAAAGGACCCATGGCCAGACCAAGCTGTCGCGTCTCCCCCCCACTCATCCTGGACTGTGCCAGGTCGTTGAACGGGGACCGCAGACCTTGAAGCGCCATGGTACAAACTGAAGCTCTCCACACGTACACGTCGTTCATTTCCAATCGTGTTCATTTCTAATTGTGCTCGTTTCTAAATGTTCCAGGCCCCCTAGTGGCTAGGAAGAGGCCCAGGATAGAACAATTAGAAATGAAAGGATCTTGGCCCCCCAAAAAAATTAAGAACTTTCGAATAATTAGAAATAAACAAGTGGCACGCGTGCCCTGGCTCTTGCACCAAGGAGCCGCGAGAGACAGGAGGATTTCGCCTCCTTCCTCCAGGAGTTTACTTTTGTGGCCGTAGGGGGGAGGACGACGACGAACGAACGAACGACGACGACGAGCGAAAATAAAGAGGTCCGAGCTCTAGAGCACAGCTGTGCAAGAGAATAAAGGGTCCAGGGCGAGGGGGACTGGGGCCAGGGCCGGGGGGGAGAGGCTAGGCCCAGGGCCAGGGCCAGCGGGGCGAGGGGGGCTGGGGCCAGGAGGGACGACGACAAACGAAAATAAAGGGTCCAGGGCGAGGGGGACTGGGGCCAGGGCCGGGGGGGGAGGCTGGGTCCAGGACCAGGGCCAGCGGGGCGAGAAGGGCTGAGGCCAGGACGAGGTGGGGAGGTTGAGTCCAGGGTCAGGACCAGACCAGGGCCGACGACGAACGAACAAAAAGGGTCCAGGGCGAAGGGGACTGAGGCCAGGGCTGGGGGGGGGAGCCTGGGTCAGGGCCAGGGCCAGCAAGGGGGGCTCCATGGGGCCAGGACCAGGTGGGGAGGTTGGGTCCAGGGCAAGAGCCGGACCAGGGACGACGAACGAAAATAAAGGGTCCAGCAAGGGGGGGAATTGGGTCCAGGGCCAGGACCGGACCAGGGCCAGGGACGACGACGAGCGAAAATAAAGGGTTGCCCGGGCGAGGGGGGCTGGGGCCAGGGCCGGGGGGGGAGGCTGGGTCCAGGGCCAGGGTCAGGCGGGGCGACGGGGGCTGGGGCCAGGGCCAGGTGGGGAGGTTGGGTCCAGGGCCGGGACCAGAGGGACGACGACAAACGAAAATAAAGGGTCCAGGGCGAGGGGGACTGGGGACAGGGCCGGCGGGGGGGAGGCTGGGTCCAGGCCCTGGGCCAGCGGGGCGAGGGGAGCTAGGGCCAGGACCAGGGGGGAGGTTGGGTCCAGGGCCAGGACTGGACCAGGGACGACGACGAGCGAAAATAAAGGGTCCAGGACGAGGGGGACTGGGGCCAGGGCCAGGGGGGGGGGGGGAGGCTGGGTTCAGAGCCAGGGCCAGCGTGGCAAGGGGGGCTGGGGCCAGGACCAGGGGGGGAGGTTTAAAGAGTTCCGCGGTCCAGGGCAGCTGCCCTGGGAAACCCTGGAGAGCTGCCCTGGGGAGCCCTGGGGGGGGGATGCTGCTCTAGGGGCGGGGGGCCCTGGGGAGCGCTGCCCTGGGGAGCCCAGGGGGGGAGGGGGGAGGGGGACGACCACGAACGAACGAGAATAAAGGGTTCCGCGGTCCGCCTAGCTGCCCTGCCGAAACACTTGGAGGGGGGGGCGGCTAGCTGCCCTGCGGAAACACTGGGGGGGGGGCGGCGGCGGGGGGGGGGGCGACGACCACGAACGAACGAACGAACGAAAATAAAGATGTCCGAGCTCTAGAGCACAGCTGTGCAAGATAATAAAAAGTGTGTGGGCCGCCGCCGCCGATCCCCACCGCGAACCGCGAGCGGGAAGCGGGGCCCCTGCCAGGCGGCGCGCAGACGGAGGGTGCGGCGGCAGGGAGGGGCTCTCGCAGGATGCGCTACGGGCTCTGCCAGGGGCTGCGCCACGGGTTTCGCCGCTCATGGGCTGCGCGATGCAGGGAGGAGAAGGACAAGGAGGTGATGATGATGATGATGATGATGATGAGGAGGAGGAGGAGGAGGAGGAGGAGGGGGAGGAGGAGGAGGAGGAAGAGGAGGAGGAGGAGGAGAAGGACAAGGAGGCCCGAACCAGACCACGGAGGACGGGGCGGCGATCTGGGCCTGGGTGGGGCCGTCCCTCGAGGCGCGAATCCCTGACCAACGCCTGGGAACTGCCTCCCATGGTGGGATTGCTATCCACCGCCACCACCACAAGTAGGAGGGGGAAGGGTTCCTCCTCCTACTCCTCCTCCTCCTCCTCCTCCTCCTCCGCTTCCTCCTCCTCTTCTTCTTCTCATTATTATTATTAGTATTATTATTATTAGTAGTAGTATTATTATTATTAATATTATTATTAGTAGTATTATTATTAATAATATTATTATTATTATCATTATTATTATTATTATTATTCGTATTAGTATTATTATTCGTATTAGTATTATTAGTATTATTATTAGTATTATTATTAATATTATTATTATTAGTATTATTACTATTCCTCCTCCTCCTCCTCATCCTCCGCCTCCTTCCCCCCTCCAACTTATCGTGGTGGTGGTGGCGGTGGAAAACAAGCCCATCATTTGGTCGAGTTAAGGACCCCCTCCACTAGCCATGGGCCGCGCCACGGGTTGCGCCCTGGGCTTTGCCACATCTAACGCCATCGGCTGCGCCGCCGGCTGCCACCAGGCTCTCATCTTGGAGGCGGCTAGGGGGTCTGAACTAGACACCAGAAAACCGGCCAGGAGGGGGGATGAGGCCAAGTGCATTCAAAATCGGCCCCAAAACTCCTCCTGGGGTCCATCTCATGCAATTTTTCACTCTAGATCCGTTTTTGACGATCCTGGGGCCCGAAAGTGGCCCCCGGAGGCCGAAAAATGCATTGAAATCAGAGTAGGCGCCATGTGGTCTGGGGAGATATCGTGGCCCCCACCATGATATCCAACCCCCCTAGTCATCATCTCTCTCTTGGCCGCTCCTTTTGCATGAGACAGACATCCCATCCACACTCCATGAGCACGATGGGTGCGCGAGAGGATTCTCGCTGAAGCCTGACGTGAGACCACCCAAGCATAAAAGCCAGCTGACGCTCATAATAGAGGCCACCTAGATGGGGTCGGAGAAGATGGGGTCGGACGATCGCGCAACATCGCCAATGCATCGACGATGCATCGGCGATGGATCGGCGACGCCGGGGACGCGTCGGCGATGTCGGTATGGAGAAACGCCGCCTCCGCATCGGGCCGCATCGCCCGATGCATCGGCGGTGCGGCGCGATCCCCCAACCCCGTCTGCTCGGACCCCCTCTCCTCCTCCTCCTCCTCCTCCTCCTTCTCCTCCTCCACCTCCTCCTCCTCCTCCTACTGATCCCCCTCCCCCATCCTCCTCTTCCTCCTCCTCCTCCTCCTCCTCCTCCTCCTCCTCCTCCCTCCTCCTCCTCCTCCTCCTCCTCCTCCTCCTGCTCCTGCTCTTGCTCCTCCTCCTCCTCCTCCTCCTCCTCCTCCGCCTCCTCCTCCTCCTCACTCCTCCTGCTCCTCCTCCTCTTCCTCCTCATCCTCCCCTCCTCCTCCTCCTTCTCCTCCTTCTCCTCCTCCTCATCCTTCTTCCTCCTCCCCCCTCCGCCTCCTCCTCCTCCTCCTCCTCCTCCTCCTCCTCCTCCGCCTCCTCCTCCTCCTTCTCCTCTGGGAGGCCCAGTCCGTAGCCATTTTTGGCTCAGGCATGGCGCGCGCGCGCTGGGCTGATATCGGCGGGCCGCCCTCCGCGGGCGGTGTTCTCGCGATGGGGTCGCCCGAGACTCGCGAGCAGCTGGCAAAGCTTCCGGTGGCGCAGGCCGCGTTCAGCGCGGTCCTGTCGGTGGTGGCATGCCAGGCGGGTGCGAAGGCCCTCGCCACGGCGGTGTCGGCTGCGGCGCGCGGCGCCGCTCAAGGGGCGGGCGCATGCGCGGCAGGCGGCGACGCTGACGGTGGCGAGGTGGTGCAGCAGGCGAGGGTGCTCGATGGGGTGCTCGAGGCAAGCCAACTCGCGACGCCCGTCACGGTCCAGTCCGCTAAGGAGGTGCTGAGGACCACTGGTGCACCCAAGCTGGCTTTCCTCGCCGGGAGGCTGAGCAAGCTGCGCAACCCCAAAGGCCATCCAGACGTGGGGCTCGAGAGGGAGGTTCGGGAGCATCTCGAGGGCTACCAGCTGGAGGCAAAGGAGCTGAAGCAGGTTGTGAAGAGCCGTGCCACCGTGAAGGACGCGGACGGGACCAGCCAGGCGGAGCAGCACGTGGAAGTGCAGCCCCAGTTGCATGAGGCGCAGCGGGCAGAAATGCAGCTAGCTGGAGGAGACGAACGTGAAACAGCTGGAGGGCAAGATCGTGCAGCTCCAGATTGAGAAAGGTGAGTTCCAGCGCGGGATGGACATGGCCTTCTCGGAGCTTGTGCAGAACGTCAAGATCCAGGAGGGCAAGAGCGACGAGGACCACCAGAAGATTGAGCAGCTGGAGGGCACGATCGTGAAGCTCCAGGAGGATAAGGGCGAGCTCCAGCGTGCCATGGACACGACCCGTTCGAAGATTGCGGAGCAAGTCCAGATCCAGGAGGGCAAGATAAACACTGAGCGCGAGGAGAAGGCAGCGCTCAAGCTGAAGATCCAGCTGTACGAGAAGGAGATCAACACCTCGGCGGCGCTGACGCAGAAGGTGCAGCACCATGAGGCCACGATCCAGAAGTACCAGCAGGAGATCAGCAGATTGTGCAGCAGAGTCGGCATGGCCAGTCCCCTCATCCAGAAGGTGCAGTCGTGCCTGCCGATGCCTGAGGAGCTGGACTCGCTCGAGGAGGCCTTGTTCTATCCGAGGAAGGTCGAAATCGGTATGAGAGCTGATCCGAACGGGTAGTCACGGTGGCACGCCCTTGGGGGGTGCTGGACCCGGTGCGGTTGCCCGTGAGGCAAGCATACCAGTACCTGTCCTGAGGGCGCCTGGGGGCTCGGACAGAAAGAGCCCCTGGGGGGCGCTGGACCCGATGCGGTTGCCCCCCGGGCAAGCACACCAGCGTCTGTCTGCCGCCGTGACGTGTGATAGCCGTGCATTGGGCATTTTGCAGCGTGCATGGGATCATTTCAATAGTTTCTCACGACTGGCTGTCTGGGAGCATTGGCTCAATGTTGTTCTTCGTCGCTGGTGTCATCTACGTGGCGTCGTGGAGGCTTTCGGCGACGATTTCATGAAGTACCCTCTTCGGAGGGCGCCACATCCCCTGAGGTGCTCGCGTTGGAGCCCCCGCGCCCGCGCGCGGCGGTTCGGCCCTGGGGGCAGACCCGCGGTTCGCGGGGCCCAAAGGTGGAGGGCGGGGCGTTTGTTTTCTCTGCTGTGGTCTTGCTGTGTGTGTTGTTCTTGCTGCGGCTGCGTGTTCCTTTCCCTCCGTTGGTTTGGTGTTTCCTTCTTGTGGCTATTGTGGTTGTAGTGGTGGTGGTGATGACGTTGTTGTTGGTGTTGTGGTTGTGATTGTGGTTGTTGTTGTTGCTGTTGTTGTTGTTGTTGTTGTTGTTGTTGTTGTTGTTGTTGTTGTTGTTGTTGTTGTTATGTGGTGGTGGTGCTGGTGGTGCTGGTGGTGGTGATGGTGGTGGTGGTGATGGTGGTGGTGGTGTGGTCGTTGTTGTTGCTGGTGGTGTTGTTGGTGTGGCTGTTGCTGTTGTGGTTGTTGTTGTCATTATTGGTGTTGTGGTTGTTGTTGTGTGTTGTGTTGTTGTTGGGTTTGGTGCTGATGGTGGTGCTGCTGCTGTTGTTGTTGATGTTGTTGTTGGTGGTGTTGTTGTGGTTGTTGTTGTTGTTCCTTCTTCCCGTCTCCGGACTCGTGGCGGCCTGGAGCCGAACGCCAGCGGGCGTCGGGCAAGCAACGGCACTTCTCTTGCCGAGAAGCCAAGCGCTGGCGGGCGTCGGGCGCGAACGTGCCACGAAACTTGGAGGCCTCCTCCCTTCTCCTCCTCCTCCTCCTCCTCCTCCTCCTCTTCCTCCTCCTCCTCCTCCTCCTCCTCCTCCTCCTCCTCCTCCTCCTCCTCCTCCCCTCCCCCTCATCCTCTCCCTCATCCTCATCCCTCCTCCTCCTGGGGCATGGGCACCGACACCAACACAGGGGGCTGCCTCCACCGGGGGAAGATGATCCCAGACTTCGGTATCGGTGGTAACATTTCGGCCACCCTGAAAATCCCGAACATCCGAACATGATCACCGTCATCGAGATCGGGAGCATCTTCCCTCGGTAGAGGAGCACCACCGATATTGGTGTTGGTGTCAGCAGCTAGGCCTCCGACGAGTCCCCCCCCCCGCGGGCCCAAACTCTTGCAGTACTGTCTACAATGCCAGAGTATCGTACAGTCAGTAATCGAGATCCTGGCGAGGATGTATGACAAACCAGTTTGGCTCTCACTTAGCGGCATGGCAGTAGCTGTTCGAACGTTCACTTTACCCGTGGTAACTATCTGGACGGTTTACCACAGGTTCCAGTAGGCCTAAATTACCCCCAAGGCTCTGTTCCGCCTCCGGCCTAGGGGTCCCAGACCCCCTCGCGTCGCGAAAAAAATGCGACGGAAGAGGTTTGCTATGTTCCGCCTCTGGGGGCCCTGGCTGGGACCCGGGACCGTCATCACACGACTCAGGATGACGAACCTATCCTGGGGAATGGGTCGAGACATCTTGAGGTCGACATCGTGAGAAAGAATCAGAATAGGTGTCCGCCTCCACTTCGGGAGGGGTCAACTGACCGCCTCAGCCGATCCTGGCCGGGAAGTCCTGGGCACGCCTCCCTGGCCAAGCCAGAGGGGCGCAGATTCAGGAACTGCTTTGCCTGGCGCGTCGCGGCGGCGGCCCCGGCGACACGCCGTGCCCAGCACGCTGATAGCGTGTCGCTCCGCTCCGCGGGGCAAGAGGCCAGGCAAAGCTTGGAACGTTGACGCCCGGGGACTGGGACGTGGTCATAGAATGAGACAACACCGCATAAGCATAAACTGTCGGAGCTCCGCGCAGATGCTTTGAATCTGCGCTGGACCCCCCCTCCCTGACGCACGGAGCGCGCCAGTGGCGGCGCCGACAGGGGGGCCCAGCGCCGACCCCACGCCACGAATATATATATATATATATATAAAAATACATGTACATGTACATGTACATGTACATATACATATACATGTACATATACATATACCTGTACATATACATACATATATATATACATATACATATACCTATACCTATACCTATACCTATACCTATACCTATACCTATACCTATACCTATACATATACCTATACCTATACCTATACCTATACCTATACCTTTACATATACCTATACCTATACCTATACCTATACCTATACATACATACATACATGCATACATACATACATACAAACAAACATATATACATACATACATACATGCATGCATATATATACCTACAAACACACAAAAACACATACATACATACATGCATGCATACATACATACATACATACATACATACATACATACATACATACACACATACATACATACATACATACATACATACATGCATACATACATACATACATACATACATACATGCATGCACACATGCACACATGCACACACATACATACATACATACATACATCAAGCCATCCATACGTACATGCATACATACATACATATATACATGCATGCATGCATGCATACATACATTCATTCATACATTCAATCATACATACATACATACATACATACATACATACATACATGCATGCATACATACATACATACATATGCATACATACCTATCTACACACATACATACATACATACATACATACATACATACAGACAGACAGACAGACAGACAGGCAGGCAGACAGGCAGACAGACAGACATACAGACAGACAGACAGACACACAGACACACATACACACAGACATACAGACAAACAGACATACAGACATACAGACATACAGACATACAGACATACAGACATACAGACATACATACATACATAGATATACCTAGACACCACCCGACGAATGTTGCATGTACCTTCAGGGAGGTGGCGGTGTATACACTCGCTGGCCTCCAGTGGTGATTCATACTTCGCCACCCTCCCCTGAGGCCCAGGAATTATCCTGTGGAGGTTGTCTGCGTATGCATGCATATGTGTCTCTCTCTCTCTCTCTCTCTATATATATATATATATGTGGGCAGAGATCCAAGAAATCCGCGCGGAGCTCCGAACATTTATGGTGGTGCAGTTGCTTCCTCTTCGGGGTTGGCGCGCCGCGCCGAGGCGCGGTGGGCCAGCACCCGCGGCGCAGCGCTGGGCAAACGCCCCCTGACTGCAAACCTGGACGAGCAAAAGAATCGCCACGCCCACCGGGGAAACCTTGGCCCCGCTGGGTAATCTGCCCCCCCTGGGTGGGCATGGGTACCATATCATTTGGCCACCTTCGGAAACCCTGAACCCAAAAACGTTTTCATCTCTTGGGGGGGGGCGCATCTTTTACGTCCGCCGCCTTCCCCGCGGGGATCTCCTGACCCGAATCAATCCAGACCCGGGTCAGTCAGGCCTTGCAGAATCCTGCAAGATCCTGCACCCAAACCCGGGCCATTGCGAAGGATCCTGCAAGATCCTGCAGGATCCTGCACCCAAACCCGGGTGAGCGCGACCCTGGCCCTGCAGGATCCTGCAAAATCCGGCGCTCTGGCTGACTCCCGTTTGCATTGACCCCCATCTCCAGGCTCCCGACCGCCGCCCTTCCGCTGGCTTCTGCCGGCTACCGCCGGCGGAGGCGGCCTCGTTTTACTTCCGCCGACCTTCCGCCACCTTTCGCCGAGGAAGAGACGACAACTCCTGCTGCCCCCGACGGCGAGGCCCTTTTGAGAGCGCTCCACTTTGGGCTTCGGAGCACTCCTCCCCACCTCGAGGGGATACCCTGGGAGAGCCCACCTGCCCTGCCCTGGTGGGGGTGGAGATGGCTCCGACGAGGATGAGTGCACACCGATCCTGGGCCCAGGAGGGGCACGACAGGGTTGGGTCGGACATGTCCTCCTACAGGCGGATTTTGGACGAACAACATAAACATATTGATAATAACCAAATATTCACCCAAAAACATCGTTCAACACATAGTGTTACGAATACGACTGATGATAATAATAATAATAACAACAACAATAATACTAATAATGATGATGATGATGATGCTGATGATGATGATGATGATGATGATGATGATGATGATGATGATGATGATGAGAAATGGTATTGTTAGCCGGCAGAGATAATACTAGAACTATAAGTGCCAATAACAGCGGCAATCATAATGACAATCAGAACAGTTAGAAAAGTGATAGCAATAATAATACGACTAACAATAACATTAATAACGATGATAATAGTAATAATTCGTTATTATTTAAAAAATGCACCAAACAAAACTATGTTTGATTGTTCCTCCCGTGGAGGGATACGCCCGACTTCATCCTGGGTCCAGGAGGGGCCCGGCAAGGCGAGGTCGCCAGCCCACGTCCCTCGCAGGCACCGAGCACTCGTGTCCGGCCCGACAAGGCCGCGCCGAGCACACCCGCCGTCCCCCGCAGCAAGCAGCCGCGGGCATCGCCCCTCGGGCCTCTCCCACGGAGGCCTGCAGCTCGGAGAGGATCGTCTGCCGGCGGGGGCGGAGGACCTCCTCCTCCTCAGCTCCTCCTCCTCCTCCTCCTCCTCCTCCTCCTCCTCCTCCTCCTCCTCCTCCTGCTCCTCCTCCTCATCATCATCATCATCCTCCTCCTCCTCCTCAGCTCTCCTCCAGCTCAAGCTCCTCCTCAGCTCCTCCTCCTTCCCCTCCTCCTCCTCCTCCTCCCTCCTCCTCCTCCTCCTCCTCCTCCTCAGCTCCTCCTGCTCCTGCTCCTCCTCCTCAGCCTCCTCCTCCTCCTCCTCCTCCTCCTCCTCCTCCTCCTCCTCCTCCTCCTCCTCCTCCTCCTCCTCCTCCTCGGATCCCAGGGCGGGCCAGAGGAGGTCCCGAGGAGAAGGCCGCTCCCCCCCGGCCGCGTCCCGCCCCTGTCGCCCGTCCACTGCTGCTCCCTCCCTGCACGTATCACCCCCCTCTCTCCTCGCCATCGCTCGAACGTCCGTTCCCCGTGCATGTGTCGATCTCGTGCGTGTTTTCTTGCCCGATGATCCCGAAATTCTCCTCGATGGTCCTCGCCGGGGAAAACTGCACACGTCCGAGCGATGCCAAGTCTGCCCCCCCCCGCCCTGAGCCTTTGCTGCCGTCGGGGCCCCGCCCCTCCCGCGTATTATATACACAAAACGGTTCACGCGGCTGTCCAAGAGTGTTTGGGCTTGTTTGTTTGTCAGAACTGATTAAGCATAAGAGGACCCCTAACCCTTTGGGAGGAGACCTAAGTTAGGAGGGCCTGGGACATTAGGGCTAGGGGGTCCTTTTCTGCAGATGTATCGAACCAAACTGCCAAGATTTACGATTCCTAACGCGAAGACGACCCCGGTGAGGCCACGTCTTCGTCGTTTTATTAGGGCTAGGGGTTCTGCAATCCTCAATGAAGGTGCTCCCCCTGTGGCGTCGGCCTCATCTCAGAATCGGCGCTCTGCCCCCGACTTTTCGAATGCCGCTCTCGCCGCCGCGCGGGCCACGCTGCTGGATCCGATTCCATCCTCGTCGTTGCCGGCGCCCCCCCTCATCTCCTCTCCCCCACCTTCCCCTGGTCCTCAACTTCCTACCGCTCCTCCTGCTACTGCTGATGCTGCTGCTCCTCCTCCTTGCTCATCCTCCGCTTCCTCCTGCTTATCCTCCTGCTCATCCGCCGCCCCCTCTTCCAACGTACACAGCTCCCTCTCCTCATTGCGCATCACACGATGGGGGCCACCTGGGAGACCCAGTTCCGCAAGGGCACCTGCCGGCCGATAGAGGAAACAAAAAACCGCAGCGCAATGGGAAGGGATGGGTGGGAGGGGGTGGACGTCAGATATGGCGCGCGCATTCGAGCAACAGCGGGGGGGGGGCATTGCTTGCTGGGCGTGCGCGCACCTGCTACCCACGGCATCCTTGAGTCATGTGTGAGTTCGTCTGTCCCCTGCCCTGCCGCTGAGCAAGCGTATGCGTCCCCCCCCAGTACAGGCACACCGCCCTCTGCAGACGAGTGCCCGTGTGAAGCCGAAAGGGCAACGGACGAGAGACGTCAGAGAGAAAGAGAGCAACGAGAGCAGGCTGGAGCAATGCAGCTGGAGACGCCTGGGCTCGGCGTAAGCCCAATAACCTGCTAAGCCGCCTCCCTCTCTCACCCTTGCCCCAAGGACAACCTCACCTGGTCCTGCACAGTACCTCTCTATCCCCTCTTCTACAATCAACACGTATAATAAGGACGCATGGTAAGGATGCAAGGGCCGTAGAGGGCCATGTTAACCTGTTTCGAACGAGGTTGGCCAACAAAAGTCGCTAAGGATGGGCCGAAGGGGCAAGGACGCGAGGGTAACCTTGGAAAGTTGTCATCCTTGCTATGCGGGTTGACTGTACCTCCTCATCCTGATCCACCTCCCCCTCCTGCCCCCCCACCGTGCCGCCCTCCACCTCCACCCTCTCCCTCTCCCGCTCCACCGCCCCCTCCCTTCCCCGCCGCTGCCAACGACCCGCGAAGCCTCACAATAAGAACAGTCTGCGCCCTCAGATGCCGCCATCCGTCTGCCTGCGAACGACGTGAAGCTCGCACCGTCCAACGTCAATATCCGACCCATTGCCTTTCACGAGCAACGCTTGGTGTCCCTCCTCCCCCCGTCTGGAGGCCTCCCAAGTGTGGCCGAGATGCATGGCGCCAGAGGAGCGCACCGCATCGCCGATACACTTGCCGATGCATCGCCGATGGCGGGATGGAGAAGCACGGGCTCCAGATCGCTCCGCATCGCCGATGCATCGGCGATGCGGCGCGATCGTCCAGACCACATTTGCTCGGGCCCCGTGTGGGGGGCCTGGAATGGCGCTCCACAGACATCCGATGTCTTGTTTTTTCATCACTTGGCGGCGCGCTCAAGGGGGTGGGGGGAGGGGGGAGGGGCTTCTTGGAAGCAGGCTGCTTCTTAGAAGGCGCCGGCCTTACATCTATAGAAAAGGCCCGCGCCTTCTAAGAAGCAGGGGTGCTTCTAAGAAGCCCTCCCCCCTCCACCCACCCCCCTCTGCGCGTGGCTGAATCAGGGGGTCCCCAGAATGCCCGATCCTCTCACCAAGGCCAGTGTTTGGTCCTGAGCAGCTTCTTGACAGCCCCAGCGCCTGGCGAGGGTCCGCAGAAGCCGAAACGACAAAAGGCCAGCATCTCGATTGTTGCCCAAGACGTTGGATGCCTGGGCCTCCCCCTCTCCTCCCCCCACTCGGGGGCTGCTAAACTGGCCCAAGGTACCCCGGACTTTTCGCTCAATTTTGGAGCCCCTGGGGCCCTCTGGGCCTCATGAGGGGTTCTCTGGAGGCCGCTGGGGCCTCCTTGGAAGTCCTGGGGCACACTGGGCCAGGGGAACTTCTGGCAACGCCCGACCCCCCGCTCTCGCAGCAGAAGGACGCCTTCATTCGGTCCTGCACGCTGCCCCGTACGTCGGAGCCGCTGGCGTACTTGCCGCGCTGGCCCGGCCCCCCCCCCGGCGGGCGCGTGTCATGGCCGGAGAAGGACTCCACAAAAAGACCCGATCATGGCATGCGCAGTCGGAAGAGGGGAGCTGCGTACCTGGGAGGGGGGTGGCGGGTGAGCACGAGGCTGAGCAGGAGGAAAAGGAGGACGTGGAAGCTTCCCCTCCCATCCACCGCTTGCTGGGGAGACCAAAAGACACCCACAACAGTACTCCCCGGACTTCTCCCGAGGCGCGCTCTGACCAGAACCTCGAGGCGAACCCAGGGTTGGCGACGATGGCCCCCCAGCAGGCCCAAAAAGGCGAAAAGGAGGCCAGGGTAGCGGTATCCATATCTTGCCCCCTCTGAATACATAGGCGCCGATCTGTTCCAGGCCAGACAGAGCGCACCTCGGCGGCAACAGCGCCTGATGCGGAAGCCCCCTGGTCGCCACTGGCTTACAGGGGGCACGACGGCTGCGCGTCCCTCCCTTCCTCCCCCCTCCGTGGCCCCTCCTATTCCTCCTCCTCCTCCTCCTCCTCCTCCTCCTCCTCCTCCTCCTCCTCCTCCTCCTCCTCCTCCTCCTCCTCCCCCATTCCCTTTCCATATACGGCAGGTTCGTGCCGTGTCGACCTGGGCGTTGGTCCCTGACGCCGCGAGGATCGTTCAACCTTGAACGATCGGCCGCTGCCGCAACGTCCGATCGTTCAACATCGATCGATTCTGGGTCGCCAGCGGCGTTCAACCTTGAACGCCCGCGCTGGGGTCGCCGCTGGTCGACACGACGCAAACCTACCGTAAGTAATTTCTCCCTGTCGCACCCCGAGGCCAGTTTTTAGGGCGGGCCAGGCGTTTCGCCTGAGACTTCGTCACCACTTAAAACTCTGAAGCTTAAACATTGGCAACAGCTTCACATATTGAGGGCGGTTCCTTTTCAAAATGTGGCTCTCGCCTTAGAACCGCGCACATTCATTTCAAAAGTTCGCAAGAGTTTCACGGATTCCCATGATCAGTGTACCAGAGATTGCGTTTTGGAAGGATTCAGGATCACACAGGTGCAATAGTTATGTTGATTCGCGGAGTTGAGATCCCAAAGATGGCGTTCTGGCACGATTCCAGATCGTCAAGATGCAGCAGTCCGGTTGATCCGTGGCTACGAAATCCCGAGACCAATGTTTTGGCATGCTTCAGGATCTTCAAACGGTTGTCTTCCAACGAGGCAGTTCCCGCAATGGAAATGAACCGTTGTAGGGGCCTATGAAGAGGGAGCTTGGAGGGAGGGTTAATTCCAACATCGTTGATGACTCTTCCGTTTATACTGGTCTTCCTCCTCCTCCTCCTCCTCCTCCTCCTCCTCCTCCTCCTCCTCCTCCTCCTCCTCCTCCCTCCCTCCTCCCCTACTGGCCCTCAGAGCCTTTCCTGCTGCGCTGCACGTGCTCCCCCCTGTCCGCCGCGGGCGCGACGCTGGAGCAGCAGCGGCGGCGGGAGGGGGGGCGGGAGCGGCAGAGGCGAGCGGGAAGCGGCAGTGCTCGGGCAGCGGGAGCGGCAGAGGGGAGGGGTAGGGGAGGAGGGCCCGACCTTCACGGGGGGAGGGGAGGAGGGGAGGGGATGGGAGGGGAGGGAAGGGGAGGGGAGGGGAGGGGAGGGGAGGGCAAAGAGGGGAGGGGAAGTGGGAGGGGAGGGGAAAAGGTGAGAGGGAGGGGAGGGCAGGGGAGGGGAGGGGGGCTCGACCTGCACAGGGATACCCGTCTTCGTTTTGTGCTCGGTGGCCTCGCTCCGTCTTCGTTCCGCCTTTGGCTGCAAAGCGAAATCAAAACGAAAACGGCCCGCGACACCGCCAAAACACCTTTCGGCTCGAGCCCTGGAGAAGGAGACGGGAGAGGTCGGCGGGAGAGATAGCCAGCGGCGGCGGCGGCAACGCGGTGTCGGCCGAGGCGATCTGGCAGCGGACACGGGACGTTGTTTTGATCGACAGCGTTTTGGGTCCAAGCTGCGGTCAGGCTGCAGTCAAAAACTGAGATTGTGGACGCGCGAAAGAAGGGAGCCCATGTCGAGGCGCCTTGGGCGCCCAGGTCGAAGAAGTTCGAGCGGGACTGGCCGGATCGAAAGGAGTGACTAGAAGAAGAAAAACGCCACACACACATAAACTTTTGGCGCTTCGCGAGGATTTCTTGGATCTGCGCTGGAACCCCCTCCATGGCGCGCGGAGCGCGCCATGGGGCGGCGCTGGAGGCGCTGCCGGGGGGGGGGGGGGGGGGGCCAGCGCGGATCCAAAAAATCCGCGCGGAGCGCTAAAAGTTTATGTTTGTGGCGTTCTTTCTCTCGACGAGCGCGTTCCACTACTCGCAAAGTAACTGCTCGCAAATGGCCTCCATCCCCCGCGGGGGATCTGCGATGGATCACATCAGAGCAGGCAGGTGTTTTTCGGACGTTTGCGAGTGGGCACTGTGCGAGCAGTGGAACGCGCTCGGCGCTTCTCCTCGGGTGAAGGACAGACTGGGGAGGCAAGGGATGCCCAGGGTGCCCCCAGGATGGCGACCTTGCCTCCGCATCGGCTCCGACGGCACTGCTGCGCTCACGAAGCACGGGCGCGGCAGGGCGGAGGGCGGCCCTGGGAGCCCTCGGGGCGTGAAGAGCACGTCGGGCCGAGCCGGGAGCAGGCTCTCGAGTCCCCGTCGCTGGCGGGCGGTCCTGGAACTCACACCGGGAGATGCTGTGATGCACGTGCGCGTCGTTCGTTGTTCATGTCTAGTCGTGCTCGTTTCCAATTGAGCTTGCCTCGCGCTGGGCCCCAGGGCTCCCCAGCAGCCCGGCTGGTGCTCACAGGGCCTCCGGAGCCCGATCGTGGCCCCCCGAGGCGCACGACGGCCTGCCCCACAGCCACGCCGAGGGATGTCCGGAGGTGCTGCCCCCCGGGCGGCAGCGGGAGCGCCGCCGGCAGGCAGCAAGCGCGCGCGCGCACCCGCCGCACCTTGGCACGGGCGCTCGGCCGCTGCTCGCACAAAGCCGGAGAGACGTGCAAGTGAAGGGGCCCCAGGAGACACAAATAAATACACACACAAATAAAAAGATTCCCCATATTTTCCCGTATTTTCTGGGTTTGGGTCTTCCCCCCCACTTCCAATATTTTCCTATATTTTCTGAGGGATCGAGGATTCATTGTGTCTGTGTGTTTTTTCCTCTCCTGAGCAAACCACGTGAGAATCCAAGACTCACCGAGAAAAGCAAGAGCAACGCGTCCTGAGCCCATCAAGCGTGCACATGCCGCGCTGGGGGCGTGGCCGGCGGGAATGCTGGCGTTGGCCTTCGAGGGGGCCACAAGACCTGTCCGAAGAGCGCCCCAAAGAAGGGTGTCGATGAGTGGCTGCATGCCTATCCCAATCCTGCGGGCCCCAAGACTATATACACCACCACCACCACCACCACCACCACCACCACCACCACCACCACCACCACCACCACCTCCACTCCCCCATCCCTCCTCCACTCTCGTCTTCGCCCCCTGCTTCCTGGAAGAGGGAGGGGGTGAGGGAGGTGATGGTGGTGGTGTACACGTCGTTCAGTTCTAATCGGGCACATTT
>CAUYUJ010000952.1:0-77500 GCA_963575745.1 Prorocentrum cordatum
TTTCCACTGTTCCTATGCCAGGCCCATATTGAACCCAGGAGCTGTGTATACGCCCTGCGGGCCGAGCCAGGAGGGCGTGGCGTATACACTGCTCCTGGGTTCAGGATGGGCCTTGCCAGGGAGCAGAAGACAGGTGTAGACTTCATCGCCCGATGTATCGCATCTACGTGACGTCAAGCCCCTCGGCACCCATAGCGGCGCGCGCGCGCAAGGCGAATGGTATGCCCAGACAGAACGTGGTGCCTCCCCGCGTCTTCTCTCTTCACTGGGACTGGAAAGGCCCTGTGCGCCATCTCCGATCGACCATGCGCCGCTTCCTCCTTCAGCCGGGACATGTGCTCACGCATCCTGAGCTTTCTTGCTTGCCTTCACGGTAGGTTCGTGCGGAGATGGCGCGCTGGCGATGCCGGCGAAGGTATGCAAGGTTGAATTCCGCATGATAGAACGACGCCGGAGCCATGAGGGACACGGTAACGCCACAGGACCCGACGGGATTCAATCTTGAACGATCGGGGCCGCGATGGATTCGAGGTTGAACGATCGACGCGGTGTCAAAAATTGCTGTTCACGCATTCGTTCTGAGCGTGCTTCTTTTTGTCTTTCTTCGATTGTTGTGTTTGCAAGAGATGGAGTGGGAGAAGGAGGAGGAGGAGGAGGAGGAGGAGGAGAAGGAACAGTGTAAACCCAAGAGTCACCAACGATGTTGGAATAAACCCTCCCCCCAAGCTCCCTCTCCATAGGCCCCTACAGAAGATCATTTCCACAGAGGGACCTGCCTCGTTGGCAGACAACCGTTTGAAGACCCTGAAGCATGCCAAAACATCGTTCTCGGTATTCTAACGCCACGGATACACCTGACTGTTGCGTCAAGACGATCCTAAATCGTGCCAGAACGCCTTTTCTGGCACTTCAACACCGCGAATCGCTGCAACTGTTGCGCCCTCGTAGTCGTGAATCTTTGTTTGGAAAAAAAAACACCATTTCTGATACGTCGATCATGGGAACCCGTGAACACTCTTGCAATGTTTAAAACAAGAATGTCGCGGCGTTGAGGCGAGAGCCACATGTTGAAAACAACCCGCCCGCAATCCGTGAAACTCATTGCAAATTTCGAAAACGAATGTGCGCGGCGCTGAGGCGAGAGCCACATTTTGAAAACCACCCGCCCGCAATCCGTGAAGCTCCTGCAAATTGTGAAAACGAATGTGGGCGGCGCTCAGGCGAGAGCCACATTCTGAAAACGACCCGCCCTCAATCTGGGAAGCCCTTGCAAATTTGAAAACGAATACGCGCGGCGCTAAGGCGACAGCCACATTGCGAAAACCACCCGCCCTCCATCTGTGAAACTGTTGTCAATGTTTCAGCTTCAAGGTCATAAATGGTGAGGAAGTCTCAGGCGAAACGCCCTGCCCGCCCAAAAAATTGGCCCTGGGGTGTGACAGGGAGAAATCATTCAAAAGGAGAAGGAATGGAGAGTGAGGGAAGATTAGGACGGGGAACGCAGAGGGCAGAGGAGGGTGGGGACGATATAGGCGTAAGAATGGGAGGCAGAGGAGGTGGATTTTTACATTCTCTTCCAGGTTGACTGTCCGGTTTGTCGTCCTGGCAGTGCCTTTGAGAGTACGCAGCCGCCGTTCGTCTTGGAATTGGCGTCTCCCAGAAATCGGGCCCGCTGGCTGCGTTTCGAATCCATCGCATGCCGCGGCTCATCTCAGACAGTTGACTGCGCTGCTTGCTTCCGCCCCAGCAGCGAACCTGGAGTTTCTCCACGCCGACGGCTTCCCTACTGCGCCTCCCCAGCCGCCTCCCAAACCTTGTTGTCCCCCTCATTGTCCTCCCACCTAGTCCCCAATTATCCTCATCCCCCTTCAGTTTCTGTTACCTTCCCGGCTTCTCTCCTTCCTTCTTCCTCCCCCCGTCTCATTGTGTTCGTTCTGCAAAGCATCAGGAGACTCCACAAGGACCATGCCTTTGGTGACGCGAGCGTGAAATCACCCAACATGCTCCATACGCAAAGCGTGTAGTCGAAAGGTCGAAGTATCATGCGGAAAATGGGACCGAGGGGAGGAAAGAGGAGGAGAAGAGGGACAGCAGTTGAAGTGCACTCGACTCTGTCGTGCCTTCGCGGATTCGCATGCCACACTTCTTCTTCTTTTTCTTCTTCTTCTTCTTCTTCTTCTTCTTCTTATTATTATTATTATTATTATTCTTCTTCTTCTTCTTCGTTTGGGGAGGACGGAAGGGGATGAGTGGGACAGGGGAGGCGAATATTGCGCGGAACGCAGCGCGGGGGCAATGGACGGGGTGTGAATCGGAGGAAGGAGGGGCGACATCACCACCACCAGGGGGGGCCACCTCCAGCGAGAGGGTTTACGATGCCTCCCCGAGCTGGGGACAGGAGATGTCTTGAGCAAGAGTGGCGGACCACACCACCAGGAGGACCCTCCCTGGCACCTCGCGCTGGTTGTTCTGGTGCCGCCTTTCCTTGCTCTCATGCAGTGCGCCGCAAGGCACACTCATCTAGCACCCGTTGGACGCGGGGTAGTAGTTTAGGGCCACTCCAGGCCCCCTTCAGGGTCACTCCCATTCGCTCCGTTTGCCCCCCACGTTTACGAAGGATTGCAAAAAAAAACCCTTCGAAGGGTTTTTTTTTGCAATCCTTCGAAGGGTTTTTTTTTGCAATCCTTCGGTTTTTTTTTTGCAATCACTCCTGGTTGAGTCATGCCGGCAACTGTTGTGCGCAGCTGGGTTCGGCCCGGCTGCCAGCCTACTTTCTGAGAATCGCACGGCCGCCCCTGGCGCCGGGAGGCGCCCAGCGGATCCGCTGGCTCTGTCCACCCTGGCTCAGCTCCTCGGTGCCTTCCCCCGGCGGCGAGCCCGGGGGGGCAGTGAGAATCGGGGAAACGTAAGACTCGAGTAAGCCGGGACTCGGTTTGCTTGGACGAGCGCGTCCTGGATTTTGACAGTCCAATGTTCGTGGGATGTCTGCAGCGGGAGTTCGCGTCAAATTTCAGATTGGGTCTCATCATTTTTATGATGGCCCCGTCAGGCCAACCCGAGTCCCCCGTACCCGAGTCGTACGTCTCCCCGAGAGAAGGGGCAGGCTTTCTCAGAAGGCTCGGATGTTCTCTGGCCTTCGGATAAGTTGTCTAAGCCTTCCCCGAAGACACTATACCATCTCGCAGAAGGCGCGAGGGCTTCAGAGAAGCCCCGCCGCCTTCTGAGAAGGCCTTCTGCTTCCACTTCTCCCCCTCGCTCGCCGTCGATTCCCCCCTCCGTCTTCCCTCCCGTTCATGCCCACGGGCTGCTGCAGAGATCCAAACCAGCAGAGCGAGGATGCGCACGTCCCTTCGCGCGTACGGTCCGGGCGTAAGGCGCGTGTCCACTGGACTGCCTTCCACAGCGAGCCTTGCTCCTTGCTCCTCCTCCTCCTCCTCCTCCTCCTCCTCCTCCTCCTCCTCCTCCTCCTCCTCCTCCTCCTCCTCCATCCTCCTCTTCCTCCTCCATCCTCGTCCTCCTCCATCCTCGTCCTCCTCCTCCTCCTCCTCCTCCTCCTCCTCTCCTCCACCTCCTCCTCCATCCTGCCATCCCTCACTCCTCCGTCCTCCTCTATCTCTCCTCCCCCTCCTCCTCCTCCTCCTCCTCCTCTTCTCCACCTCGATCTCCCCCCTCCTCCTCCTCCTCCTCCTTCCTCCTCGTCCTCCTCCTCTCCTCTTCCTCCTCTATCCTCCTCTCCTCTTCCTCATCCTCCTTCCTCCTCCACCTCTTCCTCCTTCTCCTCCTCACCTCCTCCACTCCACCTCCTCCCATCCTCCTCCTCTCACCCCTCCTCCACCTCCTCCTCCTCTCCTCCTCCTCCTCCTCCTCCTCACTCTAACCTCCTCTCACCTCTTCCTCCTCCCCCTCCTCACCTCCTCCTCCTCCCTCCTACTCCTCCTCCTCCTCCTCCTCCTCCTCCTCCTCCTCCTCCTCCATCCTCCTCCTCCTCCATGCGACCATCTGATTTTTCCAATCCACGGCCTCAGAGCTCACGACCCCTTCCCCGGTGGTGGTTTTGCGCCTCAGATCTCATATCCTTTCTCGACCACGGGCTGGGCGACAAGCACCAGAGGCACCAAGTCCCAGATGGCAAACACTGTGGCGTGACGCCCCCCGACGACCACGACGACCACGACCGCGACGTCCACAACGACCACGACAGCGACGGTTGCGGCGACAACTGCGATGGTGATTGCGGGGGCTGCCTCGGCCGCGGCGACGGCGGTGGGGTGAGCCTGAGCCCAGGTTACGACGTTGGCGGGCGACTTCTTAGCTCCCTCGCTGCTGAGCTCATTGGACGGGCACGGGATGTCCCAACCGGCGGCCCGCCGATCCGATCACGTCGTTCCGAGGAGGAGCGCGGAGGAACGCCACGCACGCAGACTTGCGGATGCAACAGCGAGATCGCCGTCTCCGTGGACGAGTGAAACGCATTGCTTGGTGTCTAGCTATTTCCGACGCGGCGAGATTATGACCCAGGCAGGTCCACGCCCGGTTGCCGGAGGTCGCAGCATGCGCTCCCCCCTGTCTCGGTTCGGCAGGGGTCGTCTCCCTCAACCCCGAAGTCTTGGCCTCCAAGATGGTGTCCTCTTGCTATGGCTCGGACTTGTGCATTTTTCCGCGGCGGGGACAATCGAGGAGCATCTTGGTCTATTTGGCCCAAAAATATTCAAACGCACGAAACCTAAAGATGCACGGGGAATAGACGTCCGAGGGATGGCAAGTCCTAGTGCTCCATCCACTCGGACCCAATGTGGGAGGCCTCTATGACTTGCGTTTGGCAACGGCTCCTTGCCCTCTTCGTGGATGAGCGTACCCAGCTCTCCTCTCAGTAAATCGTCGATGCAGCTGGAATCCAACAGGCCCCCAAGACGCCTCAGGCGGGCCCCAAGTGAACACCCAAGAGAGCCTCGAGAGGCCAACATCATAAAACCCGTATCGTTTTTGCATGACTTGCACATTATCGTCTCTGGGGCCTTGAGAGGTGTCAAGACGGCCTCCAAGACCAAGACGGCCCAGGGCCGTGCTGAAAGGATGTTAGTCGTGTGTTGCAATCAGCCCTGAGCGGCTTGCAATATTGGCCACGCCAGCCATTCCGAGGTCACTCGATTGCGTGTGTTGTTTGCGGTCCCGCTCGGAGAATCACTTCGTTGGTGGACTCAATTCTGTGACGCTCCACGCGGCGACTCTGCCTTAACGTACATTAAGCACAGGAGTGGGAGATGGAGGAGGAGGAGGAGGGAGAAGAGGAGGAAGCAATTGCACGCGTTGATTGGTCGCTGGATAGATTCAAAGTCTTCTTAGCGCAGTGCAAATCGGCGATCTCTCGTGCCTCGTTGATTCCGCGAGAGACCTTTGTGCAGGATATTGGTGTTGCTTCATAGGTGCCCAGCACAGTCGGGTCCGTCTTGCAACCTTTGCGTTCATACCAATTGCCCGTCCCATTGGTTTGTTCGCCCCCTTCCCTTCCTCAGATATGGCTTGCTTGAGCGCTCCGCTTTGGTAGTTTCGCTGCTCGTTTGGAGTGGAGGACTTTGGCAGCGGCATGGTGACGTGCTTGAACCGGGAGGGGACGGGATACCCGCAATTGGAAAGTGGCAGTTGTTGTGGCATGGCGAAGTTATACATGGTCGTGCATGATGGTAAGGGCATCCAGCATTGTGGGTGAAAATATTGTTCAATTGGACACGGTAGACCTCGACCAGCCAGCGCGCAAACGGTTTTTTGGGAGCCCCCGCGCCTTCTGGGAAACCGCCCGTGCCTACGGAGCAGACGCGGAGAGTTTGCAGAAAGCTCCTCCGAAGGAAGGAGGCCTTCTGCGCCTCCGGAGAGAATCGGAGGAGCAAGAGGTCATAAGAATGATACGCTCCACGATTTCCAGGGTTTCCCACATTGTCGAATATTCCACACGGGCTGCAGGAACGAGGGCCGCAAGATGCGCTGGAAATGCCGAAACGCATCCTGAGCCAATCCTGTCATGATTTCATTCTCGTCCTGGAGAAGGCCCGACTTAACGTTAGGATGGGACCGGCTCGAGGAGGGGCGGCGCGTCATTTTGAAGCGGCGACGCATGGGTGACACATCGGAGAGAGGGGGCCCCGACAGAGGAGCCCCGCGTTCCTGGGCGGGGTGGGCTGCCAGGCCCTGCCGGCGATGAGTGGGGGATTGGAGGCCCTGTCGACGACGGAGATTACGACGACGACGACGACGACGACGACGACGACGACGACGACGCGACCACTACGGGCGCGCGCCCTGCCTCCTCGACCCCCCGGTGGTGGTGGACGGGGGGCGCGGAGGTCCCTGTGGACTACGTCTGCTTCGGGAATCACGAGCAGGACCTGCCCGCGCGGCCTGGGCGGCGCCCTGCGGGGGGGGGTGGAGGGGGAGTCGACAGGGAGGAGGAGGAGGTGGAGGAGGACGAGGAGGAGGAGGAGGAGGAGGAGGAGGACGAGTTGGAGGTGGACGAGGACGACGGCGAGGACAAGGCGGTGGAGGAGGAGGAGGAGGAGGAGGAGGACGACGAGGATGAGGACGAGGACGAGGAGGAGGAGGACGAGGACGAGGAGGAGAACGGGGACGAGGACGAGGACGGGGACGAGGAGGAGGAGGAGGAGGGTGAGTCGATCGGGCCGGACGAAAGGGTAGGGTAGGGACAAGATTCGGTACGAAATTTGCCGCATGCAGCTGGTCTCCGCCCCGCCGCCTGGCCCATTCTTCGATACACGGGCGCCTCCTTGCGCAAGGATGCGCCAGGAAAACCAGTTATGTGAGTTGATTCTCGACCCAATCTTTGCTATCCTACTCTTTCGTCCCCCCCGAGTCCAGGCCTCCAAGATGGGGTCCGAGTGGGTGGAGTCGGAGGATCAGGCCGCATCGCCGATGCATCGGCGATACGGTTCGATGCAGAGCTCGTGTTTCTCCACGCGGACGTCGCCGATGCATCGACGGCGTCATTGATGCATCAGCGATTCATTGGCGATGTGGTGCAATCCTCCGACTCCATCTACTCGGACCCCATATCGGTGGCTCTCAGGGAGGAGGAGGAGGAGGAGGAGAAGGAGGAGGAGAAGGAGGAGGAGGAGGAGGAGGAGGACCAGTGTAAGCCCAGCCATCAAGGATACATACTGGCACTGCAAGAGAATTGGCACGAGGCTGGCAAAAGGCAATACGGGCGCTCGCGATGCTAAACGCCTCCGCCGTGGGCACGATATCTATCACGAAGAAAACACGCTAGTCTCACAGCCTCAAAGTCAACATATGTTTTTATGGGGGTCAGGGTGAGGATGTCCGTGATGTACGCAGTCCATTTTCTGAGGTGTTCATGGGATCGAAACAAGACTCCAGAACGAATTGCCGATGCACGCGAGACGAGTCCCTGCTCTATGCAAAGGTTCTTGGAACCGAGTTGGTATAGAAAGCTCCGCTTCTTGTTACATTCATTCTAGGCCAGCTTCAAAACCGCACCGCAATTGAAATCCCGAAAGATCCAATAGTTCCAGGGTTTGGCAGAAGCTCGCAGCACCACGACAGGATCGTGCGTCTCCCAAGCGAGGGACAATCGAACGGCAGAGTCGACGTGCACCCTGCTGCGGACGGCGGCCCCACGTCAACATTGAGAGCGGATCCGAACCATTGCCAGAACGCTGTGTTGGCCACGAACAATGTTCCGGACGTTCCGGACATGCTCCGGACAAAATGTTGCTCCGGACAGTTTGTTCCGGACAGTTGTTCCGGACAATTTGTTCCGGACAGTTGTTCCGGACAACTGTAGAAATTGACGTCCTTGGGGGCCGCGCCGCCTAGGGACGTAGATTTCGGACGTTCAGGCGCCGCGGGGGAGCAAAATCGACGTCCTTGGGCGGGGGAATTCTCCCTGTGGTTGGTTTTTCTGGCGTTACCGTTTCGGGGGTGGGCGGGTCGGGGGGGGTAACTGGCGTTATCCCTTTCGTATGTCGATCTTGGGACGTTTGGGGCCCGTTCTCGGGCCCCCGAGCGCGACGCCGTCAGAAACGGATCTGGAACGAACGCTGCGCCCCGGAGTGCTGGAATCGCCCGGAGCGGCTGCCGGAGGCCCGAAGTACGGCCCAGAAACCGATAAGGTTTTACACCGAGGTTTACGCCTCAAGGCCCTGAAGATCGAGGTTCCAGATTTTCTGGCCCTGAAGATCGAGGTTTACGCCTCAAGGCCCAGAAACGTATGTTTTGCTTACCTCGGCCGTCGGCGCGCTCGAAATCTAAGTCCCTGGGCGAGGGGGTAGGCAGGAGGCAGGGCCCCCCGGACCCCCCTGAGCAATTGCTGGATGCTTGACATCAGCATGGGCCCCCCGGCACACTGCCCCAACGTATGGTGCGCGACGCGATGATACGGAAGAGGAGGGGGGGGCGGGGAGGAGGAGGCGGGGGCGAAGGACGAGGGCGGGGACGAGGGCGAGGAGGACCGAGCCTCGTCTTCCGTTGCCATTTTGGGCCAAGCCCCCCGAGGGTCGGTTGCGCTGGCTGGCCCTGGAGAGCGGCAGACTTTGCCGCGTGCCCAGGGACGTCCATTTGGGCCCCTCTTGGCATCGGAACGCCCGATATCTACGTTCCTGGGCGGCCTGCGGGCCGCGGGTGCTACCAGGCCGGAGGGCCCTGAGGCTCCCAAGGACCTCGGGAGTGGGGGGGCCCAGGGACGTGGAATCCACGCGTTTGTTCCGGACAATGTTCCGGACATGTGTTCCGGACAATGTTCCGGACAGGTTTGTTCCGGACGTTGTTCGTAGCCAATACAGCCAGAACGTGACGGTGTAGAGAGGCCCTGGAAGAAAGCAGTCCTGAGTGTGGTGGAGAAGAGACGAGAGGCTGTCAGCAGTTCTGCCTCGATTGTGAGACAACCTCTGAAGAATACTTGGGACGGGCGTCCTGAGATGATATTCCCAAAGTTGGCGGCACAGAGGTGACTAAGATGATGTGGAACACGGCATTTCAGCGTCATTGGATGCGCCAGCGGTAAAGGGTCGCTCTAGCTATCTATTGCTACAATATGCCGTCGAAGATAGAGGACTAGTCCACGACCAGGCTTCTGCTTGCCTGCTTGAAGGGGTGTATGTGTATCAAGAAAGCGCTGAACGCATGCACCCCCTTCATCCTGCAGAGTGGCCTGGGGTACAGAACTTAATTTGCCGGGGGTGGACAGAACCCCCCCCTGACACATCGATTAGTGAATTGACGTTTTTGGTTCTCGAGAGGGCGCCGCGGCCGTCATTTTCCAGGCTTGCGCTCGCCAGGTTTGGGCCCGAGGTCGTTCTCACTAAACCACGTTTTACGAAAGGGGGTTCTGCCTATCTCCGAATTTGGATGAACAGCAAAAGGAAGACGAACCAGACCTTGAATCGAGAGCAGGAACATACATGCAGAGAAGAACAACCCAAACTAACGACACAATGAGTATGGAGATGGAGGACACGTAGAGCGCGTCTGCGGCACAGAGCTACAAGTCGGACATCCCCCCATTCAGACGCGCATGCATTCTGCAGTGCATATTTCGAGATGTGTGATATTGTGAACCTGTCTGCGACCAAGTCCCCCAGGTGCTTCAGAAGCCCCATGAAAGTTATTGTGAACCTGTCCGCGACCAAGGCCCTCAGGTGCTTCAGGAGCCCCCCGACAGTCATAACCAAGCACGTTCTTCTCCCTTTCGAGCACAGACATTGCTGCCAGCGGAGAGGGAGCTAGACTGGTGTTGTGGAAGATGACTCAATCCAGACCAGTGGGGCTACCTGCAGTTGTCCCCTCCTCTTACCTCTGTGTGCGTGACCCTCAAGGCGCACGCGTCTCTGCGGAGTGTCCTGCGGCCAAGTGCCCTGTGCAGGCGCCATTCCACAGGGGGTGGGTATGTGCTGATTGGCTGTCTTGCTCGTTCATCCCCCTCAAAGGTGTGAGCCCCCCTCTGCTGCAATCGCGCCTCCGCTCCTGGGGGAGCTGGCAGATTGACACGGAAGACGGCTGGACAACAATTGAACACAATGACAGACACATTTTGAGAGCGACAGACATATTAACATATCGAGACACACCTATTGCATAAGAGAGAGAGAGGGAGAGAGAGAGAGAGAGAGAGAGAGAGAGAGAGCGAGAGCGAGCGAGAGAGAGGTGGCAGTTGGCTGGTGTTGGCGACGGGGCTGGCGCGAGCGCTGATATGCTTTCTTCGCAAGCGATGCTGAGGTGAAGGAAACAGAGACTATAACAAGCACTGAGAAACACATGCGCGCACACATGTACAAGTCTGGCAACCTGTCGAGCCCCCACCACCATCCGTTTTGCGTGTGCCCTTCGCGACCATTTTGCATGGCCCGTTGAAAGGGACATTAGGCCATCGCGCGGCGCCCAGACATGCTCCAGATTTTGCCGCCGCAGCGTGCACATTGCACGGTTCTTTGGCGCGGGTCGCGTGGGGGGGGGGAGGGGTCGGCATTGACCTGGGTTCGTGGCCTGAAGAATGGGGGAGGAGGTGTTTATTGAGAAGGAGAAGGGGGTGCAAGAGTGGGCCCCCTAAGCCACGCACGCTCAGAGGGCTAGTCGGAGAATGAGCGTGAGAGGCAGGAGACACGAGCCATTGGGGCACGAATCGATTTCCGAAGCCACACGCAGGCATCCACAATATGTCAATCATCGATGGCCACACTGGCACGCTTTCAAGCGCGGCCATGACCTGTGGGTGATATGGGCCCGCGTTCCCCTGCACTGGCAGCACCTGGTGATGCAGGGGGTGTTTGAGCG
Source organism: Prorocentrum cordatum (assembly GCA_963575745.1). Classification (NCBI taxonomy): domain Eukaryota; class Dinophyceae; order Prorocentrales; family Prorocentraceae; genus Prorocentrum; species Prorocentrum cordatum. The sequence continues at coordinate 10,798 of CAUYUJ010000952.1, forward strand.
TCGCGAACAGGCCCGTCCCCCGATGGTTTGAATGGTCTTCGGCCCATCGTTCGGGCTTGCGGCGGCCTTTTCAGGACATTCCGGACACTCCCAGAACGTTTTCGGCGAGGCGCAGCAGCTGGACAAAAACCCGAGGCTGGAAATTCGCCGACAACCGTTGAAAACCTCGCACCTGGAAAGCTTGCGTTGCGTTGAGTGCCTTTGCGGGAGTTTGCTGGCGGCCAGAGCACTCTCATAGACCAGCGGGTTTCGACCGGCTTTCTGCTGCCGCAACTGCTCGCTCGAGGAAGCTGCTTGAACAGATCGCTGTTTCGCTTGGCTTGTGGACCCCGGCCCTCGATGTTGCGAGTGTGCACGGCATGGACCGCGGGGATCTCGACCCTTTTCGCCTGGGATTGGCGTTTTCCAAAAACATAATTCCCGACCAAAGAGATGTTGACTCACGTGTGGCAGTTTTACTCCGCATGGTTGCCGAGCAAGCGTAGTGTCTCATCGATTCGGGCGCCATTGGATATCCTCCCTCAACATTTCAAGGATCACCTCATAAGAGGGCCCCTGCCAACCCGCACTGCTGCTGGCCAGCCAGCCGGCGGACTCAGCGCACTCCGCTCCGCTCCGCTCCGATGGGACCAGCGTGTCGAGGGCCCCCAGAGGCCGAAAACTCAGCAGGGACAAATAGGCACAATCACAACTAAACGTCGATTCCCATGAGAATATGGGAAGCGGTGGGGAAGACGGAAGTCCAGGGAATATGTAACAATGTTGGGGATCTTGTGAGTTGTGTTTATCTATTTGTGTGTCCCGAGGCCTCTTCAAAAACTGCCCATCGAGCCCTCCGCCGTGGATTTCTGCGCGACGCGAAGGGGCATGGGCCCAGGAGGAGGAGGAGGAGCAGGAGGGGGAGCAGCAGGATGAGACAAGAGGAGGAGGGAGGAGGAGGGAGGAGGAGGAGGAGGAGGGAGGAGGGAGGAGAGAAGATGGAGGAGGAGGATCGAATCGACTCGGCAGGAGGAGGAGGGGAGGAGGAGGAGGAGGAGGAGGAGGAGGAGTCTAGGAGTCGGCCCCTTGCCTCCTCTGCGCGGCGCGCCCGGGGGTCTTGGAGTCAGAGGGGGCAGGCCTTCTCGCAAGGTGTAAGCCGGGCCTGTCCCCCACAGGAGGAATATTCAAAAATTGTCAAAACATAGTTTGGGTACGAATTGTTGTCCTATTTGTTTTGGCAAGTTTTGATTATTGTGGGGCAGTATTGAATTATTCCTTCAAAATACGCCTGAAGGGGGACATGCCCGACCTAATCCAGAAGCCGCATTAAAGTGATCATTGAGGCCCTCTGTGACAGAGGGGGTGTTTTTCGGAGGCCCTCTGTGACAGAGGGGGTGCGTTCGGAGGCCCTCTGTGACAGAGGGGGTGCGTTCGGAGGCTCTCTGCGACAGAGTTGCTCGTCATCCCGTTCCTCGTCATCCTGCTTCTTGATTTCGGATATGTCATGCTACCACTGCGCTCATCATCTTTGCGTCTGTGATCCTCGTCGTGTTTTTCCATGCGTCCTTTTCACAATTTCCACCACATTATCCTCCGTTGCCGTTCTGGCCCGCCATCTACCTCGTCACTCTCCTTCGTCTGCATGTCCTTATTCTTTTCCGCTCTTTTTTCGCCTCCCCTCTGGTTCGATTTCCGCTCTTCGTCCACTTCGTTCATTCGTTTCCAACCCCCCTTCCTTTCAAGTTCTCCGCCGTCCAATCACGTCGCGTCGTCCGCCGCCGCTATGCTCAAACCATCCCGCGCCCGTGGGATCGCCCGCGAGCACCGGTGCAGCTGGGCCCGTCGCGGCCTAACGCGCGCCTGCGCCGTCGTCTTGCAATGGGCGATGCAGGCGGATACACATGGGATGGCGCGGGAGGATGGTGGGATAGCCGCAGCAGCGGCTGGCGTGGCTGGGAGGACGGCCATGATTGGTCAGCGAGGGGTTGGAGAGACTGGCGACAAGACGGGCACACGCCAACGGAGGACGCCAAATGGCGCGATGGCCCTGCCGCCGCAGCAGCGGCGGCGGTCTCGCCTCAACGGCCGTCTCGCTTCGCCGCGCTTAGCGTTGTGAGCCCCCGCGCCCCTGGTCTCGGCATGCCCGAATTCGATAATTTCGCGAGGGCTGCCCTCCGAAACTCACCAGAACCTGGGAACACAGTTTCAGGAGAGGGGTCGGGATCCCGAGCCGCGCCTGCGGCGCAGGAGCCCCGCGCCACCGCAGCGGCGGCGGCGCGCGGGCCCCAGGATTTTGAGAAGTTTGATGTTAATTATTTTTTGAGTCATGAAGAGAGGCTCGGCACTTCGTTTCAGCAACACAATCAAGCGTTGAAATGGTGGCGCCATCTGAATGAAGACCCAACTGCCCCGTTCGAGTCAGAAGCCAAGTGGTTTGACAATGCGGAGCCCACCATGGTCGCTGTTTGCGACCACGGTGCGAGGACGAGCTTTGGTTTCAAAAGCGACGAGGAAGTCCCTTGGCGGTGGCAAGAGATGGTGGCGACGCTCAGGGAGGAAGATATCAGGGAGGTCGTGGAGGGGCCCCGCAGCAGCGGGGCTCTGATCGGCTGTTCCCTCGAAGTCCGGCCAAACAGCTACGACCACATGCGTCAGAGTATTGTGCGCGCGCGACAGTTCGCGGGGCAGCGGGTGAAAGTGAAGCTGCCGATGCGGGATTTCGTGTTGCACCGCGACGACGGGACAGGCGTCCGTTTACACCCGCACCGGGGCGACAGGAAGGTCGAAGCTCTGCCCCTCGTCCCCCACGCGGACACGGTGAGGCCACCAACCGCGGGTTTGGGCGGGAGCGACGGGTCAGGAACTTCTCGCCGGCACAAGGACCTCGGTGTGGAGCGCAAGGTCAAGTTCGACGCCGCCAGAGAGAGGGGGGGGCCGACGCCCTCTCAGGGGCCCCGCAGCAGCGGGGCCGCGGCGTCCAGCACCAGGCCCTCGGCGCCCGCAGCAGCGGGTGGCAAACAGTAGTTTTGGGACCGAATAACTCCCCAGACGATTTGGTTGCGGAGTAGATGGCTCCGCAGCAGCAGCGGGGCTCGAATGAAGGGCGCGTTGCATTTCTGCAGGGGCGCGCGCGTCGGCCGCCGAGATCGGGAGCGCTCGTGCAGGCGCCGTGGCGCGATCTTCGTTAAGAAGTCTTCCCTCTCCTCCCTGTCCCCCCATCCCGCCGCCCTCAACGTCGGCTCCTCGCCGCCCGTTCCTCGTCGCTCCACGCCTGTTCGTTCTCCTCCAATTTCCTCTCCCGCTTCCTCGTTCTCTCCTTCCCATTTTTCCCTCCATCCCATTGCATCCCTGGCACCCCAGCGAAGTTCGCAGTTCGAAGTTTGAAGTTCGGAGTTCGAAGGTTGCAGTTTGAATTTCGAAGCTTCGCACTTCGAGGTTCGATCTTCGAACCTTCGTCATCTCGTCGTCGTAATCGTCGTCCTCGTTCGTCGTCGTCGTTCCTCGTCGGCGTCGATTGTCGTCGTCGTCGTCGCTCGTTGTCGTCGTCGCCGTCGTCGTCGTGGTCGGCGTCGTCGTCGTCGGTCGTCGTCGTCGCTAGTCGTCGTCGCTGGTCGCCGTCGTGGTCATCGTCCTCGTCGTCGTCGTCGTGGTCGTCGTCGCCCTCGTTGTCGCCGTCGTGGTCATCGTCGTCGTCGTTGTCGTGAAACGCCCCACGTAGGAGGAGCAGAGAAGGGAGTAAGGAGAAATGAGCACGGTGGAGGGAGGAGGGAGGATTGAACAGGAAGAGGAGGGTGCAGATGGAGGTAGAAGGGATGAGGTAGTTCAGAAGTGGGAGCAGCAGACTGGCGCAATGGGAAAAGCCATGTGAGTGCAGGGAGGGATGGAAATGCGATAAAGTGAAGCCGCAGCCGTTGCAGGTCTGCCTCCCGCCGCGCCCGCCCGCCTCCGCGACTGGAGCCGCGCAGGAGCCTCTGCCGAAGTCTCCGCAGCAGCGGGGACTGCCAGAGGAGGCTCCTTCGCGGTTTTTGCGCCGCTATGGCGAGCATCGCGGGCAAGTACGACGTCGATGACTTCGAGCTCATCACGACGGAGGGCAGTGTTTGGCACTGGGCGACCATGGTGGTGCGGTTTCTCCAGCGGCGCAATCGTTGCCGCCACGCACGCGCCGTTGGAGTGAAGGGCCAGATGCTCGTCGACCAGGCGCGGCAGATGATGGAGGAGGCGCGCCGCACCGAGGAGATGGGCAAGATGATGCTTGAGATGTCGAAGAAGAAGGTGAAGGACATCCCAGGCAATATTCGGTACTTTTGCCGCCAGCCGCACCAGGAGAGCTGAGCGGCGATCGGAGCTGGGCCGATAGAGGAGGATGAGGAGGAAGAGGAGGGGGGATGAGGAGAGGAGGAGGAGGGGGATGAGGAGTTGGAGGCAGCACGCGCACCCGCACTAAGAGCCGCCAGCCGCGCCCGTCTCCGAGTATGAAACCCGAGCTTGGCTGGAAGGGGGGAGGGCGGTAGCAGACACAGCGCAGGACAGGGATGGGAGAGGTCACGCATCCGCCGCAGTAGCGGCGGTGGTACGACAGTTCTCATGGCGGCGCGGCGGTCGCTGAGAAATGGAGCACGTGCGTGGGCCTGCGTGCGCTTAATTATGAGTGGCTCTCGTCCCCTCCCCTCCTCTTCCTCCATGAGATCTCTCTCCTGGTGCATATCCCCTGCCAGTGCTCGTCCTGCTCCTCTATCCGCCCCCCCTCGTCCGTTCCCGCCACCAGCCACATGGGGCGTTCTCAATCAACACCCCATTGAGCGTCCCCATGTGATGGTTGCCCTTGTCATGAGGGCGGACTCGCAAGAGCCGAGTGGCTGAAGAACTAGTAGTTTGGGGTTCGAACAGCTCCCCAGACGATTTGGTTGTGGAGTAGGTGGCTCCGCAGCAGCGGGGCTCGAATTAAGGGCGCGTTGCATTTCTGCAGGGGCGCGCGCGTCGGCCGCCGAGATCGGGGGCGCGCGCGCAGGCGCCGTGGCGCGATTTTCGTTTTGAAGTCTCCCCTCTCCTCCCTGTCCCCCCATCCCGCCGCCCTCAACGTCGGCTCCTCGCCGCCCGTTCCTCGTCGCTCCACGCCTGTTCGTTCTCCTCCAACTTCCTCTCCCGCTTCCTCGCTTTTCCTTCCCATTTTCCCTCCATCCCAGTCCATCCCTGGCACCCCAGCGACGTTCGCAGTTAGAAGCTGGAAGTTCGGAGTTCGAAGATCGAAGTTTGAATTTCGAAGCTTCGCACTTCGAGGTTCGATCTTCGACCCTTCGTCATCTCGTCGTCGTAATCGTCGTCCTCGTTCGTCGTCGTCGTTCCTCGTCGGCGTCGATTGTCGTCGTCGTCGTCGCTCGTTGTCGTCCTCGCCGTCGTCGTCGTGGTCGGCGTCGTCGTCGTCGATCGTCGTCGTCGCTAGTCGTCGTCGCCGGTAGCCGTCGTGGTCATCGTCCTCGTCGTCGTCGTCGTGGTCGTCGTTGCCCTCGTTGTCACCGTCGTGGTCATCGTTCTCGTCGGCGTCGTCGTCGTCGTCGTTGTCACGAAACGCCCCACGTAGGAGGAGCAGAGAAGGGAGCAAGGAGAAATGAGCGCGGCGGAGGGAGGAGGGAGGACTGAACAGGAAGAGGAGGGAGCAGGCAGAGGTAGAAGGGATGAGGTAGTTCAGAAGTGGGAGCAGCAGACTGGCGCAAGGGGAAAAGTCATTTGAGCGCAGGGAGGGATGGCATTGCGATAAAGTGAATCCGCAGCCGTTGCAGGTCTGCCCCCCGCCGCGCCCGCCCGCCTCCGCGACGGGAGCGGCCCAGGGCATGGAGCAGCCTGGCGCGACTGGAGCCGCGCAGGAACCTCTGCCGAAGTCTCCGCAGCAGCGGGGGCTGCCAGAGGAGGCCCCTGATGCAGTTCCGCATGGAATGGCAGATCCAGCACCGGCCTCCGCAGCAGCGGGGGGGGAGGTTGCAACGAAACTTCGGTCATTGTTTTCGTCGATGTCTGGTGCCCAGGAAAGCGTTTCGCAGAGCCTGCTGGTTGCTCAGGAAATGATGGAGAATGGCCGGATCGAAGAGGCGCGGAAGTTAACGGCCGCCGCCAACCGCCTTGTAGTCATAACGGCTAAGGAGGCGGCTTCCGCAGCAGCGGGGGCATCCGTGGAGCCAGGCGCCGCCGCAGTGGTAATCGAGCCTGGACAGGGTGGCTCCGATGACCCGAGACCGAGATCTCCCTGCACGACTAATTGGCGACAACGGCAGGCTCTGATCGCAGCACGCAAACTGCGTGAAAGCTCCTCCGCAGCAGCGGGGGCCCGCGTGATCAAGACTCTCGCCTTGACCTCGAAGGCTCGGTCGCCAGCGCTTCCTGTCCAAGAGGGCTTCCCAGAGGAAGGCCGCCCGCACTTCCCATCGGAAGAGCGCGGCCCGAGCCATTCCAAGCCTCTTGTGCCCCTGCTGTACGACGACGAAGACCAGGTGCAGGAGGGGCAGACAGAGGCGCGCGTGAATCTGGCTTTTGCTTCCCTCGTCCTGCGCGCGGGCGCCTCCCTGTCGGATTGGGTCGCAGCTGTCAGGGACAGGCGCGAAGGGGTCGTCTTAGTCTCCTTCGAGCCTGGTGCACGCATCAATCGCGATCGGCGGAAGCAACATCTCGACGATCTCATCCGCCAAAGTGGCTTCCACGGGGAGGTCGCGCGCGAGTGCGTCGGGGCTCTCCTCTGGGTTCCCGAGCGCGTCGAGCAGTGCGAGGTGCTTCGCTGGCACTGCCACGGGAAGTTCCTGGTTCAGGCCTGGTCGGTGACCCTGGCAGCGGTGGCTCACAATCCGAAAGCAAAGGAAGGCAAACTCTCCATAGCAGTGGGGGGCGTGTTCTTCCGACACCAGACGAGCCTCGCGGGACACCCGTGGCCCGAAAATTTCCGCAACGGACTGCGGAACCTGGTGTCGTGGAACCGAGTGCGTATTCTCGCTGGGATCTTTGACGCAGGCAGGGAGGATCTTTCGGAGCTGCTCAGAAGTTGCGGCGCGTCTGGTACAGGCGTACTCGGCTTGGCTTTGTGGTGTCCGACAAAAGGTTGTCACGTGACGCACCCGCACTACATCGTGATTCTTGGCCCCGCTCAGGTTCGCGAGTGCCCTGCGGGCGGGCAGCCTGATCTGCCGCACTGGTTGAATCAGGTTTCCCAGCCTCCGCAGCAGCGGAGGCTCCTCACCAGCCTGCAGTACCGCCAGTTGGATTGGGTGGCGCGTCCGACCTGGGTCAGGCTCACGGACGCGGAGCGCAAGGAGCAGGATACATATGACTGGCCGCACTTGCACAGGGTGATCCACAAGGCCCAGGATGCGAACCGCCTCACGGAACATTGCCACACATTGTTCGTTTTTATAGAAGCCAAGAACAGGAAGTCTGGCAAAGGCGCCGCGGCCAGGAAGAAGGATCGGAAGCGGGAAGCCAAGTGGGAAAAACAGCGGGGAGAGTGGGCGGAGACAGAACCCGAAGCAACAGCCTCAGCAGCAGCGGAGGCGCACGGAGACCAGGAGGAGGCGGAGACAGAATCTGAAGCAGCAGCCTCCGCAGCAGCGGGGGCGCACGGAGCCCAGGAGGAGCTTGAGGGCGACGGGCGCGACGCCGTCGACCTCTGCAGCCCCACGCCGCCCCAGGACGAACAGAGCAACCCTGACAGAGGTGAGAGGGAGGAGAAGAAGGAGAAGGAGAAGATGAAGAAAAACAAGAAGAAGAACAATAAGAAATACATCAGGAGCAGAACCCCAAAGAGGACGAAGCCCTCGCAGCAGCGGGGGGGCAGCCGTTCCACACGCAGAAAGCGGGAGCAGAGGAGCAAAGACCGAATGAGGAGAGTGCCCTCGCAGCAGCGGGGGCGCAGCCGCTCCAGACGCAGAGGGCAGGAGCAGAGGGGGCGCAGCCGCTCCAGACGCAGTGGGCAGGTGGAGGGCGGCGACCGCAGGGCGGCGTGGGCAGGGCGGTTCCTGCCCACGCCGCCCGCGCACCCACCCCACACAGGTCAGGTGATGCTGAGGCCGAGGGCATGGCGCCCGCTCCTCCCAGGCCAGATATGCCGTCCGCCAGGCATGCCGCCAATGATGCCACCACCACCGCCATCTCCCCCGCGTGGAGGAGGACGCCGCGGGGCCCCCCCGCTGGAGGAGACACCGCACCCTACGCCACCGCGGCTCGTCCCGAGCCAGCCGCCGCACCCTCCGCCGAAGCGGCTCCTGCCAAGAGAGTCGCAGACGCCCCGCCCTCTGGCAGCGCCGCTCGTCCCGAGGCCGCCGCCGCAGCCTCCCCCGCCGCAGCTCCTCTCCAGGGAGTCGCCGCTTCCTGCGGACACGTTTGCGTTCAACAGTGACGCGTTCGAGGCATTGTCGCGGCGCCGCAGCCCTTCAAGCGACTCCAGCTGACGGCGCGCGGCTGCGGAGACCTCCGCAGCAGCGGGGGTGGTCTCCGCAGCAGCGGGGGTTATCATAAGAGATCTGAGGCGCGGGCTCGGCGCGCGCGCGCGCGAGAGGAGGCAGGCGCTCGCGTTGAGCGGCTGAAGAAATCGTGGTCGTTGTCGTCGTGCTCGTCGTCGTCGTTTGCTTTTTGCTGGGGGGGACAGGAGGACGAGCAAGAGGAGGAGGAGGAGGAGGGGTCCTGCAGGGACCAGGACCGACACCGGGACCGGGACCGGGACCAGGGGGAGAGCGGGACCGGGACCGGGAGCGGGACAGGGACGGGGAGCCCTGGACGAGCAGCAGAACCGACCACGGGACCGGGACCGGGACCGGGGCCGGGACCGGGACCGGGACCGGGAACGGGGGTGCTGGTCCCGGTCCCGGTCCCGTGGTCGGTCCTGCTGCCCGTCCTGGGCTCCCCGCCCCTGTCCCGCTCCATGTGTCAGCTCTTTGTCCCGCTCCCAATCTCTGCCGTGCCGTTTGGGTTCGAGATCGCCAGCCATGAAGGTTAGGAAGCCCGACACAAGGATCGGGCGATGCCGCGTCGGCGAGAAGAGGAATAGGAAACCCGACACAAGGACGGGACGATGCCGCGTCGGCGAGAAGAGGGGTTTTCGGAAACCGGACCACAGACCTCATTCGAGCAAGCGCGCTGGGGCGGCGGCTCGACCCACGGCAGCGTCGGCGAAGGCGGCCGCGCGGCCGCTAGCTCGGCGCAAGGCGAGCTCCAAGAAACAAGCCCTCGCAGTAGCGGGGGCTGCTGTAGCCCTCGCAGCAGCGGGGGCTGCTGTCTTGGAGCGTGGTGGGTTGTGGGATGAGAAGACTGCTCGGAGGACAGGCGTGGAAGATGACGATGGGTTCGATCAGGCACTTTGGTACCGCGACCATTGGGGCAACTGGTACAAACTAGGGTCCAAGATGCCGCCAGTCGGCAGCTCCTGGCAAGAAGGCGCCGACCCCCTTCGCATGTAATTACGGGGCGGATGAACACGACAGTGCCCCCACATGGTTGATTGCACGGTCCTCAGGATGACCACGACATCCCGAGCGCACAAGGGGAACGCCCCTCCGCAGCAGCGGAGGGATGTCGCGAGAATTTCGCCGAGGGGGGGTGACCTCGGCGGAGGGGCGCACTCGCGCGCGCGCGGGGGAGCGCGGTTTCGCGCGTCGCGTGCGGCATCGCATGCGGTGTGGGGGAAAACACGACATCTGTGCTGTCACCTGTGTCCTGCTCTCTCCTTTGCTTCGCTTCCCCTTGCACTCCCTCCTGCAACCTCCCGCCCGTCATTATGTCTTTGTAGTGATCATCGCTTCCATACACGCAACTCTCACAGCGCCCCTTTCTCTCACAGATGGGTTCGGGGTGGGCAACCTTTCTCTCACACAGGGGGGGGCCGATGTATCAATGCTTCTCCTGTTCAGGCGGATGTGCGCGTATCGAAAAACTGAGAAGGCCGCGTCGACCCGCCGTTCGTCGCCTCTCTCTCTCTCTCTCTCTCTCTCTCTCTCTCTCTCTCATTGTCTCTCTCTCTCTCTCTGTCTCTCTCCCTCTATCTGCCTTTCCTCTCCTTCTCCTTTTGCTCAAGTGCGGGCAGGCCGCGGATCCGTGAGGCCCCTCCTTCTGTCCGCGCGCGCGACAGGCACTCGTGCTTCAAGCGGGGCCCCGCAGCAGCGGGGGCAACCGTCGCGGAGCATCTGTTTGGGAAGCTGCCCCCGCAGCAGCGGGGGCGCCTGGATAGATGTCCGAGGACATCAAGTCAGGCCCCCTGAATGATGCCGCCACGTTGCGCAGCCGCTATGCCTTGAAGGACTCCGAGGGCCAGCGGCTGAAGGCCAAAATTTCCTTGGAGGATATCTGCGCCCACCCGCAGAACAGAGGTGGGACGTACCCCTCCGCTGCCAGAGTGGTTAATCTCCTGTGTGGCATTCTGAAAGACAGGTTCCTCTTGAACGAGGCGCAGCACGAAGCAGTGGTTGTTCAGGAACTCCCTGCGGGGAAGAAGGCCGATTACGAGCGCCTCCATGGCAGGCCGTGCACGGCGCACGCGGACCACAACTTGCAGAAAACGAAGTCCGTGGAGGCTCTACGCTCGGCGTACACAAGCTTGTCAACGTTCAACTACGGGGCGCTGAGCCACTGCACCCTAACCCTTGGTCTGCTGAACCTCAAGCACGGCGCAGTGTGGGTCATTCCCGAAGACCACAAAGGATGTGGTTTGGAGGAGTTCCAGACAGGTACAGGTGGTTCCTGGGATATCCCAAAAATGCGTCGCGCACCGAAGTTCACAGAACTCATGGACGTGCTCGATAACGGTTTGCTTTGCGAGGTGCTCTCGTGGGAAATTCACTTCGATGCCGTCTTCGCGCAAGGCCCCGCGATCATTTCCGCGGCCCTGAACGACCCACAGGGAAAAGGTGTGACCTCTCACGAAATCGAGGTCCTGACGTCCGTCGCTGATTTCGTCGCCACCGCAGCAGCGGCGGGCAAGAAAGCATCGCGCGGATCTGAGACAGGACACCCCGTGAATATCTCGTACGACACTGTTCTCAAGGCTTGCGCGCAACGACATCCCGAGTACGCCAAGGCCAAATGGTTCGAGGACATGTTTACTTTCGTCATCAACGTGGGGGCCGCATCAGGGCAGCTCATACCGCAAATTCTAGATTATGATCGACGTTGGGTGGATCACAAAATACGTTCCCTGGCACCAGCCACCTGGGGCGTTCTCAACCAACTCCCCATAGATTGTCCCCATGTGAAGGTAGCCCTTGTCATGAGGGCGCACTCGCAAGAGCCGAGGTGCGGACAATGCCCCGCGCCGGAAACGGCTTGGGGACACAGCGAGGGCAACAGTCGGATACAGGAGCTCAATTCTTTGTTGGGGTATGTCCGTCGCACATTGGCCCCCGCAGCAGCGGAGGCCCACGGGGAGGAGAAGAGCGCGACTTTGACCGCGGGGGCGGTTCTGATTGCGACGGACACCTTCTACCAGGCGTACGTAAGGGTGAAGGCTAACAAACCTCGTCTGGAGGCAGTTGTGGAGGCCGTGTGCGAGACAGTGCGTCCGTACTATGCTGAAGTACGCGAGGCCTGGCAGAAAATGGAAAAGAACGCACAGAAAGAGTTCCCGCTCCCTCCTGCGCCGTGGACCGACAAGTTGCCCGCGGCCCCCGAGAAACCCGCTGGCCCTCGCAGCAGCGGAGGTGGCGAGGGCTCTCGCCCGCAGCCAGTATTGATAGAGTTCAACGAAGAAGACAAGCCTCTGAACAGGCAGATGTCTGAAGTGTCCAAGCCCGTGAACAGCCTGATGGTGGTCCCAGTGAAATCGTGGCACGCTTCGGCTCCGTCTGGCAATCTCGACACAGACAGGTGGCACCAAGCAAGCATCGCGGAAGTCATGACTGGCTTCCATCGTCACGCGGACACTTGCGCCCAACCCGTCCAGATGCAATATGACGTTCAAGCCAAGAGTGTCCATGTGGTGGCTACTGGGGACATCGCCGAGGGGAAACTGATGCTCTTCCCTTGCTGCCCCACCGCGAAGATTTTCCCGAAAGTCTCGAGCAATCCGCGGGCAGTGGAGGTGCTAGTCGGTGAGAAACGTCCGACTCCTGTCGAGAAAATGGAAACATATTGGGCACAACCTGATTTCAAATTACCAGAGCTGGAGCTCAAGCCCGCGCCGCAGGAAGCGGCCTCCGCAGCAGCGGGGGCTGCGCAGGGCGAGGCGCCCGCGGGTCCGCAGCTCGACGAGGCGGCCCCCGCAGCAGCGGCGCCTGCACAGGGCGAGGCCGAACAGGAAGAGAATCCGTACCAGTTTAAGTTCGGAGGTACCGAGTCCTTGCACTTCTTTTGGGGAGTTGAGAGGATGACACCAGAAGAACTTGCCCGAGCCCAGCTAGTGCAGGGACAGGAGCACTGGAAGTCCAACGTTGCACTTCAACCGCACGAGTTCCAGACTATGACAAAGTGCCAACCAGGCGCCCCCCTCCGCGTCTGCAGCGTGCTTGTCCCGTGCATGCACAACGCGGTGCCGCTGGTGCGCGGAGATCGGCTGATGCTGCAGATCACAAAGGAGAAGAGGGCCACCGACACCCAAAAGGAGAAGCAGGCATGGCAAAAGGAGCAGAAAGAGCAGGAGAAGAAACGGAAGAAGGACGCCGAGGAGGGACGGAAAACCCCCAAGAGCGGCAAGATGACAATCCCTGGCCAGGGGGCCCACTTCGTGTGATCCCGCCGCAGCAGCGGAGGGTGCGCGAAACGGAGCGGCAGATGACAGCGGCCGATGATCCACCCGTCGCAGCCCGCAGCCGTCAGCTGGAGGGGAGGAGGAAAAGGGCGGGGAGAGGAGGTCGAAGAGGGAGGGGGGAGGGGGGCAGCAGAAACAGCACAAGACAGGGATGGGAGAGGTCACGCATCAGCCGCAGTAGCGTCGGTGGTACGTCAATTTTCATGGCGGCGCGGCGGCCGCTGAGAAATGGAGCAAGTGCGAGGGCCTGCAAATGCGGAAAATGTGAGTGCCTCTCGTCCCCTCCCCTCCTCTTCCTCCATGAGATCTCTCTCCTGGTGCATATCCCCTGCCAGGTCTCGTCCTGCTCCTCTCCCTCTATGTTCGTCCTGCCCTCCCCTCGCGCCTCGCCTCCGTCTCCGTCCCCCCTCGTCCGTTCCCGCCTCCCTCCCGTGTCCTGTTTTCCTCTCTCCGTGCTCATCGTCCTGCTCATCGTCCTGCCGTCCTGTTCGCGGGGCGCTCTGTGGGACAGGGGGGCGGTCGAAGCACACAAGGCCGAACCCCTCTGTGACAGAGGGGCTCCCGCGCTTTTCCGCCCGAGCCCCTCTGTGACAGAGGGGCTCCCGCGCTTTTCCGCCCGAGCCCCTCTGTGACAGAGGGGCTCGGGCGGAAAAGCGCGGAGCCCCTCTGTCACAGAGGGGGTCTGGGGTCGTGCGTTTCCGCGCGCCCTCCTCTGTGAAACAGGGGTGGTCGTTCGATCAGGACGCCCCCCCCTGTGGGACAGAGGGTCGGTCAGAGCACACAAGGCCCCCCCTCAAGGGGCAGAGGAGCGGTCAAGGGACAGGGAAGGCAGCTGTGCTCGTTCGGAGAGAAGGAGGGGGATGGGTTGGATGAGATGGAAAGAAGCTCGTGGAGGGAGCATGATGCGGATGAGGAGTAGGAGGATCTGTTCGAGACGAGGAGTCCGCTTTCCATAGCCGTTTTCAGGCGGTTCACTTGTGAGGGGGGCCGACACCTAGGACGCGCGCGCCTTCGCAGCAGCGGGGGCTTGCGCACGGCGGCATGAAACGCAAGGCAGAGGACACATGGCGGGAGGTCGCTGTCGGGAAAGCAGCGCGCCAAGATGGCGCGAGCATGGGGGGTGCTCTGCGTGACGGGCGGGCTGTGCCGAAATCACGAGGGAGCAGCGGGATTTGCTCTGGAATGCGAGGAGCGCTGTGTTGTCTTGGGCGGCGAGATGAGCATAGAAGCCTTCGTGCCCGTCGGAAAGCACCGCCTGTGGATGCTCAGAGCGGTCGGTGGCCACAGTGCCGTGAAGGGCGCCTTGAGCGAAACAAACTTGTTAGAACAATTGTATGAGAAGCTTCGCGCTGGAGAAGGATACAACGTGGATGAAGCGGCGACTCCTGTGAAAGAGGCCCCCGCAGCAGCGGGGGTTGCAGCAGGGCCCCCCGCAGCAGCGGGAGAAAAAGGTCGGGGTCCCATGGCGGATCTCCCTGGCACCGCCAAGGCCGCATCGAAAGCGAAGAAAACCCCTGAGAAACAGAAAGGGTTTCCTCGAGGCACGCTCTGCAGAGTAACCGTGCCGATGTCTCCTAAGCCAGATGAGGCCGACACGAAAGAGGTTTGTGTGCATGAGAACAGATATGGGCAACTACTCGTTCAGAGTCAGGACCTGCCTTGGCTTCTGCATTACCTGTACGAGGAGAGCCAGGGCAAAAGCGCCCCCGAACCCAACGACGACGACGAGGACGACGCTTTGGACGAGAAGCGCCCGTGGACCACCAGGTGGTGCCCGTCTGGGACGTGGACACTGGAGGTCAAAGGAGGGCCAATGGCAGGCCGAACATGGGCCTCCAGGATTCTGGATCTGAACGAGGAGAAATGGTCCACAGGCGTGGCGTTGACGGAAGTGACGACGCCCTTGAAACAGCCCACCCGTGCGCAGCAAACGCAGGTTCTTCTAGCGTTCTTGGAGGACGTGGTCCAGAAAGCCATCAAACAGGACACAAAGCAGTGATGCCTTCGTTATCCGCTCGCTGGCGCGCGCCGCAGCAGCGGCGCGCTGACCGCTACAACGGCTTTTTTTGTGCAAGCAGACTCGGTGTGTGCACCGCGCCAGCGGCGCGCTGACCGCTGAGGTGGATGCCTGCGGGTTCCTGTCGACTGGACAGGGGTTAGGGCGCGCGCGGGGGGTCGCGAGCCTGCGGCTCTCCAGCGCTCGCGCGCTAGAGGACAAAAAGGAACTCGCGGAATCTGGCGAGGACGGGGCGGAGGGGTTGGGACCAGTAGGATGGGGGGGGGGGGAGGAGGAGGAGGAGGAGGAGGAGGAGCAACAGCAGCAGCAACATCACACTAGCAGCACCGACAGGAGGATCATTGCGAGGATGCGGCCGTTTGCTTGCCCTGCGGCGCTGGGCTCGAGACAAGAGGGCGGCCGCGTGCGCGCGCGCATGGCTTCGGCATCATGGCCGCCGCAGCCGCTCCGCCCCCAGACCCAGGCGACGCTCGCCCTGCAAACGCGCCTCTGCGGGTCGGGCACGACCGCGAGGTCAACGAATGTGGAGTTTTTATAGCAACAAGACAAAACTAAAGACCCCGACAGAGTGCTCATGAATCCACGGAAACTACAGAGACCAATATTCGGATTCGGGTAATTACGTTATGCGCCGCAGCAGCGGCGCGGCTTGCCATTATGAATATGGCAAACGCACATGGAAGAATATTCATTTATGCTCGCAGTGGCCGTGGGAAAGCGACCACAAGAAGTGGTTAGGTTTTGGAGTCCGATGAGAAGTAGGAGGATTTGTTCGAGACGAGGAGTCCGCTTTCCATAGCCGTTTTCAGGCGGATCACCAGTGAGGGGAGTTGACACCTAGAACGCGGGCGCCTTCGCAGCAGCGAGGGCTTGCGCGCGGCGGCATGAAACGCAAGGCATCGGAAACATGGCGGGATGTCGTTATCGGGAAAGCAGCGCGCCAAGATGACGCGAGCATGGGGGTGCTCTGCGCGACGGGCGGACTGTGCCGAAGTCACGAGGGGGCATCGGGATTTGCTCTGGAATTTGAGGAGCGCTATGTTCCCTTTGGCGGCGAGGAAAGCCTAGAAGCCTTCGTGCCCGTCGGAAAGCACCGCCTGTGCATGCTCAAGGTGGTCCGTGGTCTCAGCGCCGTGAAGGGCGCCTTGAACGAAACGACAATGTTAGAGCAAGTGCTTGGGAAGCTTCGCGTCGGAGAAGGAGACAACGTGGATGAAGCGTCGACTCCTGTGAAAAACGCTTCCGCAGCAGCGGGGGTTGCAGCAGGATCTCCCGCAGCAGCGGGAGAAAAAGGTCGGGATCCCATGGCGGATCTCCTCGGAACCGTGAAGGGCGCATCGAAAGCGAAGCAGGTGGCGGCGCGTCGCCAACCAGAGAAAACCCCTGAGAAACAGAAAATATTGTCTCGAGGCACGCTCTGCCTCTCGCTCCGTGCGGTCGTCTTGGGCGGCGTCGGGCCTCCGCTGACTGATTACATGATGCATATATGTATATATTGTGTATGTATGGTGTGTCGACGTATATGTATGTACATACGTATATGTGTGTATTTATATATATGTATGTATATATAACACGGTCGCAGGGGCGTGGCCCGCGGCCCAGGGCGGGGCCCGAGACTCTGGGACAGGACATAGGGCCTCATCATCGTAGGATGCTCATCATTCTCATCATCGCCATGATGGGGGGGGGAGGAGGGGACAGCTACCAGCTGCGCGCTGGCGCCACCGCCGCTCCCCCGCGCCCGCCGGCGCATCCGCAGTGCGGCTGCGGGAGGGGCTGCGCCTCAATTCCTGCAGAGGCGGCCTGCAGGAATGTTGCACTTTTGGCGTCTAGTACAAACGCCCGAGCGGCCCGCTTTTTTGGGGGGGGGCTCTTGCTTCACGGTGGAAGAGGAGACTATCATCATCCCCCGTGCCGCGTTCGCCTTCCCTCGACGACGACGTCGACGACTTCCTACATTCTGGCTTTGTTTTCTGGGGAGTGTTCTCGGAGTCGTTCGGGGCGTTCGCTCGTGTGCGCATGCTTCTGAGTTTTCTGCGCGTCGTTCGGGCCGCTCGTCCTGGTGTGAGTCGTTCGGGCCCCTCCTCACCAGCCCATCTCACAGCAGCAACCCTCGCGAAGCATGCCGACGGTCGTGTTTTTTCAGGCGTGTGTCCGCTGGTCCCCGCATATCTCCCTTGTTCCTCGTTCCTCCCGCCCCCTTGTACATCCTCCTTGTGGGGGGATGCGGCCGTTTGCTTGCCCTGCAGCGCTGGGCTCGAGACCAGAGGGCGGCCGCGTGTGCGCGCGCATGGCTTCGGCATCATGGCAGCCGCAGCCGCTCCGCCTCCAGACCCAGGAGACGCTCGCCCTGCAAACGCGCCTCTGCGAGTCGGGCACGACCGCGAGGCCAACGAATTTGTGGAGTTTTGGTACCAAGAAGACAAAAAGAAAGACCCCGACTTCGTGCTCATGAACCCACGGAAACTAAAGGGGACAATATTCGGATTCGGGTACGTTATGCGCCGCAGCAGCGGCGCGGCTTGCCATTATGACTCTGGCAGACGCATGTGTAAGAAGATTCATTTCTGCTCGCAGTGGCCGTGTCCCAGCGACCATCGTCTGGCGGACGGTTCCGTGGACTACAATAAGTGGTCAGACTTGCAAGCGCCCTGGCATTTAGTGCAATGCGCGGGCGGGTGGCCCGCAGGAGCGGGAGCCCCCGCAGCAGCGGAGGCGCCGGCCGAGGCGTGCGAGGCCCCTGCTGAAGCGGCAGCGGAGCCGTCGGTGGGCCCTGCTGAAGGCCCCGCAGCAGCGGGGCCGTCAGCGGAGGCGTGCGTGGCCCCTGCTGAAGTGGCAGCGGAGCCGTATGCGGGCTCTTCTGACGGCCCCGCAGCAGCGGGTGCGTCAGCGGAAGCGCGCGCGCCTCCTCCTGAAGTGGCGGCGGCGCCGTGCGCGTGCCCTTCTGCAGAGCCCGCCGCAGCGGAGGCGTCCGTAGGTCCTGCTGGCGCGCATGGCGCCGACGCAATCGCCGAGGCCGCTTCCGCAGTGGAGTCTGCCTTGAAGGACTCCGCGGCAACAGCAGCTCTCTCAGCAAAGGAGGTTGCCCCTGTCGCTTTCCCCCAACCCGCCCCGCTTGCTGTTCGCGACGTAGCGGAACCCGTGCTTCCAGGGGCGGAAGTTGCTGCAGTTACCGCCTGTGAACAGACAGCCGCGACAGCAGGCGCTGCGGTTGCCCCTGCAGGCGCCCCCGCAGCAGCGGGGGCGCCTGCAGGGGCACTTTCAGAACAAGGCCAGAGGTGCTTCGAGAAATTGATGAAGTTGTCGCGCAGTATTCGCGGAAGGCCGGGGGGAGGCCGAGAGTGGATAGGATATTCTGCTTTCGTAATCTTTGCGCTGTTGCGGAAGGTGCGCGTCTACGTGTGGGAAGGACGCAACAGAGTCGACCTTTGCAAAGCTGTCTTGCCGCCGTGGAAACTAGAGGAGTTAACCCGCGAGCCTGCGGTGGACGCGATCGCGTGTTGCGCCGTCCCCCGAGACTCGGGGCCACCGGACTGGGCCCCCGTGTCGGAGGAGTATCCTTTGTTTCGATGCAATCATTTTATCGCAGGCGTCTCCACCGACTTTGTGGATTTCACGGGAGATGCTTCGACGGTGGACGGTTTCTATTCGGCTCTCGGTGTGTTCGTCGCGTCCACAGTCGCAGACGGGGACT
The DNA here is from genome assembly GCA_963575745.1 of Prorocentrum cordatum. NCBI lineage: Eukaryota > Dinophyceae > Prorocentrales > Prorocentraceae > Prorocentrum > Prorocentrum cordatum. The sequence goes on from CAUYUJ010000952.1 coordinate 29,203, forward strand.
GCGGTTTGGATTGCATGTTGCAGATGACCCAGGAGGTTTCCACGCGAGAGTCTCGCAGGGAGCTCCGCCAGGACAGTTGCTCTCTCCGACCACCCTGATCCTTCGCTTCCATCTCTGCTGCCCCCACATGCTCTTCCCCTCCTTGTCTCCCCATTTTGCCTTCATGCCTCTCCCATCCCGCCCTTCTCTCCCCTCGTGCCCTCCCCACCGAGTCTCCTTGCCCCTCCTCCATGCCCGCCCGCCAGGACATCGCGGACTACATCGTGCAAAGGGTGCGTCTGGCGTGGTTCCTCGACGCGATGGTCCTGACACAAGAAGTCACGCAGGATGACGTCCAGGAGCTTCGTCGCCTGCAGAGCGCCTTAGACGACGAAGAACTTGTCCCGCAGCCTGGCCACGCCGCCCCTCCGAGAGCACAGGGCGTTGCCGCCGCAGCAGCGGCGGCGCCACCTGAGGACTTGGCCGTGGTGGAAGTCGACGCCGAGGCTGTCTGTCAGGAGCTCGTGCAAGCCATCCAATGGTGGACAGGACTGACAGACGCTGCGTGCGCCCTGGACGTAGCTCGGGAGTTGATGCCCGCAGAGCGGGAGGAGCAGCTCTTGAGGTACAGGAACCGCGGCTGCGAGCGCAAAGCCCCCGCCCAGAACAAGAAGCGCGTGGTGGTCCCGTCGCCCCTGTGCTCGAGGATGGAGATAGCGGGTGCTTTCGACGAGCACATGCGCTCTTTAGGCTGGACGCCTGGAGACCGCTTTCCGTATGGAGGGGCGCGTTCATTCATGGATGCGTGGGACTGGGGTTCCATGTCCCGTCTCCCTCTCAGGAAGCGCACGCACGTTGTGCGGCGCTGGCACAAGGCTTTTCTGTCGTCGAAATACGCCTCCGCAGTAGCGGAGGCTGTTCGGCAGCCGCGGGGACACGAGAAGCAGCACGGGCAGGGGCGCCTCCTGAAGTGGAAAGGGCGGAAAAGGATACCACAACAGGGACAGGGCCCAGCTCGAAAATGCCCTTGGTTGCGGCAAGCTCTGTTTGAATGGTGGAGTTCCATTCGGCACAGTGTGGATTGGAAGATGATCAAAAGTGGACTGCGAAGTACCCAAAGAGAGCCAGCGAAGATAGCAAGGTTCACGCAAAGCATGCTCCAGACCAAAGCGTTGGAGCTCATGAGCGAGTACGTCGCGCAGCAGCTGCGGATCGGGCAGCGACCCGCCGCCGTGGAGTTGAGGTCGCGCTGGTGGGCCTCCTGGCGCAAGGAATACGGCCTCAGCATGCGGTACCCGAACAGGAAGTACAAGTGCCCGCTGCCCGTCTTGGAAGAGCGCCTCGAGCGAGGCTGGCTGAACGTGTTTAGGGTGCGCGCCGCGTGCGTGCTACTCAACGAGCAGGATCCCGAGATGGAGAACTTCGACCAGTCGCCTTTCCACCACAATGAAACAGGATCAGCTGGCGTGAGGACCCTCGCAGTAGCGGGGGTCGAAGTGCCACTGGTGGAGTGCCACGGCGCGGTGCGGGAGCGGTGGACGGCCAATTTCATGACAATGAGCGACAAGGATCGACTGCGGAGAGAAGGCCCCCCACCGATGGAGTGCATGTTCAAGGCGGAGGGGGGAGGAGAGAAGTTGAGGCCGCGCCTGCTCGAACACCTTCGGCGCCGAGGGTTCGGCAGATGGGTGTCGGCGACCACCAGCACCAAGGGGTCTTACCGGACACCGTGCGTGCTCGCGTACCTGGACCGCCACCTCCCTCATCTGCCAGAGCCTCCGCAGCAGCGGGAGTGGAGAATTATGATGGCGGATGATCATGGCCCTCACTTGTCCCCGCTTGTGAGTAAGCTATGTTGGTCTCGAGGGTACGTGTTCATCCCGCACGGGGGCGGCGTAACCCCAATCCTCCAAACTGTGGACACACATCTGAATCAACACGCCAAGCGCGAGTACATGAAGAGAGAAGGAGCCGCGCTGCTGAGAGCCATGAGGCTGGGCCAGTGCGTCCCACAGCTGGACAAGTTAGAATGCATTGACTTGATGGTGGAAGTGATGTCCCAAATGAGTCTTCACTTGGCTGCGGCAGACGGGTACTGGGAAACTGGTTTCAAGGCAAATCTGTGGGATGCGGACTTGGACGCGCGCATATGCAAGGAGGCAGGCCATTTCTGGAGAAAGTTGGGGATGCGTAAGAAGGTCGCCGCCGCAGTAGCGGAGGTCGAAGAAGAGGTACAGGCGGGGCGCTTGAGATGGACTTACAAAGACATCATGCGATTGGTCCTCCCGCACCCTCGACGCGGCCACTGCGACGACGTGTTCGCAAACCTTGGAGACGACACGGCTCTGGACGAGGGCGACAAGATTTGGCATGGCATGGAGGGGGCGGAAGACGCAGCCGAGGGTCTCCGCAGCAGCGGGGGCACTGAGGGTGGCAATTCCGTCGACGCCCTCGAAGGAGATGAAGATGATGGGAGCGAGGACGACGACGGGTGGAGCGCCGCTGGCGAGTTTGACTACGAATGGGCCAATCAAAGTCTCACCGCAGCAGCGGCGGGGGAGAGCGCGCTGGAGGCACCGCCTGGCCTGTCGACGTCTCGTATGGAAACTGCGGAGCAGACGTCTGAATTGATGAGAACGTATTCGTCGATCGCTGAGGAGTTGCGCAGCTGGGGCGACATCGCGGGGGCCACGTTCATGGAGACGCAATTACGGACAGAACGGAGGCGAGCGCGTGAAGTGTCGAAGGAAGATCATGGGGTTCAGCGAGCCCTCGCAGAATACGAGGACGCCCGCGAGGCGACGCTCAGAAACGAGAAACGACAGCGGGATGTCGAGGCGCGGCGCAGAGAAGAGCTAACCCGCTTGGGGGACGACGTAAAGAAAGCGCGCAAGCTGCTGAGGACACAGCAAGCCAAACTCTTAGACGCAGAGGCAGCCATAGATATCAAACACAGGATGAAACATGTCGGGTTATCCGAGCTGGGCGCGGGCCTTCGCAGCTGCGGAGGCGTGGCGGGTCGAACGTCGAGGTACGACGCGCTGAATCGCCTTGCGATTTTGGGTTCTGGGCTTTCTGCAGCTCAGCGGTCAGATTTTGATTGGTTTCGGCGGGAATGGGACGCCGCTGGCATGGAGGACTTCGGTGGAAAGTGGCTGGAGACGTTTGCCACATGGTTGCAGAACGTCATAGACGAGTACTTGGGGGGGCAACCCGAGAGCTTTCAGCATGTTTGTGCACAGTGAGACGCGACGCCGTCTGTCTGGCCCCCTGGCGCTTGCGCTCCCTGCAGCTGGGGGCATCTGAGAGGCGCGGCCCGCCGCAGCAGCAGCGAGGCGCGGGGCGTGAGTTCGGGCAGCAGCCACTGCTCTTCCACCTGCCTGCGACTGAGGTGCCGCGTGCGCGCGCGGACGTAGCGCAGGCCTTGCGCAGAAGAAACAGGGAGGAGGGGGGACGGGGGAGGAGGTGAGAGGAGGGGGAGAGCAGGCAGGGGGAGAAAACCACGCGGGTGTCGATCACTCCGCCCCTCCTCCTGCTCTCCCCCCTCCTTCTCCCTGATCTGATCTCTCCTGGTCATTATATCATTCCTCTCTCTATCCCTCTCTCTCTCTCTCTCTCCTCTCTCTCTCGTTATCGTCGTCCGTCTCTCTCTCTCTCTCTCTCTCTCTCTCTCTCTATCTCTCTCTCTCTCTCTCTCTCTCTCTCCTCTCTCTCTCTCTCTCTCTCTCTCTCTCTCTCTCTCTCTCTCTCTCTCTCTCTCTCTCTCTCTCTCTCTCTCCCTCTCTCACTATCTCCCTGTCTCTCCCTCTCTCTCTCTCTCTCTCTCTCTCTCTCTCTCTGCCCGCCCTTTCCTTCCCTATCCGCCCCGTCTTCCTCCTCTTCGCCCCGCCCCCCTCCTTCCACCGCCGTTTCGGCCCCAGGAGTTCGGCTCTGACGGCCGCCCCCCCTGCAACGCGGGGGCAGGGAGCGATGGCCGCGGCCACCAGCAGCAGCAGCAGCCCATTGGGCCCCGCAGCAGCGGGGCCTCGGGGCCGACTGACGGCAGTGTTCACAGCGAAATCTGGGAAGGTTTGGCGACCTGTAGGTGGTCAGGCAGAACCCTGGAAGGGTCCTTGGGCCCTTGTGCCAGAGGGCGCCCCCGCAGCAGCGGGGGCTGCGCCGCCTGGCGTCTCAAGCTCAGCAGCGGCGGCGCGATCAGAAGTTTCTACGATACGCACCCGCCCAGGCGACTCCGTGGTGGATCCGAGCGATGACGAAGAGCCTCAGGAATTTAGGGGCTGCAGGCCGCCCAACGACGTCGAGCGGCGCAACTGCGTTCTTCGCGACACCGTCCCGCCAAAGATCTTCTGCGAAAGAAGAGCGGCTGACGTGAACAGGCCACGGAACGACAACGTGGGCAACCTTTCCGTCCTGTTCGGGAACTGGGGCCCCATGCCGAGCGAGACCAACCACGCGGACCAGCGGCGGAGACTTGAGTTGCAGCTGCGGCATTGCCCTGCTCTCGTGGCGTGCTTTGCGGAATGTGAGGAGCAGATGGAGTCAATCCTACAGCGGCCAGGGAGACCACCGCCGCTGCAGGCGGACGCCCCCGCAGCAGCGGGGGCGTCAGCAGCGGAGGGCCAAAGCAGCAGCAGCGGTGGGCCTTTTGTCGCCCCCGCAGCAGCGATGGCGACAGCAAGAGGAAGTCGTGCTGCGAGTGTTGGCGATTGCCAACAGCTCCAGAATCGACCAGAGTACGAATACTTGACCCTGCGCGGGCGTGAGGACAAGTCCTTGTGCATCGCTGCGCGCGCAAATCTGTGTTACGAAATGCGGCTGCTCCACTGGGAAAGGAGTGTCGACGGCCACTACAGAACAGCAAGAGGGCGCAAGATGGAAGCGTTCTCGAGGATCATGGTGGTTGAGCTCTACTTCGATCAAACCTACGCCCACTTCGGCTCGAAAGTGCGGGTGTGCGCGGTGCACCTCCACCGCGACACGGCGAAAAATTCCAGAGGCTTCAACGAGGCTCACAAGACGTGGTGGCCGAGGTTGGCGACCATCTTGCAGGACAACAGCGTTGACATCCTTTGTGGGGATTTCAACATGGCGCTCACACAGACGCTGCCGAGTCTTCGGGGTCTAGGCATGCGATTGGAGACGGCAGCAGCGTACTTCTGGCGCGGATTCGACGGCACTCCGTGCTTGGACAGCTGCGGCATCTTCGTTTTCAACAGGCCTGGCGAGTACACCCTGTGCTGGCCGCTGAGCGCCGTGCACGACAGAGACGAGACGGGGTTGCTCTTCGCACGCAAGTCGGTGATCGGTGAGATCGGGTACCGCAGCAGAAGCAAGGCAGAGGCCCCCGCAGCAGCGGGGGCCTCCACCAGCCCATCATCGCAGCCGACGTACTGGCACCACAGCCAGAACGGAGGCCCTGGGATGCCTTACTCTTGCTGCTACCCGAAAAAAGACGCCCGCGAGCACCTCCAGGATTTACTGACTCAGTCAGAGGAATGCCAACGCAAGATCCAAGAGAAGGAGCGTGAGAAACTGAGGCGCGCCGAGGCTGAGGCTAGAGGGGACCACCGCTTCTCTAGTAATCGCGAGGTGACCCTCTTCCGCGCGTTGCAGAAGACGTTCCCGCCAGAGACCGTGGAGGTGGAGGGGCGCTGGCACGGCGGCGCCCACTACCCTCTCCTGTTCCAAATGCGCATGGCCAGCGTGCGTTCGCAGGGGAGGAAGCAGGAGAGAGCCAAAGAGAAGAAGGACAGGCGCGCCCAGAAACAGCTGGCAGCTGCGCTCAGGGCGCCGCTGCCGCCCGAGCAGCACGGACCCGAGCGCCAGGCACCAGAGCAGCACAGCGAGAGGGACGAGCAAGACGAGCGCGCCCAACAGGCGCGGCGCCCACCAAGATGGGCAGACGAAAGCGCGGACGACGGCCGCGACATGCCCGCGGCTGGCGATGGAAGGTCGCGGCGGGGGGTTGAAAGGGGGAGGGAGGGAGAGGGGCGGTGGAGCACGGGGAGGGCAGGAGGGAGGAGAGGGAACGAGGAATAGGCTGAGCAGGACGAGGGATGACATAAGGAAATGAGTGTCGGGAAGGGGCGGGAGTTGACAGGGAGGGGATATAGAAATAATTATTTATCACCCCCAAGGTGGCAGCCGACCCCGCAGTGCCCATCTCCAGGGCCTGCGCCGCTGGAGCAGCGAGGGCAGCGCGGCGCCGCCATCTACATCTCGGACGCGATCGCTGCCCTCGGCCACGAGCCGCCAGGGCCCCCGCAGCAGCGGAGGCCACAAACGCCACGGCAGCAACCAACAGACGGGGAGTGGCGCAGGGATGAGTGGTGGCGCACCAAGGAGGGCGAGGAGCGCGAGTGGCAACAGCCGAGCGGCGAGGCTTCCTCGCTGCAGGACCGCATGGTCGACTCCGCCTGGCGCGACATGCAAGTTGCATTCGGCAGCGACCAACGCCCCAGTGACTGGTGGAGCAGCCACAGTGGGTGGAGTAGCGGCCAGGGGCACTGGGAGGTCGCGACCACGACTTGGAGGTGGGTCGAACACCCCCCCGAAACCAATCCCTGGGAAAAACTTAGCTGAACCATCGCACAGGAGCCGCCCCTCCGCAGCAGCGGAGGGAGGCCTCATCGGCCGAACGTCGACCCTCCGCAGCAGCGGAGGCCTTGCCAATGCATCGTGAGCGGCGGCGACTCGCGCGCGCCGTCGTGCTCGGCGACCGCTGCCCGAGCGGAGAAGGAAAAGGAAACGGTGCTTTCATCGGTGCTGTCGTTGCCTCCTCTCCTTCATCGTTTTCTTCTCCCTCCCCCTCCAATCCCCCATCCCGCTATCACATTTTATCGTCTCCAATCGTATCGGGAGCTCCCGTGGCAGAAGAGCACCCAGAACGAGGTCCTCCGTGACAGAGGGGGGGCATCTCAGACCCCCTCTGCGACAGAGGGGGGGCATATTTGACCCCCTCTGTGACAGAGGGGGGGCCAAAAAACAAATGATCACTTTAATGCGGCTTCTGGATTAACATAATGCAGCGGGGCTTCTCAGGAGCCCTCTGGCCGTCTGAGAAGCCATCTCCAGACACGCTCGCATCCTGAAGAAATCAGGACGGAGGTGTTCCTCGATTTTGGGCCTCTGGAGGGCCTCACCAGGCCCCGGGACCGTGAAGAATCGGCTCGGGATGAAACAATTAATGCCGATGCATCGACGATGCGGCTCGATGTGAAGCTAGAATTTCTCCACGCCGATGGTGCCGATGCATCGCCGACGTCGACGGTACATTGCCGATGCATCGCATATGCATCGGCGATGCATCGGCGATGCGACGCGATCCTCCGACACCATCTACTCGGACCCCATCCAGGAGGCTTCTACATACATTCCCTCCTGGGTTCGCCGCCAATTCCCCTGGGGTGCGCTCTGACGAAAGTTTTGGGGATGAGGAGTCTCCCAGAGGCCTAGGAATAAGGAAAAGTGTCCGTAAATTGACCGCGAGGCCCGATGAACCGAGTCCACGATGGGATAAATCACCTCAGAGCGTTTTGGAACGTTCTCGAAGCGGTCCGGGACACTCCGAGATGGCCGCGGCGCCCGATACACCCAGAACTGCCCGATGTCAGAGATCCCCAATTTTTTCCAGGAGGCCACGACCCCACTGCCGTCGCCTTCAGGGCGCGCTCCAGCGGCGGTATCGGCGCTCGTCCCCCGTCGTCCCCTCGTCCCCCCCCAATTCTGTCCAGGTCCGATTTTGTCCCGTTCTTGGCTTCGCATTCGTCTGCAAGCCTGTTGGGTGGGGGCCTTTTCGAGGTCCGAGAAGGGGCACCTCGAGGGAGCGTTGTGCGGGCGCGAGCGGGGCGTGCGGGGGAGGAGAAGGAGGAGGGATGGAGGGAGGGGAGGGGGAGGGGGAGGAGAGGGGTGGGTGGGTGGGTGGGGGAGGGATTGGGGGAGGAGGGAGGGGGGGGGGAGGGGGGGGAGTGAGGGAGGGAGGGAGGGAGGGAGGGAGGGAGGGAGAGGAGGAGGAGGAGGAGGAGGAGGAGGAGCATCAGGAGCCTCGGGCCCAGAGTCCCGCTGCAGCGTGCCAGCCCTGGAAGGCAAGCCACGACTGAAATCTCCTCTATCTAACCACATCCCCCACATCCTTTCACCCTGTGCCATACATTATCTGAACTCCCATCCCGTATACTTACGTAGCACCCCGCAGAAGCGGATAAGAGTGAGGGGGCGGTGGGGACGTCGGCGGTCTGCGAGATTCTGGAGAAGCCCGCCGCAGGCGCCAAAGTTTCACACATTTTACAACGAGCCCGCCACAGGCGCCGATTTTTCGTTAAACCAGTGTGGGTAGGTCGCGGGTGGGTTGCAATGAGTCGCAAATTGGTCGCAAATTGGTCGCGGGTGGGTCGTGGGGTGGGTCGCGGGTGGGACGCGGGGTGGGTCGCGGGTGGGTCACAAGTGGGTCGCGGGTGGGTTGCGGTTGGGTCGCGGATGTGTCGCGGGGTGGGTCGCGGGTGGGTCGCGGGGCGGGTCGCGGGTGGGTCGCGGGTGGGTCGCGGGTGGGTTGCGGGTGGGTCGCGGGTGGGTCGCGGGTGGGGTCGCGGGGTGGGTCGCGGGGTGGGTCGCGGGGTGGGTCACGGGTGGGTCGCGGGTGGGACGACAACAAACAACAACAGCAACAACAACAACAACAACATCAACGCAACAATCGGAATCATCACCACATATCCCCACTTCAGCCACGCACCCAAGGACAATGAATGACCGTTCGGCCCCCTCACTCTGATTACATGTTGTTCATTGTTGCTCCCCCTTTTCAAGCGTTGCGCCAGCAAGGGTTCACGATATCGACATCGGCATCATATGCCCAAGCGTACCAGTACGGACGGGCAGTACCCACATCGACGTCGACATCCAAGCCGACCACAATCACCACGACTCCGACCACAGCTAACAACACTGCGTGGCACAGAAGGGAAAGAGAGAGACGAGCAGCTGTGCGCACGCTACTACGTAGTTTTTGCATCACCGGGATCTCTAACGGACCCACCTACTCAGCAGCAAATGCAAGGAACACAACTTCTTCACCAACATCACAGTGCACAGCGACCACCACGCCACACGACGGAAGAAAACGTACAAACAAATCAACGACACATACGGGCAAGTGCCAGTGCCCCATGCCAAAGGCAAAGGCAAAGGGGATGACCAGCACCAACAGCCACACGGCAAAGGCCAAACACACAACATGGCAGCATAAAGGCCACACATATTACAAAGCACCCAACACCCAGACGCCCAACTGCAATCCAATACACACCACACAGCAGCACAACAAAAACAACGGCTACAGCCCACACACAAACAACCAGCACCACTATAACCGCAACCAAAGAAGTCCCACCACACCAAAACCCAGCACTCATCAGCGACAGGCCCAGTCAAGCAATCGACATGACAACCAGCAACCACAGCCCCATATCGACAACAGCGCTGACCCCAGAGCACGCATCGACCACGGAGCCAAGGAGATCATTGACAGCATACCAGACGCATACTACGACGACGTCCAGAACAAAGACCGCCCAAGCATTACACCACAGGAAGTTGGGGCATGGATTACATCAAAGACAGCCAACATCAGGATACTAGCATCACACATACTAGCAGTGAAACTTGCCGGCCAAAACACAGAGCACCCACGACGCGAATTGGCAGTTACGAAAAGACAGCCACCCGAACAGAAACCGCTGCATGAACATTTACAATCCATACGCCAATTCAGAGCCGATTACGCAGCATGCACCAGGACCCCGAGGCCACGCTCAAGCAAACACAGCGACGACACGACGACACCATACGACTCACCAGGACCTGCGCAAACATCGAGCAGGGGATCATCCCGTAGCGGCATCGCACGCCGAGCCCACGGCCGACCCACAACGAGCCACCAAGAGCCCAAGACACCCACTTCAACCATTATTCACATCACAGGGCCCCGCTGCGACCACTCCAGCCCGAGCCACCGAGCCCACGGACAAAAGAAGACGTCACTCGACTAGAGACACCACGCAAAAAAAAAGGCACTCGACGACCTGCAGGCCGGCGATACAACTACACAAGAACTAGGACCGGCCCAGCAGGCCAGCACCGACGACAAGCAAGCGCAGCACCGGCTCACGAGCGCAGAAGAAGGCACCATACAGCGAATAAAAGACAGGCAATGGCCAACGGCCCATGGCTACCTTTCAACCGGCTGCCGCAACACAAGAGAGCAGCGACTAGCAGCACAACACTTCGAGCTGCAAGCCACTCGCGTAGACCAGCTCGCGATACAGCGAGCCACTGACAAAGAAGAGCACGTGCAGCCCACAGCGGCCCAAATGGCACAAAGAAACCCACGAATGGAAGGACCACGGCAATTGCTGCACTACCACACCGAATTGAAGCAGCCAGGCAAGAGCACGCCAAGGCATTGGTCGACCAAGCCACAGCACACACAAACGGCACGACAAGACCGAATCATAATCCATGACGACCATCGCCGAGCTACGACTGGAGCTACAAGCGCAACGCCAGTAATTCACAGCCCAACCACCACGCGCAGCATGCCAGCACCAGCAAGACACCGACCAAGCAAAGAGAACAACAGAACATCACCTGCAATTCCCCATACAACAACCCCACAACCAGTGCCAAAAACAACAAGCAGCACTAGAGCAAAGGCAGGCGCCACGCATCAGGCCACGGATTCAATTGCTAGAATAACATGGCCTGCAACAAGAGGCCACCACGCCACGCTGGCAAGAGCAGCACCTGAGACAACATCAAGAACACCATGTTGGCAAGAGCAGCACCTGGGAAAACACCAAGAACAACATGTAGAACAACAAATCCAAAAGAGCACGCACCCAATGATTTTCCGACCAAGCAGGCGTCGCAGCACGAGAGGCAGTCGCGACAGCGCAAAGACTACAAAGCAAAGGGCCCGCAAGTTTAGCAAACTACCAGGAAGAAGCAGCAGCCGAGATCATCCTCGGCAACGCGGAAGCAAATCTGCAGACCGTCAACCAACATTACCAACGACAGTTGGCCATGGCAGAGCAGTGCCAACAAGACGCGACAAGCCAGATTTGACAACGACAGTTCAAGTTCGAACAACTTCGAAGAAGCACGCGCGCAATCTGATCGATGGCGCGCGCAGAAGCAAGCAGAGCCACGATAACTACTACGACAAGCACTGCCGCAACGACAACTACCAGCGCCGCCTGAACGAAGACGAGGGCATCGACCAATTTGTCGACCTAGAACGCAGCGTCATCGATCAGGAGCACCAGCGCACGCAACAAGAGCAGTCGCAACACGCGCAAGCAGAACGAGAGCTACAACGTATACGAGACCAACTGAGAGACATCATCGGTGGCGCAACTCCAGAGAGCACAATTGACACTTCCATTACTGTTTTATCGCACTTCAGCAACGCAACACGCGTAAACGCAAGGTCTGGCCAACTCATATAGGAGGAGGGGGAGGAGGACGAGGACGAGGAGGAGGAGGAGGAAACGGACCAGTGCAGGGTGAGGAGGAGGGAGGGAGGGAGGTCCGTAGCCATTTTGGCTCAAGGCCATTGCCCGAAGCCACCCTCTCTCGTTCGTGAGGGCGTACTCGGTTAGGGCCCAAGTCTGCCCGCAGGAGGGCGCCATTTCTCTCGGTCGGAGGCCGAGGGCACTTCCACAAGCATTCTCCCGCCGCCAGCCTCGCTGGCCCTGCGATGAGCGCCGCTGCCTCCGCCGCCTCGCTCGATGGCATCGCGCAGGAATGGGAGCTCGCGAGCGCCTTCCCCGCGCAGGAGGCCGCCGCTGTCGCTGCTGCTGAAGACGCTGCTAAAAGACATCGCATCGCCCACGCTCTTGCCCCAGAGGACGCCGCAAGTCTCAAGGAGTACGTGGACACCACCAAGAAGAGCATGCTTGCTGCCCTGGCCAATGCCCAGAACTCGGTGGCCACGCTCACGAACACCTCCACGAGCAGCTGGAACGACATCGACAAGAGAATCGAAGCGAGACTCAGCGGTGTGGAATGCCGCCAGTCCGCCCAAGAAGCCCGCATCGACGTTCTTGAAGGCCAGGTCCGCGCGCTCACGGAGACCCTCGGCGACGTCAAAGCTGCTCGCCTTGCCCCTCCTGCTGCCGCTCCTGGTTTCAATCGAAACACCGACCCCACCATCCTTTTGCCCCGCACCAAGCTGTCCTGCGCCAAAGCTGGGGCCCTCGCCGCGCTCTCCGACTGGCCCGGCCGCGCCCAGCTCAGCGAGTCAGATTTCTCAGTGGAAGGCGAACCTGTCTCCAACAGGTACATCCTTCGGATCAACGGTTCGGCCCCCTACGCCTCTCGGAAAGTCCAGCAGGCCCTTGGCGCCCTTCGTCGGCATGACCAGACACGGGAGCGCTTCCAATGCCAGGCCCCCGACAACTCTATGCAGGAGATCTTCGTCTCAGGGGACAAGAACGTGGCCCAGGTCAAGAGAGAGCTCGGCCTCAAACGTGTTCGTCGTGAGCTCGAGCTCCACCACGGGCACCTCCGCTTCTACAGTGACAAAGACAAGGGCGAGATCTCGTGCCAGTGGAAGCCGCTGGTACATGTCGAACCACAGGCGGGCGAAGCACCGCCAAAGCTCTCGTTCTGCCTCGCCAACCTCAACGCGCTCGGGATCGACAGGGCCAAGATCCTTGACGGCGCCATGGCGGGCTACAAGTCCGCAAGTGAGGCAGCGTGGAGTGTTTAGCCCGCTGCTGGCGCAGTGGACAGATTCGCACGGCTCTCCGACCCCTCTCTCGCTGGCCGCATGGAACGCCCAGTCGTTGTTCCACTACAAGGCTGGCACCCGCTCCAGGAAGCTCGCTCTCGCGCGCTCGCTGTGGAAGACGGGGGCGATCATCTCGCTCCAAGAGACCCACGGCACGATGACTGAGCTGCGGGACTTCGCCTACTTCTCCAACTCCGCATTCTCTTTCGCCTCTTCGTTCTGCCCTAACACGAGCAGGAGGAGTCGCTACCCTGTACCCCAACTTCGAACGTCTCCCGAATCGGCCTCATCAAGTTCAAAAGAATAGCCTGGTTCCAGGACGAGTTTTGGAGCTCTTCTTCGGTTTCTCCGAGGGCATCTGGATATCGCATTTTAATGTTCATCTCCATGGGCTTTCTGTGGGAGAACGGCACTTCGTTGCTCAGGCTCTTCGGGCTCGTCTTGCTGACGCCGCGTCCTCGCCCACAACTAGGCTGGTTATTGCGGCTGGAGATTTGAATCTGGCCGACTCGGCCCCGCGCTCGCTGGACGCAGACCCCTCCATTGACCCGCTAGATACCCTTCGAGATTGGTGCGCTTCCAGGGATGCGATTTTGAGCCCAGTGTTCAGCTCAATGACAGATATCGAGACCCCCGACCCCGCCCACTACAACCGCGCGCTGGGAACCCTGAACACCATAGATCGGATCTTCCTGAGCTTCCCTGGGTGGGCCTGCAACCAGCTATTTACCAGCGGCCAGGTCCTCCACGCCCAGGGCCTCTCAGACCACGCGCCGCTCGTGGTCAGCCTCGCTGGTAGCCCTCCGATCCCGTCCGGCGAACGCCCCATCCCGAAACATGGTTTCCTCCAGCCCGAGCACAAGGAATACCTCAGTTCGGTTGGGACCCTGGATCATGAGGGAGGCAGCGTCTGTTGCTAGGAACGCCATGATTGTGAAGCGCCCCGAGTCGATAGATACCAAGTCTTTGATTATCAAGAGCATCAGCAGAGCAGTTTGTGGGCAGGTTATCATTTTAGCAGAACGACTCAGGGCGTCACACTTCTTGGCCCGTCAATATTTGGGCGTGGACGTCCTCGCCCGCACGGTGACCCCCCTGCGCGTTTTTGAATTCTTGCAGGTTTCTCCCGAGCTCCACAGGAGTATCTCTGAGCGCGAGCGGGCTGAGATCAGGGCCAGCTTGACGAGGGTGCACTCAGAGAACCAGAAGAGGAAGCTCAAGAGAAGACTCCGCGCTGTGGTTCAGCGCAGTCGCCTTTGGAGTCTTTTGACCGCCGAGTTTCGCTTCGTGGCGTGCGCAGTGGGGATGATGTCTGCACGGGGCCTGGAAAAATGATGGAAGTATTAGCCCAGCATTGGTCCTCCGTTTTCCCGAAAAAAGCAGATCGACTCCAAGAGCGCCCAGAGGTACCTCGACCGTTTCGGCGTTTCCCTTGACCTGATGAACCTGCCCCCTCCGTCCCTTCGCTCCATGAAGAAATACATCCAGGGCCTCGAGCACTCGGCCCCTGGCCCCGACGGGCCCCCATTCGCTGCATGGCAAGGGCACCCTGAAGGCGTTCTTATTCTTGACAAAATGATGCGGTGGGTTCTCAACGGTAACCCCCCAATGGCCTCCTTCAATGACCTCCGCAAGGTGTTCATTCCCAAAGGCTCCGAGGCCTCCGACGAAGTCGCAATTCATCGGGACCCCAACCAGACTCGCCCCCTTGGTCTTAAAAATGCCTCGAACAAGATCATCACTGGAATCGTTTGCCGAGAGCTCAGCAAAACCCTGGATACCTTCATTACCCCGATACAGCGTGGCTTTGTGGGCGGTCGGAACTTCGGGACCAACCTACTCGAGCTAGATACATACTCCAGGGTGTACGGCATGCATATCATGGACCCAAATGTAGCCATCTCGCACAAGCCAGTTCTTGTCAGTTTCGATTACGGCCAGGCCTTCCCGTCCATTGCGCATAAATGGTTGCTAATGTGCCTTCGACGGCTTCGCATCCCCTCCCCGCTCCTCTTCTTCCTCGAGATCCTCTACAGTGGTGTCCGGTGCTTCGCGCGCACCAACAACGCGCTCCGCTTCGCCTTCAAGATAGAGAGTGGCATCATCCAGGGCTGTCCCGCCTCGGGCATGATTTACGCCATTGCGTCGAATCCCTTCCTGTCCGACATTGACGCCTCTCTTCGTGCACGCCCTCGGCCCTGTGGAAGCCGTCGGCAGGCTCCTCGCTAGAAAGGCATTGTTCGGGCGCGCGCTGATGACGTTGGCGCTGCGCTTCGACAACTAGCCGACCTCCGTGTTCTGAAGAGGCCCTTTGACCTGAGTCTCCGTCTCGCAGGTCTCACCTTGAAACCATCCAAGTGTTTCATTACCCCCCTGGGAAGCGAGTTCTCACAAGAGGTCAGCGAATCAATCACGACTTGGCTGCGTGTGCAGCTTCCAGCGTGGGCCGCGTTCCAGGTTGTTCCGTTTTTGACTTACCTTGGTTTGGTTCTCGGTCTTGGGACCGAAAAAGAAAGCTGGACTGGGCCCACTCGGAAATGGCTTGCCCGAGGCTGCGCTATAGCGCGCGCCAGGCCTCCCACAGCTGTCACGCAATATCTTTGTAACAAGAGAGCTGTGCCCACGATTGGATATGTGGCTCAGTTCATTCCCCTCCCCTCCTCGGACCTCGTTCGCTTGACCCGCTCGGAGCATGCCCTCTTCGCCTCTCTCTTTCGCGTTCCCCGCTGCCCCTTTTCCCGCGCTGGCTGGTTCGTCCTATCCTCCTGGGGCGGACCCACCGTGAACGGTATAGTTGTTCTTTCTCTAGCCTCTCTGATGCGGACAGCTCTGGTGACGCCCCCTGAATGGGAACCGCTTTTTGAGTTTCTCCGAGGGACGGCTCTCGATCACCTGACCCTGCAGGAGATCGGCGAAGGAAAACTCAGCCCGTCCTGGTGGAAATCCCCGCCTCTGGTGCAAAATCTCCCCCAGGCCGCTGCGGGATTCTCGGACCACACCCAGTGGGCACAGGCCGGCCCCCTAGCACTGCAGGCTGCCCGCGCGCGTCTCAACCCTCCGCGCCCCAGCAATTCGGAGCCTAGGCCGCCGAAACCGAAGGTCCAGCGTGTGATCTCCGCCTCGCTCCAGTGCTCTCTGTTCCCTGACCCCCTCCCTTCGACGTTCTCCTCTCGCCTCCTGGGCTGGTTCCCCGACCGCCGGGGCGAAATTCAAAGCATCAACTGGACTAAGGTGAAGGCGTGTCTTTCGGCCCTCCCAATAGGATCCAGCTCAGCAGCACTCAAAACGGTAGCTGGTGCATGGGCGACTTCAGCTCGAACGCGCGATAACTCCCAACGAGGATGCATGATGGGATGTGGCGGCCCAGACACATTTCCGCATTATTGGGCGCACTGCCCTGTTTTTCAATATCTGCTAGCCCCCATCATCCAGCCGCTTCCGTTCCTCGACTCTCCCATTGCTCGTCTCGGCCTCTGCTCTCCCTGTCGCGCTGACTTCGAGCCTGCCGCTGCTGGTCTTCTCGTCTTCAACGCCGCCACTGCTTCTCGCGCCTGTCAAGCCGATGCTTCATTGCCCCTCGCTGGCTGTCACATCTTTGAATTACAGCCTGCAGTGCGATCCGCACTAGCGAGGCTCCGCGTCGCGAGCGCGGGCGCGGGCTCGGAGCAATCGACTCGGCGCGCCTCGGCGACGCGCCAGGAGGGAGGGGGGGAGGGAGAGGGGGATAGGGGGGGGGGGAGGGGGGAAAGGGGGGGGGGGGGGGGAAGTGGGGGCTTGAGGGAGGGAGGGAAAGAGGGAGGGGAGGAGGAGGAGGAGGAGGAGGAGGAGGAGGAGACGGACCAGTGCAAACCCAGGGTGCATCCACGATGGTGCACTTTCCCGAGAGCTCACTCTTCAGTAGGTCTCTACAAGAATGTGTTTTAATTGCGGGAAGCGGCCCATTGCAAGCAAACCGTCTGAGAAACCTCACTCATGCCAAAACACAATCCTTGGGACCTCAACGCCGCGAATCAGCGTGATTGTTGCGCTCTGGCGATTTTCAGTCGTGCCCATCCCTTGGCGTCAACATTTGGAATCAACGTGACCGTTGCGTCCGACAGAAGTCTAAACCGTGCAAGGACAGGATCCAAGTCCTGGGTTGAAGCCCCACGACTCCTTGAAACGACTGTAGAGTTGTAGGACGCCTTCGCGCGGCGGTGAGGCAAGAGCCACGTATCGAAAACCACCCGCCCTCATTGCTTGAAATTGCTGCAGGACGAATGTGCGCGGTGCTGATGCGAGGGCCAGATTTTGCAAATGACCCGCCCTCCGCACCTGAGCGTGCTGCAGAAATTCAGCCTGCAGGATCGCACACGGTGAAGACGTCTCAGGCGAAACGCCCGGCCCGCCGCACAGGCGCATCTGGGGGTGCGACCGGGAGGTGCCGTTCACCAAGGGAATGGGACAGTGGAGCAGGGGGGAGGAGGGAGGGAGGAGGAGGGTGGTAGGGGATTGGCGGAGGGAGGAGGAGAAGGAAGAGGAGGAGGAAGAGGAGGAACAGGATGAGGCAAGAGGGGGAGGGTGGAGGAGGAGGAGGGAGGGAGGAGGAGGGAGGAGGAGGTTCGAGTCGATTCGGCAGGAGGGAGCGCTCAGAACCGCAGCGCCGCCTGAGGGGACGTGGGGGGGGGATGCAGGCCCCCGGGGCCATCGAGGCCCCAGGGGGGCACACACCGCGAGGGCGGCGTGGGCCCAGCCTCAGCCGCGCGCAGAGGGTGGTATCGGGGAGGGGGACGGCCCTGGACGGGCACCCCCCGCTTCCGAGCAGGCGCGGGCCCCGTGGCGTGTGGATCTGGGGTCGGCGCCTTCCGAAACGCAGCCTCTCTCTAAGAAGCCTTCCCCGTTCCCCGCAGCGACGACGACGACGACGACGACGACGATCACCGCGGCGACGACGACGACGACGACGACGAGCCCCTTGGCAGGCACTGGACGACCCCCCGCGACGACGACGACGACGACGACGACGACGACGACGACGACGACGACGACGACGACGACGACGATATGGCAGCCGCGAGCACAGCCGCCGCGGCCGCGCGGGCGGGGCCCCCGGGCGCCGCGGGCCTCCCGGGCGCCGCCGCGGCCGCCCGCCGCCGAGCGAGGGCGCGCCGGGGCGCAGGACGTCCCCTACGCCTCGCTGCGGGCCCGCGTGGAGGACGCCGCCCCCGCCGGCGGACGCCCAACGCTCCTCCTCCTACTCGTCGTCGTCCTCCTCCTCCTCCTCCTCCTCCTCCTCCTCCTCCTCCTCCTCCTCCTCCTCCTCCTCCTCCTCCTCCTCCTCCTCCTCCTCCTCCCTCTCCTCCCTCCCCCTCCCCCTCATCCTCAGATCTGATCTGCCCAGCAGGAGGGCCCAGCCGTGCGCTCTCAGGAGAGAGCGGGCGGCCGCGGCTCCTCGACTCTGGACGCCCGAGATGGGCACTGAAAGAATGGGTACCATGCCCAACAGCGGATCTTGTTCATTTTGCACAGGATCCGCTGTCCACGCCGCGGCCTGTGTCCATTCGAGACAGGAGGCCGCCCGCCCAACAGCGGCCGCTGTTGGTTCGGGACAACATTTGCTGTTGGGCATAGTACCCATTCTTTCCGTACCCATTTCGGGCGTCCAAATCCTCAACGGGCGCAGCCAATCTCAGTCGACTGCTCGGGGGGGGGACGGCTCGTCGGACGTGCTCGGGCGGTTGGTCTGCCGTAGTCGCCCGCTCTCTGGAGGTGCTGCTCGGGCGTGTTCGCCCGACGTTATCAGACGTGTTCGTCGTTTCCTGTCGGTTTTCCGGCTTCGGGATGCGTTGCAGGATGCGCCTCGCCGAGGGCGTTCCAGGGGTCCCTGGCTCCTCCCGAACGGCCGCCAGAGAGCCCGGCGATGGGCCGAAAACTACGGAGGGTCGGTTACATCCACATTTTTCCTTCCCATACCTCCTCCTACCTCCCCCCTTCTCATACCTCCCGGCTCCTCCCCACTCCTTCCCCTCCTACGTCTTCCCCTTCCCTCTCATCCTCCGATTGCATTGGCGGCGCTTCTGGTCGCTTTGCCCGAGAGAGAGGGAGTGAGAGAGAGAGAGAGACCAACATCAATTAACAGCAGAACACCATGATCGACACACGAACCCAGAAAACGACATGTTGGGCAATGGACAGTATCAATGCTGAGGAACCCTGGTGACGATGCCGTGCCCGGGTTTGTGCTGTGTTGCGCTGCGCTATGATGGGCCGTGCTGAATTGAGCTGTGTGAGATTGTGTTGGAATTGTGCTGCATCCGATTGCGTCAGAGGAGGTGCCAAGGGATACGCAAGCCAGGGGACATGCCAGGGGACGTGCCACGGAATGTGCCAGGGGCTGAGCCATGGGACGGCCCAGCTTGTTCTGCAAGTCTTCTCTTTTGGATCCGCGCTGATCTGTCCACGACCCCTTGGAAATTTCAATGGGTCCGCGCTCCAGTAGACCAGGGTGCTCGTAGACGGTACACTATACAAGGTTGCACGTATACGGTACAGGGTAGATAGGCGCATGTAACCAATACCGCACAAGGAGTGCACGTGTAAACGGTACCATATACTCATATTCTAAGTACGAAGTGTATCCACGCTCCCAGGGTCACGGTCCTTACACACCATCTCGCGTCAAGGCCAGGACCTTCCGTGAATGAGTTGCGTCCGTGTTCAAAGGGCCACGGTACCTTGTAAATTACATTGCGCCCGCGCTAATTACCAGGTCCACGATCCAAAGTCATTTCGGTTGCGTTCCTCAGTGCATCTCGTTGCGCCCGCGCTCTCTGGGCCACTACCCTTCCGGGAGCGCGCCACGGGACGTGTCGAGGGGAGTGCCACGGGGGCGTGCCAGGGGACGCCCGTGCCAGCGGGCGCGCCAATGGAAGCGCCAGGGGACGTGACAGGGCGCGACAGAGGATGCGCCACGGAACGGGCAGGAAGCGCCAGAGAACGAGCCAGGGCACGAGCAATAGGACGCGCCAGAGAATGCGCCACGGGACGCGTCAGTGGACGTGCCAAGGGACGTGGCAGTGGTCGCGCCAGTGTGCATGCCAAGGGAAGCGCCAGGGGACACGCCAAGGCGCGTGCCAAGGGACGTGCCATGGGACGCGCCACGACATGTTGGGGGACGAGCGGCTCACGTGCCGGGAGACGCGCAAGCCAAGGGGCGTGCTTAGGGACGTGCCAGGGGACGTGCCACCGTGCTCTGTACAGAGTCTCTCCGCTGGATCCGCGCTCCCATGGCCACGCTCCGAAGGGGTGCGCCACGGAACGCGTCGGGGGACGAGCCGCAGACGCGCCAGGCTATGCGCACGCCAGCGGCCATGCCCAAGGACGCGCCAGCGGACGTGCCACGGAACGTGCCAGGGGACGAGCCATTTGATGTTGTGTATCTTCTCCGATGGACCCGGGGCCCAAGAGCAACGACCGCTAGTGAGTTACCTTGGGTTCGAGCACCCAGCGCCGCGGTGACTCTTCGATTACCTCGGCTCCGCATTCCGCGCCCCACAATCGATCGCAAATCACGCCGCGTCCACGCTCCTAGGGCCCATTATTTTGCGTCCGCGCTCCAAGGGCCACGACCCTTGGAGAATGACGCTGCGTCGCGCTCCCATGGCCACGATCGTTGTAAATTACTTGGCGTCCGCGCTCCCAGGGCCACGACTCATCGTACATGTGTTACGCGTCGCGTATCCCCACCAGCCCATCCAGATACGATCGGAGATGTTCTTGAGACCTCTTGGAACCTACCTTGAGCCATGCTCGGCTAGAGGCTGTCGGAGGCTAGCTTGAGCCAGTTTCAACTATCTTGGGCCATCTTGAGGCTGTCTTGAGGCCTTTTTGAGGTCTGATGGATGCTATCCTGAGCCATGCTCGACCTCCTGGGACTATCTTGGGGGTCGGAGGAGGAGGAAGAGGAAGAGGAGGAGGAGGAAGAGGAGGAGGAGGAAACCGAACGAACAAGGAGGAGGTGAAAGAAGAGGAGGAGGAGGAGGAGGAGGAGTAGGAGTGCGGCACGAGGAAGATGACAAGTAGGAGGAAGAGGAGGCAGGAGGCAGTAAAGAAGGAGAGAAAGATCGGGCGATGACTTGGAGGATGGAAAGTCGGGCTCCGGATATTTGTTGTTGTGAGAATTGATTGAAGGATTGCTACGGCCATCTTAGGGGCTCTCTTGGGGTCCCCGTAGGGCGTCTTGGGGCACTCTCGGGGCCCTCTTGGGGCTTGTTCTGGGGATCTTTGGGCCCTCTTCGGGCTCGTTGGATGGGTCTCGGAGGCCTCTTGGGCCTCATGGCTCAAAAAAAAGAGGGGAGTCTCATTTCCCCCTCCCCTCGGAGGCTCAGACATTGACTCTTGGGCTCTCTTGGGCCGCTCTGAGAGCGCTCTTGGGGCCCTCTTGGGCCCCTCTTGGGGCTCTCTTGGGCCGTCTTGGCGCCATTCTGAGGCTTCAAGAGCTCATCGGAAGCGAAAAAGCGAGAAAGGAACAACAATGATGCCCCTTAGGTGTCGGAGCCATTTTGGCCCCGTGGGGCCGTCTTGCGGCCTCTTGGGTGTGCGTCGGATGCTACACTGAGCCATCTTGAGGTATCTGGACCCATTTTGGAGGCCATCTTGGGCTCGCGGAGGTCCTCTCGGAGCTTGTGGACCAAAACGGACGCTCTGACACCTCGCGCCCCCCCCCCCCCGCCCTGTTAGGCCTAGGTGAGGGAGGGGTAGGGGGAGGGGACAAGACACCCTCCCCGCCCGCAAGCCGTCTCGCTCTCTCCGACCCGCCCTCCCAACACATCAGTAGCACCCGAGCCGCAGCGCGTTCAGTGGTAGTCTTTTGATGGGGAGCTCATAGGAACCAACACAGACCTCATGTGCGCAACGCTGGGGCGAGGTGTGCCAAGCGCGCCACGCGCGCCGGGTGCGCTACGCGTGCCAGGTGCGCCAAGCACCCTTGTGGCCCAAGCTTGCCCGGACGCCTGGTGCGCCAGATGCGCCACTTGATCCACGTGCGGCATGTGTGCGGCATGCCCCAGACGCGCCAGGTGCGCAGCGCTCGGGGCACGCGCAGAGCGTGCCACGTGCGCCTGAGCACGTGGCAGTACACATCGGGAAACGCGTCGGCGGGCCCCCACCACACTTGTCGAAAACCAGTGCACAATCATGGCGGGGTGGCCATCATAGTGTCTGGATGGCCCGCACATAGCAGGCAATATGCCAGCTCCCCCGCTGCCCCAGTCAAAAATCAATGCACAGTGATCGCGGGGCGCCCGCGCATGATCCAGACTTTTCCTCGAAGTGCATTATGTTTTTTCTTGTTTGCTAGGGGTGCTGGCCCTGCGCACAGCAGGCAATGTGCGGGCACCCCCGCCGTCCCTTTCCGCCCCCCCCCGATCATGACCCAAGTGAACTTCACATTGTCTTTTGACAGGGATGGGGGGGGGGGTTCTTAGTGGTCCTGGGTGGCTGCCGGTCGCCTGAGGGAGGGACGTTCATTCATAGAGGGCAGGGGAAGGAGGTACTGTGAAAGAGAGAAGACACAATTTCGTTAAACCACCTACGCCCATAGGGCTGGTGGGATTACAAATTGCGCCCGCGCTCGCAGGGCCACGATCCCGTACAAATTACGTTGCACCCACGCTCCCAGTGCCAAGATCCATTGCAAATGTCGTTGCGCGGAATTTCCGCTCCCATGGCATCCAGGGGCACCCAGGAGCTCCCTGGGCTTTGGGGGGCCTCAGAATTTTATCCGCGTTGTGTTCTGAGCGCGGGGCGCTCCGTCCTCGAGGGTCACGCAGGAAATCAATGCTTCCACATGTTCTTCTATACATTGGAGATCATTATCAGAGGATAGATGTACCAAACACTCCGCAGCCCTTCTTCACAAGGGGAAACGAGTCTATGCGGGCCCCGTTGTTTATCGAGGGCCCGATGTGGCGGCGCATTTTCTTTCAGCAGGTGCACGCGTCATGCGGTGCTTCTACACAACACTTGGTCCCACATCGCTTTTTGCAGAGAAGAGTTCCGCCGCCCCCCCCCCAACAGAGAATCTTGTCCCCGCGCCCTGTCCAGGAGAGAAGGGGGACCACCCTGAAGGAAAGGGGTCCTGGAGGTGGTTGGTTTCTGTTCGCCTCTCCCTGGGCCTCCGCGATGGTCCTTCGTCGCCGCGGCTAGCGGGCGGGGGACGTCCGTATATCCGCGGCCTCGCGGCACCGGCCCCTGGGCCACGACCCCTGCGAAGATGCTCGGGGGCGGAAAAGAGGGGGGTGACGACTAGGGGGGGGGGGGGGATATCATGGCGGGGGCTATGATTTTTCCTCAGATTTCATGGCGCCTTCTTATTTCATTACGTCCCAGGCCCCCCCGCTGGGCCGCGCACATGCCGCCGGTCATGATTTGCACCCCCCCCTCTTGGACACCCCCCTCTTGGCCGCTCCCGAGAAGATGCGGGGCGTTTCCGCGCGGAGCGCATATCCGTGCGGCCGTGCAGCCGCGGGATCGCGTCCCAGAATCCAGACCGCGATGGCGCGGCGCGGATACGGACATGTTCGCCGCTCGTGAACGGCTGGATCCCCTTCGAGGTTCTGATCAGTCAGCCGCAGGGATGGCTAGGTCTGTTCAGAATTGGGATGGATGTGGTCGAGGTTGATGAGTGTGTCGACCCTGCCAAATCAAGGGTACCCTTGTGTCCTGAGTTTCGCGACTGTGCTTTCTGCATTACTACGGCAGTGGGGCCCCAGGAAGGGTCTCGTGTCCTCTCGCATGTCCTCTCTAATCAACCCCAACTGCAGGCACACTCGGCTGTCGATGCCAGGAGGCTGCGTGTGTGTGCCGGCGCTCTCTTCCCTGCGCCGCTCACCGCAGCAATTTTAGACACAAGTTGAGTTGTGGCAGGATCTAAACACCAGTTCACTTTCTGTAGAAGTGTCAGCTTGAATCGAAGAGCCATTGCATAAACAGATCGTCGAGGAACTTGTCTGCTTGAATCGCCGAGGAGCCCCCTTTCCAGAGGACGGCCCCCGGACCAGGGGTGGTGGTGGTGGTGGTGCGCAGCTGCACGATCGGAGGGAACGGACCCAGACTCCCTCGAGTCATGACACAAATTCAGTATCGTTTATCCGACCCCCATCCCCATCCTCATCCCCTTCGAGACCCCCACCAAATTACCACCCCAGTTGGGGATACACCCGTCGAAACCCGAAGGGAACGGTCTATATCCCCATCTGGGGGGGCAAATCGGCCAGTGGGACCCAGGCCACGCCGCTGGGGATGGGGATCGGTTAAACGATACTCACAAATGCGACGGCAGGTTTGAGGCTATTTTCTGTTTCTGGGGGCCCTTGCTGAGCCTCGGCACCGTCAAAAAACGACTCAGGACGAGAAACCGATCGCGGAGAGCCTCTTGGGGCCGACGTGTATGAACAACTCGTAATGTCGGGGGTCTGGGCATGGAGGCAGAGAGGAAGAGGAGAGAGAGAGAGAGAGGTTGAGAACCACACGTCATCGGACAAGGCAGTTGTCAGGTCGGCTCGGCACGGCCCACCCGCACACCCGTCCATCTTGCGAGGTCATTCGTGAGCTCGATCAGAAGATGTCCTTTCGAGGCATGTCGCCACTTGAGCACTTTCGGACTGTACTCCTTGAAAGGGGTTTCGACCGCCTCCAGCGGCTAGGATCGCACCGATGGACGGAGATTGCGCACCACCGCCGTGTGGTTCAAAATCCGTTGTTCGTAACTCTGGGCATAATGCCACACTAGTGCATTTTTACATTGGTCCGTTACCAAGACGGAGACGTTTGGTATTGTGTTAACATGTTCGTTCCCCTGCGGAGGTCCCACCGAGAATCGTAGAGATCCAAGGCCGTGTCCAGGCTGCCTGTGTTATTCGCAAATTATTCCTGCGTGGAGGATTCTCACGCCGCGACTTACTGCGTGTTCCAACGTTGATACCCTGACCGTCGTATTCTTCCTTGGTGCCACCTCACCTGGGTCTAATGATCCGTCAACGCTTGCGCCTGAGTTTGCGCGGCGCCGCCCCCGGGCTAGAGTGATTCAGCGGGGGCGGTGAGGCATGTGTTGGTGTACCGCGCTGCGGTCTCGCACAGCGCCCCCAACACACCTCACAAAACCGGGCGAGACTTCCAGGGGGCTCGCGCCAGGCGGCCTTGCCCAGGCTCGGAGGACGCAGTGCGTGGTCGATTCTTTTTGGTGACGCTTAGTCGGCCAGGCTGCTAGTGATCTCACGCGGGGTTCGCGCATCGCAAACAGAACATCATGAAAAACAAGGCCAGCCACTAGACCAGGCCTAGTCTTGAGTCGGGCTTGCCCCTCTACAGGAGGACTATTCCCAAATGGTCAAAACATAGCCTGGTGGCGATTTTTTCCGCTATTCCTGGGAACTGTCGACTATTCGTATACAGTTCGTCCAACATCCGCCTGTAGAAGGACACGCCCGCCCTACACCTTAGGCGATGTTTAAGAAAACTTAAATTTTCGGCCAGGGTCTCGATTATTCTTACTGTTTCAAGGTAAATCCTAAGGTTTGAATGGAAATGTTGGGTTTTTATTCAAGTTCTGAGACTCTGAATTTCTTAACCCATGATTTCTTAGGCATTTCGCAGGGTGTAAGCCTAGCCCGCCGTCGCCCCTTGGCGCGCCTCGTGCCGGGGAATGGCCTCGGGAGGGGGCCGCAGCGCCGACCCAGGAGATCACCACCCACCAAACCACCCCAACCCAACCCGAAGGCCCAAATTTATCCTCGATTTCCAGTGGGGGGGGGTTCGGGGAACATCGAACAAACACATGGAATCAGTACCCCCCCCAACCCGAAGTTCGGGTCAAATTCGGGTCTTCGGGTTGGGTTGGGGTGGTCTGGTAGGTAGTCAGGAGAGAGACCCGCGCGGACCTCCAAAAGCTGCCTGCCGACCTGTGCCGCCTGCCGGCCCCCCACGGGCCGCCCCCGACCACCGTCGGGAGCGGCAGACTGCAACGAAGGATTGCAAAAAAACGAAGGATTGCAAAAAAAACGGATTTGTTTGCAATCCTTCGGGTTTTTTTGCAATCCTTCGTTCGGGTTTTTTTGCAATCCTTCGTTCAAGTGAGGGGGGTGATGACCAGGGAGGGGTGTATATCATGGCGCGGGCCAGGATGTCTCCCCAGACTGCATGGCGCCTCTCCTCATCTCATCACGTCCCTGCCCCCCCCCCCCCCCTCTGGGCCGCGCACATGCCGCCGGCCATGATTCGCGCCCTCCTGGATGCTCCCCTCTCGGTCGCCCCCGACCGCTGCTGGTCGGCGCCGAGTCGGTGCCCCTCCGTGTGATCGCGCACTCGGGTCAGGTTGCCTGCAGGCTCCAGAGCGGCGACCCGCACCCACCGTGCTCGTGGTGCGCTGCGCGCTGGCACGTCGACGCTGCGCGCGCCTCACGCCTCCCCCCCCCCCCCCCCCGCGCGGTGGCAGCGCCCCGCGAGAGCGCCCCTGATGAGGCGGCCCTCCCTGGCCCATCGGGTACTCTCAGGAGGAGAAAAAACACACAGACACAATTAATCGCCGAGCCCCAGGAAAATATAGGACAATATGGGAAGTGGGGGGGAAGACAAAAACCCAGAAAATATAAGAAAATATGGGGAATCTGTGTATTTGTGTGTATTTATTTGTGTGTCCTGGGGCCCCTTCATACTCGTCGGTGCCTGCATCCGCAGCACGAGGAGGGGGCTGGCGGCGCCGACTCGGCCGCCCGGAGCGCGCGGCTGCAGGCCCTGGCCCTGGCCGTCGCTCGGGCGTGGCGATCGCGACCCCTCGGGCGATGCAGGGGCCGAGCGCCCGCGTCTTGCATCACGCCGAGGCTTGGCATCGCTCGGGCGTGTGGGTTCTTCCTTCGGCGAGGACCACCGTGGGGCATCCTTGATCACTTGGCGACAAGACCACGCACGAAACCGAAGAAAACACAGGGAATGGACGTCCGAGCGGTGCCCAGGAGGGGGAGCCGCAGTTCGCGCAGGCCTGGTGGTCCAGACATGCAGGCGACCGCAGACATGGAGAACGTGGGGGCGTGGATTCGCGACGGGTCCCGTTTCCATGGGGGAATCGCGGATGTTTCCGCCGCCGAACGAGGCGGCACCGGCCGCACTTTGGGGAGGGCACCTCCCCCGATCCATGGGTTTGGCGACCGCGCGCCAAATCTCAGGAGGGAAAAAAACACACAGACACAATTAATCCTCGATTCCCAGGAAAATATGGGAAAATATGGGAATTGGGGGGAAGACAAAAACCCAGAAAATATGGGAAAATATGGGGACTATGTTTATTTGTGTGTATTTATTTGTGTGTCCTAATTTCCCTTTAAAATCCGTGGATCGCCAATCCATGTTGGCGCGCCCCCGAGACGTGCAGCGCCCCGAACCGAAACCGGGGCGCAGGCGTTTTTCTCGACTCGGGGGCCCTCCGCGGGCCCCGGGGGGACCGTCAGAGCACGGCTCGGGAGGACACGTCGACCCGGGGGCCCCGGGGGGGACGGGTCGGGACGGCCAGGGGCCGTGCATTGGAAATAAGTCAGGGCGTCGCATGTCTGGCGGGCAGGGACCGTGCATATACAGATAACGGCGCACGGGTTCCAGTATTTGTATCCTTCAGCGCTCTCTGGCCTTCGTCCCCCTGCCCCCTTCCCTGCGACTTTCGTTGACTCAAGCTCGCCTCCTAGCTAGAACCTGAGCGCGCGCGAAGCGCGCGCGTGGTTCTAGTTGAAATAAATCAGGGCATCGCACGTCTGGCGGGCAGGGGTTGGCCCCGCGTGACCTCGCAGGCGGGGGGAATGGAGGCCGCCCAGATGTGGGCCTGGGCAAGCGGGGGTTGGAGGGCCGCCCCGCCTCTCCGATGCGTCGGCGACGTTGGGATCCTCCGACCGAGGCGCCGCCCGAGCGTGCGGGAAGAGGGGTGCTCGTGTGCCCAGTTCAACGACCCATCGGTCGTTGAAAGTCGGTCTTTTTTGGATTCTCAAGTTCCGATCTTTTTTCTCCGCCTCCCTGCTTCAATGGTCGAGTGGGTTTCCCTCTTCCCTCCTCTTGAGGAGGCGGGTGGAGACCCAATCTACTTTCAACGCCTTCCTACTTCACGTGTGCACCTATATACTTCTTCCGACCGATGGGTAAGGGTACCCTTGTGCCCTGTGTTTCGCGACCCATGCCTATGGCAGGGCGGCCCATGGAAGGGTCTCGTGTCTCCTCGCGTGCCCCCTCCATTCAGCCCCAACTGTACGCCACTCTGGGGTTCTCTACAACCCCTGCTGATCTCGTTGCCTTGCCTTCCCTGACCCTGGTGCACTCCAGACACGGTCTTCCCCCCATCTTGCTCTGCCGTGTTCCCCGCCGCTGTCTTCTGCCGGTCAGTATTCTCTCCGTTTGGCCACCGCGGCCCTAATGACTTGCGTGCTACCAGGAATTCGATGGAGTTTGGCTGAACTCCAACATGCCAGATTTGGGGATAGACTTGCCACAAGGAGACGGGTTTGCGACACGTTGCCCCCGCTCGTGCTTGATATGAAGGGAGTCGTTGCGCCATGGTATTTGTGATCGGCGCGTCCAACCAGCTTTCGTCTTGGCAGTCGTAATCATACGTGTGATTGTATGTCACGCTGTTGTTGGTGTTGTTGTTGTGGTTGTTGTTGTTGTTGTTGTTGTTGTTGTTGGTGGTGGTGGTGGTGTTGTTGTTGTTATTGCTAATGTTGTTGATGTTGTTGTTGTTGTTGTCGTGAACGGTGGATGTGCCGCATACGTGTTGGGCGAGTCACAGCCGATCTTTATGTTTCACTCTCTCTCTCTCTCTTTCCCCGTCTCCCTTGCTTTTCTTCAGATTGCCCTCTCCCTCTTCTTCAGGCTTGTCCAGAGTGTTTTCGGCAACGCTCGTGGAATTGATTTCCCACGTGTCTGATTAGTGTCCCTGATGTGTCACACCATGCGCACTCTTTCGCCCAGCGCCCTGCCGGGTGTGTTCTTTTATCGCGGTCACCTTCAAGAGCTCTAGAGTGCAGCAGTAGCACCAGCGGTGGCAACAGTAGCAATGGCAGCGGTAGCGAATATAAGCGGTATTCGACGGGTCCCTTTTATTTGCCAATCGGTTTAACTTACCAACGGCGAACCACCGTCATTTGGAAACGCATATGTGGCCAAACGTTGGGCAAACGCCTCGCGAAGCTATTGGACACGTGTTCCCCAGCCGTTGTGGAAAATTTGCGGGGGGCATGTGGAGAAGGAAGAGGGAGAGGAGGCGGCAAAGGAGGAGAATCAGACGGACGAGGAGAGGAGAAGGCCTTCTTTGGGCCCCTGAGGGGCCTCTGAGGGACCTCCTGAGGCGTCGTAGGAGCCCCTTAGGGGCTCCTGGGGGTCTCTAGGGGTTCTCTTGTCACGTCTGACGCCTTCGGGTGCAGTCTTGGGGCACTCTTGGGGCGCTGTAGGGCCGTTTTGCATGTCTATTGGGTCCTGTTGGTGGCCTTTTGGAGCGTATTGGGGTCCTGTTGGCCCGTATTGGGGTCCTCTTAGGTCTGATAGGGTTGTACTTGGGCCACCTTTTGTGTGGTCCTCCTTGGGAGCCTCAGAGGGCCGTCAAATTCCTTTTGGCCGAGTTCTGGACGACACATTGCTGAAATCTGGACGGGATCTGCACGAAGTCCGGTCGAAATCGCGTTTATGATAGGGCCGCAGAGGTTCAAAGAGGCTCCCATAACCTTGGGGGCATTTTGGAGGCCTCGTGGGCCGTCTTGCGGCGGCCTTGGGCCGCCTTGAGGTCTTCTCGGGCCGTCTTAGAGTCTGCTTGTCCGACCTGGAGGCCGTTTCGGATGATTCTTAGGCAGTCCTGGTGACCATGTTGGACCGTGTTGGATCGTTTTGGAGCTCACGTTGGATGCCATCGTGCGCGTCCTGGAGGCGGTTGGACCAGGAGGAGGAGGAGGAGGAGGAGGAGGAGGAGGAGGAGGAGGAGGAGCAGGAGGAGCAGGAGGAGCAGGAGGAGGAGCAGGAGGGGCAGGAGGAGCAGGAGGAGCAGGAGGAGGAGGAGGAGGAGGAGGAGGAGTAGGAGAAGGAGGAGGAGCAGGAGGAGGAGCAGCAGGAGGAGCAGGAGGAGCAGGAGGAGGAGGAGAAGGAGGAGGAGGAGGAGGAGGAGGAGGAGCAGCAGGAGGAGCAGGAGGAGCAGGAGGAGCAGGAGAAGGAGGAGGAGAAGGAGGAGGAGGAGCAGCAGGAGGAGCAGGAGGAGCAGGAGAAGGAGTAGGAGAAGGAGGAGGAGGAGCAGCAGGAGGAGGAGGGGACGGGGCGGTCTTTGCGGGTGGCCGGCTGGCCGAGCCCAGACCCCGCGGGTCACTTGTCTTGGGAGGGGCCGGCAGGAGCTCCGAGAGGTCGGCACGCCGAGCACCCTCTTGGCCTCTCGGTGCGGGGCGGGTGACCCTGGCATCGGTCGGACGTGTGCATTTTTTCCTCGGCGAGGACCATCGAGGAGCATCCTTGGCCCTGGCCCTGCCCGTCGCTCGGGCGTGGCGATCGCGACCCCTCGGGCGATGCAGGGGCCGAGCGCCCGCGTCTTGCATCACGCCGAGGCTTGGCATCGCTCGGACGTGTGCATTTTTTCTCGGCGAGGGCCATCGAGGAGCATCCTGGATCATTTGGCGAAAAAACCACGCACAGAACCGAAAAAGGCACAGGGAGCGGACGTCCGAGCGATGGCCAGCGTCGGGGGCGTGCCGAGCTGGCTGCGGGGGCGCGTGCGAACTTGCCCTCTGCGGCCGTGGGCCTGAGCCTCCTCGACGGGGCCCGAGCACACTCACCACCCACCAAACCACCCCAACCCAACCCGAAGGCTCAGATTTACCCTCGATTTCCAGCGGGGGGGGGGGTCGGGAACCATCGAAAAAACACGTGTGGAACCCTTACCCCCCCCAACCCGAAATTCGGGTCTTCGGGTTGGGTTGGGGTGGTCTGGTAGGTAGTCGCACACGGGGTCGGCGGACCGCGCCGCACCGCCGATGCATCGGCGATGCGGCTCGATGCGGTGCGGCTCAGTCCAAGGGCTCCCTCGAGGGCGCGAAGTTATTCGCGCTTCGCGGTCCTCGTTCCTTCTCCCCCTCCTCCTCGTCCTCCTATTCTCCCTCTGGGAGGGCGGCGCGAGAGCGCGAAGTTATTCGCGCTTCGCGCTTCGCGCAGCGCGAAGCGCGAAGTTGGGAGCCCTAGGAGCACACGGGGTCGGCGGATCGCGCCGCACCGCCGATGCATCGGCGATGCGGCTCGATGCGGTGCGGCTCAGTCCAAGGGCTCCCTCGAGGGCGCGAAGTTATTCGCGCTTCGCGGTCCTCGTTCCTTCTCCCCCCTCCTCCTCGTCCTCCTATTCTCCCTTTGGGAGGGCGGCGCGAGGGCGCGAAGTTATTCGCGCTTCGCGCTTCGCGCAGCGCGAAGCGCGAAGTTGGGAGCCCTAGGAGCACACGGGGTCGGCGGATCGCGCCGCACCGCCGATGCATCGGCGATGCGGCTCGATGCGGTGCGGCTCAGTGCGGAGCCCGACCGTCTCGACTCCGGCGTCGCCCGTGCACCTCGGACCCCATCGGGGAGGCCTCCGGCAGGCGGAGCGTCCAGGGGCCCCGTGGAGCACGGTCCGTGGGAGGGGTGCGCCGACGTCGGCGAGGGGGCGCACGCAGGATGTTCCCGCTGAGGCCACGCACGCACGGAGCTCCCCGAGGGGCACGGCGCGTGCGAGGAGCGTGCCGACGTGGTCGGGGGGCGCGAGCACGGTGTCACGCTGGGGCCGCAGGCGGAGCTCCCGAAGAGGTGCACGGCATGTGCGGGGTGTGCCGAGCAAAATGTTGTGGAAGTCGGTTAGTGGAGAGGAGCCAGGCTGCCAAATGATTTCCAGATGTCTAAAACATGTTTTAAACATGTAAAACATGTTTGAAACATCTTTGGAGCATGGCTTACACATTTTGAACACATGGTTAACTCAATGATAGAACTGTTAGAGTGTCCAGTGTCATGGCATCCACAACCAAAATGGGCAGGGAGGCGAATGCAAACGTTCCCACTGGAGTTAAGGCGGGCATGTCCCTCTACAGGAGGAATATCCAAAAATAGTTAGTTCTCCTGGCGAAGGGCCCAAGCATATGCAGCTGTGAGTACCGCTCTCGGTGGAACCCCCCATGGGGCCACGACCATCGTGAGGGCTGTGCGGAAATGGGCGGGGGGACGCATGCAAACCCTGCTGCTGGGGCCTTCGGTGGAGCTCCCTATGGGGCCACGATCTTTGTGAGGGGTGTGCCGAAATGGCCGGAGGCCGCCATGCGAACCCTGCCACTGGGGCCTTCGGTGGAGCGCCTATGGGGCCACGATCCTCGTGAGGGGTGTGCCGAAATGGCCGGAGGCCGCCATGCGAACCCTGCCTCTGGCGCCTTCGGTGGAGCGCCCTATGGGGCCACGATCCTCGTGAGGGTGTGCCGAAATGGCTCGAGGCCGCCATGCGAACCCTGCCACTGGCGCCTTCGGTGGAGCGCCCTATGGGGCCACGATCCTCGTGAGGGGTGTGCCTAAATGGCCCGAGGCCGCCATGCGATCGCTGCCACTGGCGCCTTCGGTGGAGCTCCCTATGGGGCCACGATCCTCGTGAGGGGTGTGCCGAAATGGCTCGAGGTCGCCATGCGAACCCGGCCACTGGCGCCTTCGGTGGAGTTCCCCTATCGGGACACGGTCCTCGTGAGGGGTGTGCCCAAATGGCCCGAGACCGCCATGCGAACCCTGCCACTGGGGCCTTCGGTGGAGCGCCTATGGGGCGACGATCTTTGTGAGGGGTGTGCCGAAATGGCCGGAGGCCGCCATGCGAACCCTGCCACTGGGGCCTTCGGTGAAGCTCCCTATGGGGCCACGATCCAGGTGAGGGGTGCGCCGAAATGGCCAGAGGCCGCAATGCGAACCTTGCCACTGGCGCCTTCGGTGGAGCTCCCTATGGGGCCACGATCCTCGTGAGGTTTGTGCCGAAACGGCCCGAGGCCGCCATGCGAACCCTGCAACTGGGGCTTTCGGTGGAGCGCCCTATGGGGCCACGGTCCTCGTGAGGGGTGTGCCGAAATGGCCAGAGGCCGCCATGCGTACCCTGCCACTGGCGCCTTCGGTGGAGCTCCCTATGGGGCCACGATCCTCGTGAGGGGTGTGCTGAAATGGCCCTTGGCTGCCATGCGAACCCTGCCACTGGCGCTCTCGGTGGAGCTCCTGTGCCGAAATGGCCCGAGGCCGCCATGCGAACTCTGCCACTGGGGCTTTCGGTGGAGCGCCCTATGGGGCCACGGTCCTCGTGAGGGGTGTGCCGAAATGGCCAGAGGCCGCCATGCGAACCTTGCCACTGGGGCCTTAGGTGGAGCTCCTTGTGGGGCCACGAAGTGTGGGAGGGGTGTGCCGAAGTGGGAGTGTCTGACGTATGCAGGTCGTGCCACTGGGACCTTCGGTGGACAGTAGATGGACAATTTATTCTAACCCTTAGACATTCGAGGGAGATTCTAAATCACCCCCGCGCCCCCGACAGCAATGTTGATCTCAGTAAAGGCGGTGTTATGTCCACTCACGCGCCCTCCCGCCGCCACGCCATCAATATTGATTTCGGGGGGTCTGGGGGGCATCTTGGGCCACAGGGTTCGAATCTAATGTCCATGTACGGGAGCTCCTTGTGGGGCCACGACACGTGTGAGCGGTGTGCCGAGGGGAGCACCACAAAAACGCTGTACTGGGTGGGCGAAACGCAGGGAGGATGGAGGAAGGAGGCGGGAGGAGAGCGCGGGGACCGTCTCTTCAAAACGAGGACCCAACACCACAGGATGGTTGGGAAAACAGTCCGGGAACGTTTGTGTGACAATTTGTGGTGGTGTCATAACTTTGAGCATGTTTTTCTATGTTCTATGTTTCGTGCAGAACCCCCTGTAGGGGGGCAGGCCCGACCTAACACTGGGGTCGTAGGCGAAGCCACCGTGTGAGGGGTGTGCCCACATGGATCGGGGGGGGGGCGCACGAAGGCCTTCTACGTGACGTGGAGCCGTAGGGCGGGCCCCCCAAGCGGCACGAAATATGTGAGGGATGTGAGGAGGAGGGGCCGTGAGATGGCCCCTCCTCCTCCTCCTCCTCCTCCTCCTCCTCCTCCTCCTCGTCCTCCTCCTCCTCGTCCTCCTCCTCCTCCTCCTCCTCCTCCTCGTCCTCCTCCTCCTCCTCGTCCTCCTCCAGTCGGGGCCGCAGCTTGAGCTCTATCAAAGGCACAACGTACAGGGGTGTGCCGAAATTGGCCGGGGGGCGCATGCAGACTTGCCCACTCGCGTCGTAGGTGGAGCTCCCGACGGGGACAGCCTATGTGACGGACGTGCCGAACTTGTTCGGGGGGACGCATGCCAACGTTCCCACCCACTGAATCACACTTTCCCACTGGTGCCCTAGGTTGAGCTCCCTGTGGGTTTCAAAACGTGCGAGGGGCTTTCTAGACTGGCAGGGGGGGGGCGCTTGCAGACTTTCCCATGTAAGCCGCAGGTGGAGCTACAGTCGGGGTGCTGAGGAAGGAACCCTTTTCGTTGGGGAGGGGCTCGGTGTTCCTTAGTTGTTTTGCAGTTCGCCTTTGGTTTTGCTTAGGGCTTCGATGGGACATCGAAGTTTAACGTATGGGAAAAAGGGGCCTCGTTCCTTATTTAGGGTTCCTTAGGTCAACGCCCCGACTGTGAGGGCTGTGCCGACATGGGCGTGGCGGCGACATACGGGCACCTCCACGGGCAGCGGTGGTGGAGCTCCTCCATATGGCACCTCCGCAAGCACACCCCACTCGGTGCCTACGGCTCGCTGGTGGCTGCTTGGCATCGCTCGGACGTGTGCATGTTTCCTTCGGCGAGGGCCATCGAGGAGCATCCTTGATATCATTTGCCGAAAAGCCCACGCACGAAACCGAAAAAAACACAGGGAATGGAGGACGTCCGAGCGATGGCCGGTGACAGTATCATGCGCGGTGCCCTCGTGTGGGTCAGCATGCCTTGCCCATGGTCTGCCCTCGCGCGCTGCCCAGGGCACTGTGTGTCGCTCGCCGGCAACGACGGTCCCTGCCCGCGCCCGGCTTCGAAGGTTGAGCAGAGCAGCGCAGCGAACAGGGCTGAGGTACGAATGAACAGCATGAGGACAGGGAGGAGGAGGAGGAGGAGGAGGAGGAGGAGGAGGAGGACAGGGACACGTCGTAGCACATTCAGCAGCAGTGCACGTGGCACAAGTAGGAGCAGCATTAACAGACTGCGCACGCGTACAATCTTAGCAGGACGACGAGTTTAGAGACCCGTATTTCATTGAAGTGTGTGGTAGGGAGAGAACCATCGGGAGAAAGAACGAGAGAGAGAGAGAGCAAACACAAAAGACAAGAGAGGAAACGGAAACTCAGAGATCGAGTAGACAGGGGGGACATCCTTCGGGTTGAGTGGGAGGGCGTCGTACCCAGTCGGCGGAAGGTCGCGAAGCCAGGACGAAGTGGAGGAACAAGGACAGGAGGAGGGTGATATGAGGAGGGACGAGCGAGGACAAGGGATAGGACAACCAATAGGATAGCGCAAGCGATTGGAGCACGACGAGGCCGATAGGGCAATGGATGCGATAGGACGAACGGTCAAGCGATAGAAGGGCGACGAGGACGACACGACGATGGATTTGAAGAGCACCAGCAACACCAGGCCAAGGAGCAGGCAGAACAGCATCATGAGCAGGACACGTACGTCACTGTTGTCAGAACCATCCCAACCCTTACCAGCACAGGGTAAGAGCTCAGCAGGAGGCACTTGGGAAGACAAAGTTGCAGGGTGGATGTATGAGGATGAGGACGTGGATGGGCGATGGGGGAATGAGAAAGAAGAGTCGGAGGCGGAGGATGAGGAGGAGCAAAAGGACGATGAGGAGTAAGATTGAGAGGAGGAGCAGGAGCAGGAGCAGGAGCAGGAGCAGGAGGACGACGAGAGGAGAATGCGGAGATCGAGGAGGTTGTGGGGGGCACGACGGCGACAACGAGAAAGATGAGGAGGAATAGGAGAAAGAGG
The DNA here is from genome assembly GCA_963575745.1 of Prorocentrum cordatum. Taxonomy (NCBI): domain Eukaryota; class Dinophyceae; order Prorocentrales; family Prorocentraceae; genus Prorocentrum; species Prorocentrum cordatum. Next base: position 65,041 of record CAUYUJ010000952.1, read on the forward strand.
TTGAGGATCACAGTTGAGAGAAGAGAAGGCGGAGGAGGCCAGAGATGTGGGAGGTGAAGACAGTGTGTAGTACCTGCTTGCAGTTGCTTGACTTTCTGACGCGAGTGTAACTGCTTCATGTTGACTGGTGATGGTTGGCCGCCTGCAGGGATCAGTTATGGCCACGCTCCACTCGGTCGCTGTTCCCAGCCTTCGAACGAATAACGGCGACACTCTTTCATCAGCGTGGCTGGGCCGTGGAGAAGAAGCCTGTTTGGGAGGCTTCTTGGAATATGTTGGGAAACGTGTTGGAAGCATGTTTGGAAGCTCATGCGGCCACTCGGGGCATCTTTGGAGGGTATTGCGGGACGTCTGGGGATGTCTTTGTACAATCTTTTCGCGCAGGGGGCCTCTTGTGCGCCTTGAAGGCCTCTTGAGCCCTCCTGAAGCCTCTTGGGGGCCTCCTGAGCAGTCTTGGGGGGGCCTCCTGGGTCGTCTTGAGGCCCTCTTGGGCACCCTGGAGGCCCTCTTGGGAGCCTCTTGTGCTATCTCGGGGCGATGTTGGAGGTCTCTTGGGCCGTCCTGGGCGGTCGGAAGCGCGAAACGACGAAGACGCTGAAATCCTTACAACAGCCAATGTAATTCAATGATGTGTGCCTCTTGTGGCCCTCTTGGGCTCCTCTTGGAGCACTCGTAGGGCGTCTCTTGGCATCGCTCGGACGTGCGCATTTTTCTCTGCGAGGAGCATCGAGGAGCATCCTGGATCATCTTGCAACAGGAAGGCACGAGACCGAACAATGCACTCGGAATGGACGTCCGAGCGATGGTAAGGTCTTGGGCGCCTCCAGTGCCGGCTGGAGTCCACCTGGGGCCGTCTGGGGGCTGCCCGGAGTTGTTCTCGAGCGTTCTTGGCCTGAGAGGGCGGCAGCGGCGATGGCGAGCTCGATGGCATCTACGGCTGCCGCCCAGTTGGGACCAGCTCAGAGCGCTTGGGGACGGCGCCCAGGACGAAAACGCGGATTCAAGAAGGTGAAGCGTAGTTAGTGCGTCCGTTTCTTCCACGCTTTTCCGCAGCCGCATGGGCCGTACCTACACGACCACCCTTCGGATGATATGGAGGTTCGGGGGGGAGGGGGAACCAACGTCTCATTCAATCGATCTCACATCGATCAAACTATCGATCTCACAATAGATCCCACAATCGTCCCACGATCGATCTCACTATCGATCCCACAACAGATCTCAGAAAGAGCGTGTTCTGTGGGCGCTTGGAGGGGGGTGGGGGTTGGAACCGGACCCCCCCCTTCCTCTCTCGCTCTCCTCGGGCCGGCGCCAGCGTCGGCGGTGGCTGGCGGCGGCGGCGGGGAGCGTCGATGAAGACGATGTTTTCTTTTCTGGGCCAGCGCCAACGCCTGCTACGGCTGGCGGCGGCGGCGGGGAGCGTCGACAAGGACGACGGCGACGACGATGACGACGACGCTCCGCCACCGTGCCTTGGCTTTGGGTCAGAGTCCTAATGGGCGCCTCCTGGGTTCTCGTCGGAGGGCTCTCAGGGGCCTCTGAAGGGCATTTGTGAAGCGTCCTGGGCGCCTCTTGGGCGTCTCTTGGGGCCTCTCTGAGGTGGTGGTGCTGGTGGGCTATAGTGGTGGGCGGTGGTGGTGGTTGTGGAGGTGGTGGTGGTGGTGGTGGTGGTGGTGTGGTGGTGGTTGGTGGTGGTGGTGTTGGTGGTAGTGGTTGATGTGGTGGTTGTGGTGGCAAGTTGCGGTGAAGGTGGTGGTGGGTTGTGGTGGTGGTGGTGTGGCGGTTTTTGGTGGTGGTGGGTGGTGGTGGTGGCGGCGGTGGTGTGGTCGTTTGTCGTGGTGGTTGTGGTGGTGGTAGTGTTTGTGGTGGTGGTAGGTTGTGGTGGTGGTGGTGGCGGTGGTGGTTGTTGTTGTAGTGGTGGTGGTTTGGTGGTTTGTTGTGGTGGTTGTGGTGGTGGTTGGTGGTGGTGGAAATTTTGTGGTGGTGTGGGGGTTTGGTGGTGGTGGGTGGTGGAGGGTTGTTGTGGTGGTGGTGGTGGTGGCGGTGGTGGTGGTGGCGTGGTGGTTTGTGGTCGTGGTGGTGGTGGCGGTGGTGCTGGTGGTGGGTTGTGGGGGTGGTGTTGGTGGTGGTGGTGGCGGTGGTGCTGGTGGTGGCGTGGTGGTTTGTGGTGGTGGTGGTGGTGGCGGGTGGTGGTGGTGGTGGTGGTGCGGTGGTTTGTGGTGGTGGTGGCGCTGGGCTGCGGTGTTGGTGGTGGTGGTGGTGGCGGTTTAAGTGGGTGGTGGGGGAACCGCATGCGGGCTGTGCCATTGGGACCTTCGGTGGAGCTCCCTATGGGGTCACGAAACGCTACCCTGGGTGGGGGAAACGCATGCGGGCTGTGCCACTGGGACCTTCGGTGGGCCGTAGCCATTTTGGCTCAAGTTCCAACGCTGCTCCCGTCGTTGGAGCTTGATCGCAGCCAAGGGGGCGGCTCAAGGCCCCCGCGCTTTCAGCTTTCACGTCTGTGCTCGCCCCCAGTGCCTGCCCAGGCTGGGTGAGCACGCTTTCTAACACCTACCCGCTCTCGGTGCAGTGTCCATGGGCTCGAGAGATGTTCTCTTGGGGCCGCGGAAGCCGTTGTGGGCTTGCACAAAATCCCACCGCTCGGGCAACTGGGCGTCTCGCATCAAGTGTGCTTGTGGCATGGCCGCTCCGCCATCGGTCCAGAAAAGTGCGAAGGCCGCCCATGAACAGGTGGTCACAGGTGGTGCCAGCAAGGGTTCTCCGCCGAAGGGACAGTGGAGTTCGGGCAGTCCGCTCGACGCCACGCTCAAGAAAATCTTGGGGCGCCTCGAGGGCCTCGAGAAGAAGTCGGCGCCGTGCACTTCGTCTTCTCCACCCCCGCCGTGGAGATCTGAGGGTGACAGCGCTGGCGGCAGTGCCCCGCCCGATGACCAGAAGGAGGCCAAGGAGCGTCTGGCACACTGGCAGAGCGCGGCTCGCAACTCAGTTCATCAGGAGGACAGATTCCTGGCAGAGGAGATGGCAGCCAAGATTCACAAGGCCATCAACGACGCGAAGCCGGCACACGTCCAGCAGCACAGCATCACCACCAGGCTGGAGCGGGCGCGGTCCACGGCGGCCACGCTCGAGACCAAGCTGGCTACGGTCACGAAGGAGGTGGAGGATGCGCGCAAGATGCTCGAGGAGCGCCTCAAGTGCGCCAAGGAGTCCCTGTTGGAGGCGCAGCGGCAGGTCGCGGCCCTCGAGCAGGAGGCCAAGGAATGCTTCGCCAGGTCCCTGGCCAAGACGGACGGGCCTGTTCTCAAGCTGGAGGAGCAGCAGCTGGGGTCGGCCTCGTTTGAGTTTCGTGAATGGTTTCGCGCGCAGAAGGGAGATGAACAGGGCGCCAAGCACCTCGAGGTCCTGCTTGGCATGCTCGAGGCCCAAGCGATTGCTGCTCGTAACGGTGTTTCTCCTCCTCCTGCTGTGCCATATGACGCCGATGACATGGAGATCGATGAGAATGACGAGCAGTCCTTCGCAGAGGCCGCCGAGGCCGTGCGTCAAGCCAAGGAGCGAGCGGCAGCAGCTGAAGGTGATGGAGTCGAGGCAGCACGTGAGTTTCTCAGAGAGGCAAGGCGCAAGCTACAGTCTCAGCTCCAGGCGGCTGCCGCCAAGAGACAGAAGCGTGGGCAGTATCGCGTCGGAGTTCCTGGAGGACAAGGTCATTGACACTGAGTGGTCTGGCTTGGCGTTTCAAGTGCCAGCATTGCGCACGGAGGTGACCTTCCAGGATGCACGTCACGATCCTATGTTTTCAGAGTCGTCAAGGTTGACGGCCAGGGCAGGATCGACAGCGGCGTGGACGTTCACGGCACCATCCCACGTGGGCTCAGCTGAAAAGGCCAAGAGGACCCTTCCCGAATACCAGCGCGGTGGAGTTCGGCCTGCTGAGGCCAGAGGGGAGGTCCGAGCGGCTGGAGCTGGGGCCCACACGTCGACAGACCTGGTCGCTGCAGACCCTCCGAGCCCTGCGGGTGGCCAAGGCCTTAAATCGGGCGCGCGTCTCAGTGACCAGGTCGGCACGTTGCTTGTCTCACAGTATTGTCGGCCAGAAGCAGGGATTGCTGCGCATGAATCGTCTGCCGCACCTGCTACGCTGCCAGTTCCGTCTTCTTCGGCTCAGTCCTCAGTTGGAGCTTCTCCCCCCCCGAGCCGCACCAGGATCAGGAAGGGCAAAACAGCCAGAGATAGGAGAAATTGCTGGGTGTTTTTCTCTTGTAATGCCAACACCTGGGCGTCTTGGGAGACTATCCTGGACTGGCGCATGGAGGATGTGAGGGGCCCTCGGCCCCAGTTTTGGGCTGGGCGTGAGACTCGAGTCTTGGAGGCTGCTCAGATCGCTAAGTTCAAAGGCTCGATGAGGTCGAAGGGCCTCAACATCGACTTCTGCCCCGCAGTGCCCACAGGAGCAGGTGCATCAGAGACCTCTGCAGGTGTGATGGCTGGAGGCCTGTCGCACATCAACCAGTGTACTGTATCATTGGAGGGTCTGAAGTCCGTACCTGAAGCACAGGGTCGAGTGATAGCTAGGCATGTGAACGGTGTCGTTCCAGGAAGATGCGTTTGGCTGTCGGTATACTTCTACCACCCCCAGGGAGCCAGCAGGGACAATGTGGGCCTCCTGGCGGGGCTTGGCAAGTTTCTTGGGAGCCTCGCGGCGCCTTGGATCCTGGGTTGCGATGCTAACATGGGGCCCCCGACCTCGGGATTGATTTCCTGGTGTTCTAAGCTGGGGGCTACCATCGTGGCTCCAACGTCTACGACCCGTGCTGCTGGTAAGGGACAGGTGTTTGGCTACTTTAGTTTATCTGCTGGGCTCTGCTCGTGCGTTGAGAAGGTGCAGGCGTGGAATGATGCTCCAGTTTCGCCCCGTTCCCCTGTGGACATATCGCTCGTGGGGGTGTCCCATCCATGTTCGTTGCGTCTGGAAACGATTTCCTGCCCAGAAGCCCACGGGTTGCGAGAGGGGGCCTGTCGGGTACAACTGGTCTTGGCACTCTGGGGGCACGGGGGATAAGGAGCTCATGCGCGTTCGGGATCAGTGCATTGAGTTTACTGAGCTGGAGCTTTGCCTAATGTTTTGGTATACATGGGGCTGAGCAGGATCTGTATGGTGGACGTTCTTCTGGTTTCAGGAGAAAGCAGGTTTCCCTGGACACGATCGCCAACAAGAAATGGTTTGCTAACACCACGGCTCAGCTCAGAGCTTGGCGCACGCTTGTTTCGTTATTGGTCAAAGCGACGGCCTGCCTGGACGACCTGTCCATCTCCGCGCATTTGCAGACGCTGCGCTCTGCCCTCTTGAAGCTGGACCAGGAGTCTCTTGGTCCCAAGTTTTTGTGCCTTGCCCTTAGCCTGCCCCAGCTGATTGGGACCATTGAAGACTCTGACGGGTCCGATCTGGGGCACCTCACTCCCATCGCTCAATCCACCTACGAACACATGTTCAGGGATCACTGTAGCAGGATATGGGCCAGGTGGAGGTCTTGGGCTCAGGAGGCAGCAACTAAGGGCGGCAAGGCGGCGCATGCTTTTTCTAAGGAGCGTCCACCAGCAGTTGGCCCGCTTTCTCCACAAGGCTGGGCGCTGCAAGGGGACCAAGCCGTTGAGGCCTTGAAGTCCGAGTGGAGCCAGTACTGGTGCAGCCAGCAGTGCCCTCTCACTGCGCAGCATCACCGCCTTGCAGACGAGGCCCCCCCCTCTCCCTCGGCCAGACATTGAAGTGCTGAAGTGGGCGCTCAGTAAGTTCAAACATGACACGGGTTTAGGTGTGGACTGCATGAACCCCAGGTGCTGGTTATTGTTGCCTCGGGACTTCCTGGAGCGTTTGATTGACCTCATGATGTAATGGGAGAAAAAAGCCGTCTCTCCCAAGCAAATATGCTACCCAAATCATCTTCCAGGGAAAACCCGATGGTGCTGGATTGCACCCGTTGGCTTTGATTGTCAGCGTCCTCAGGGCTTGGGCCAAAGTTCGCCAAGTGATGGCTCGATCTTGGGAATTGGAACTTTCGGCGGGGTTCTTCTGGGGAGCTCGAGACAAAGAATGCGATCGAGCTGGGTGGCAGCATGCTATGCTCAATGAATTTGCTCGTATCCAGAATTCTGACGCTGGCACGTGGTTTGGTGACCTGGATAAGTTATATGAGCGCGTTGGGCCTGCGATATTGTTTGACGAAGCAGAGGCCACGGGCATGCATCTAGGGCTCACTCGTGCAGCAATAGTCTTGTACACTGGCGCGCGAGCTCTGAATTTCCAGGGCGCAGTGTCCAACCTGATCGAGGCGATGGGCACTATTGTAGCAGGATGCAGTTTGGCCACCACTTTCGCCAAGGTCGTTTTGTATAGGCTGCTTGTTGCGGTCACCGCTGCCTTCCCGTCCCTGACGATACGCAATGTGATTGATGATGTTTCGATCCAGGCCCTCGGGACCGTGGATTGTGTCTGTGGTCAACTCGGGAAGGCAGCCATCATGATGAAGGACGGTTTTGAGATGTTGAAGTTGATTCTCTCAGGGAAGAAAACGAAGTACATCGCGTCCTCAAAGCAGCTATATGTGGCCTTGGCGCTCAGGTGGGCCAAGTTCGGTTTCAAGCAGCAGCAGTATGTCAGGTCTCTTGGATGTGATGCAGTTGCGCAAAGGATTCGTCGCAACCCGACGGCCAGGGAAAGACTTGCCAAAGCAGGACGGAGAGCCATTAGGATCTTGAGGCTTAAGAACGCTGGGGCTCCGGTTGGGAACATACAGAGGTCGGGTCCTCAGGCATGTGGGCTCTGGGGCTCGGCTGTTGTGGGTTTGACTCCCAGGCAGGTTCATAATATGCGTTTGGCTGCTTCTAGGAGCCTATGCAAGGATAAAGCTGGAGCTCTCATGTCGTTCAGATTGCGTTCGTTTCCTGCTGGGGCTTCTATGGATCCATATGTGATATACCATGGTAACGTTATATATCAATGGTGTCGTGCTGTGTGGGATGGGTCTCCTGGGCTCCACATCATCCAGAAGGTGTTTGAGAAGGCGTCAGATGACCTTTGGAGATCCCGACGGCCCTGGCACGTCTGTACTTCACCTGCACACGTATTCTTACTGACTAAGGCTGAGCTGGGTTGGAGACCGCTCTCGGCCAGAAAGATAAGGCTCTGTGACGGGGAAATGATCGACCTGCTGGAGCTGGCACCGTTGGCAATCAGAATGCTTGCGGAGCGCGATGCAGGACACTGGGCTGACAAAAGGGCCCTCATGAAAATACCTAAGTGTAGCAACGTCTGTAGGCCTGTGTATTGGGAAGGAGCCAGGAGTTTGATGTCTGGTAAAACCTCGGGCACCTGGACCAAGCACCACCAGGCTTGCGCTAGAAACGCCTTTTCCCTGGGAGCCTGGACTCAGGCCCGCCTGAAGGATCACGGGCTTGCCGATGAGGATCTCTGCCAGCTTTGCCGCGCCGAGCGAGGAACTCTGTACCACAGGCGCTTCATGTGCGAGGCTTTCCTGGAGGACAGAGGCATGCATCTCTCGACGCAGTGCACGCAGGCTGCCCGCCATGCTCGTGACATGGATCTGAATTTGGAAAAGTTTGCCGCAGGTGTGCTACCCTTTCCCAAAGAACTGACCCCGCAGCCCCTAGGTAGAGATAGATGTTCTATTGGTTGGTTCAACAAGCCAGCCTCAGGTAAACTCCAGGGCTTGATTTTCTCTGACGGGTCCGCGGTCCACCCCCACCTGTGATTTCATGAGGCGCGCGGGGTGGAGCCTCGCACAGGTGAACCCCCAAGGGGAGCTTTTGCGCGCTGCCGTCGGACCCGTGCCCAGGGAGGTTGCGCCTAGCCAGCAGGCCAGGGATGGTGAGGACTATGCCTACAGGATGGCGGCTGAGCTAGTTGACCCATTTTCCGGCTTTGAGATTTGCACTGACTGTTCGGGGACTCTCGGGTGCGTGTGGGATAGGGCCAGGAGTTGCTCGTCCCAGAATTCCAGGGCCCACATCTGGAGTTTTGTTTGGCACGTTTTTGGGGACGGTCTGAAGGCCAGGAAGGTCAAAGGCCACGCAACGATGGCTGACGTTCTAAATTGGGTGTGCAGTAATTTAGATAGGCTCGGCAATAAACATGCGGATCGTTGTGCCAGGCTCGGAGCAGGCATGCATCCCATGCCCGAGATGATGGTTCAGGCCATCGACGCCTGTCGTTCGGTCCAAGAAGAGATCGTACGATGGGGAGCCATTCAGGATGCGATAATGGCCGATAGAGGTTGGGCTGACGCGGCTGGGTTCCCTGGGCCCTCCGAGGCTGAGAAATCGGAGCGCGATTTCCCCATCCGTGATAAGAAGGGCCAAATTCGGTGCCAGGCCAGAGCTTTACGCCAGCTCTCGGCGCCCTGGTGGCCTCGAGTAGACTTTCGAGTGCCGATCCCCTTCGGACACAGAGGCCGAGAACCCTGGCGGCCCTGAGCAGTTGTCTGAGCTTTCCTTGCTGCCCCGCCTCCAGGGGCACAACCTTTGCAAGGCAAAGGTCTTCGTGGGGGACGGGAGTCGGGTGGCTGGGCGTGGGTGGGTGATGTCGTGCATTCGCTGTGGAGGCTATGCGTGGGCTGGAGTTGCCTCGCTAGCAAATAAATGCCCTGGCCACCTCCCCACTAAGGACCTCAGGCGCCAGAGGACGAGGTTTGCTAAAGGTGATGTTCCTAGCTGGGCTCGGCAGTACAAAGGTTGGTCGGTCACAGGTCACCGATCGCCAACCCCCCTGGATCTTGTTTCCCTGGTCCGCGCGGCGCACAAAGGGGTCTAGCTTTCAGGGGGGCTGAGCCAGAGGCGTGTGAATTTGGTGATAGCCTGTGGGAGGAGAAGTGGACCCCTGGTCAGCTCCTCTCTAGATTTGGCTTGATTTTGCCAGCCGAGGCTGATCAAGGTATCGCGTCCAAATCTGTTTCTGTTTCTAGGGGCGGGTGGCACTGACACCTGCCTCCACAGTGAACTAAACTGAACTGGGAGCTTCGGTGGAGCTCCCTATGGGGCCACGAAACGTTGCTCTGGGTAGGGGAACCGCATGCGGGCTGTGCCACTGGGACCTTCGGTGGAGCTCCCTATGGGACCACGAAACGCTGCCCCGGGTGGGGGAACCGCATGCGGGCTGTGCCACTCGAACCTTCGGTGGAGCTCCCTATGGGGCCACGAAGCGCTGCCCTGGGTGGGGGAACCGCATGCGCGCTGTGCCATTGGGACCTTCGGTGGAGCTCCCTATGGGGCTACGAAACGCTACCTTGGGTGGGGGAACCGCACGCGGGCTGTGCCATTGGGACCTTTGGTGGAGCTCCTTATGGGGCCACGAAACGCTGCCCTGGGCGGGGGGGGGAACCGCATGCGGGCTGTGCCACTGGGACCTTCGGTGGAGCTCCCTATGGGGTCACGAAACGCTGCCGTGGGTGGGGGAACCGCATGCGGGCTGTGCCATTCGGACCTTCGGTGGAGCTCCCTATGGGGCCACGAAACGCTGCCCTGGGTGGGGGAACCGCATGCGGGCTGTGCTATTGGGACCTTCGGTGGAGCTCCCTATGGGACTACGAAACGCTGCCCCGTGGTGGTGGTTGTGTGGTGGTTTGTGGTGGTGGTGGTTGTGTGGTAGATTGTGGTGGTGGTGGTGGTGGTGGTAATGGTGGTGGGTTGTTGTGGTGCTGGTGGTGGTGGGTTGTTATGGTTGTGGTGGTGATGGTTGTGGTGGTGGCTGTGGTGGTGGTGGTTGTGTGGTGGTTTGTGGTGGTGGTGGAGGTGGGCTGAGGTGGTGGTGGTGGTGGTAGTGGTGGTGGCGTTGGTGGTGGTGGTGGCGTGGTGGTTTGTGGTGGTTTGCGGTGGCGGTGGGCTGCGGTGTTGGTGGTGTTGCTGCTGCTGCTGCTGCTGCTGGTGCTGGCGGTGGTGGTGGATGGTGGGTGGTGGTGGTTGTGGTGGTGGTGGTGGTGGTGGTGGTGGTGGTGGTGGTGGTGGTAGTGGTTTGTGGTGGTGGTGGTGTGGTGGTTTGTGGTGGTGGTGGGTTTTGGTGGTGGTGGGTGTGGTGGCTGTGGTGGTCATGGTGGTGGTGGTGGTGGTGTGGTGGTTTGTGGTGGTGGTTGCGGTGGTGGTTGCGATAGGTTGTGGTGGTTTGTGGTGGTGGTGGCGTTTTTGGTGATGATGGTGGTGAAGTGGTTTGTGGTGATGGCGGTGGTGGTTGTTGTTGTTGTGGTGTTGGGTTGTGGTGGTTGTGGTGGTGGTGGTGGCGGTTGTGGTAGTGTGGTAGTTTGTGGTGTTCCTGGCACCGTGTTTTGGCTTTGGGTCAAAGTTCTAATGGATGTTTCTTGAGGTCTCGTCAGAGGGGTTTCGGGGGCGTCTGAGGAGCATTTGTGAAGCCTCCTGGACCTTCCTACGGGCCTCTCGGTGGTTTTGGGGGGGCCGAGGGCTCGATGTGGCGATTTGTGTTTCCCCTCTGCGGCCTCTTGGCCCTCTCTGGTCATCGTTGCTGCGTCCCCGCCGTCGGCGCTGCTAGCCGCCGCCAGCGCCGGCGCTGGCGCAGGCGCCAAGGGGGGGCTGGAACCCCCCCACCCCACCTCCCCTCCTCTCTAGTCATCGTTGCTGCGTCCCCGCCGTCGGCGCTGCTGGCCGCCGCCAGCGCCAGCGCTCGGGGGTGAAGGGGGGGCGCTTTGGACCCCTCCCCCTGGAGAGGGGGTGGCTGGGGGGTGTTGGGGAGGGGGGGGGATAGGGGAGAGGCGCCCCCCTGGTTCTTATCGATTGCGCCGAGTGTTGTGGGGGGAGCCCCCTCCCCCACGGTTCGAAACGCGCCGCCGAAGGTTCCCAGGGCAAGCGCCCTTGAAACGCGCTCTCTCAGACCTCACGATCGATGTTTGTCAGTCGAACCCAATACTACAAGCGATAGCACGATCGATTTCACAACAGATTTCACTCGATCTCCCAAACGTCAAGCAGTGGCGAAGCTTCCTGGCTCGCCTATAGCCCTACCAAACAATGTTCTAAGAACCTTTGTATGGTTTTCGCGAAATGTTCTTAGCACATGTCTGGCTGGGGCTGTCTTGTTTTGACACACCTGGTGTACGTTCCAAGAACATTGTTTTTGTTATTAGAACATTTTGGGGTTCTAGGAACATTTCGTGTTAGGACTATAGGAATGATGGGACGGTCGGTCCCTGCTCAAAAACGGTCTCACCATCGATCTGACAGTTGAACCCACTATCGATCTGACATTCGGACTCACAATCGACCTCATAACAGTTCACTGTTGGCCGCATTATTGATCTTACAGTCTCGCCGTTGTTTTCACTATCGACCCCACAAGAGATCTCACAATATGTTTCAGTACCGATATCATTCTAGATCCCACTAAAGATCTCACGAGCGATCTCACCATCGATTTCACACCATATCCCACGATCGACCTCACAACAGATCTAACGATCGATCCCACCATCCGTTTCACTCCCGATCTTACAACAGATTTCACCAGCGATCTCACAATCGAGCTTGTTAATGATCTGACAATCGAACTCACTATCGGTTTTACATCCGACGCACAAGTAGTCTAACACAAGTGTTCACTATCGGTCCCACTATCGATCTCAAAGTCGACCTCGCCATCGATTACACTAGCGATCTCGCAATCGAATTCACTACCACAAACGAGATCACTGTTGATCTCCCACTCGATCTCACCATCGCCCCGACACTGGAGCTCACTATCGATCGCACAGTCTGATTCACTATCGATCTCACAACAGTTCTCACTATCGGTTTCACCATCGATGTCACAATCGGTCCCACCATTGATTGCACTATGGGTCTTGCAGTTGATCTCACAATCGATCCCATGATCGATCTCAGTCTAGATCACACTGTCGATCCCACTATAGATCTCACGAGCGATGTCACCATCGATCTCACAATCGATCTCAACATCGATCAAACAACAGATCTCACTATCGACCTCACAACAGATCTCACGATCGATCTCACCGCCGCGCCGCCGACGGGACACCCCGCGCCACTGAAGGGACACCGCCGCGCCGCCGACTGGACACCGACGGGACACCGCCGCGCCACCGACGGGACACCCCTGGCCACCTCGCGCCAGGGTGGGGGGACAGCCGGCTCCACAGCCCCCGCCACGGTGGCGTCCTTCCTCTCGCGCGCCCACCGCGCCCACGAAGCAGCTTCGCCTCGCCCGCGCGCACGACACGGACGCGAAGCCGACGCCGACCTCCCGGCGAGGGGCTCTCCGATGCACTGCGATCTCGCCCCCTCGCCTCCGATCGGAGCCGGGTCGGCCGGGGCTCCAGCCGTCGCGGGGGCGCGAGGTGGCCGGGCACGGGTTCCGGCAAGCAGGAGTCGGGGGCGGAAAAGAGGGGGGTGATGATTAGGGGGGGGGATATCATGGCGGGGGCCA
>CAUYUJ010000952.1:80000-107219 GCA_963575745.1 Prorocentrum cordatum
CTCCTCCGTAGCCATTTTGGCTCAAGTTCGAAACGTTGCCCTGGCGCTTCGAGCTTGGACGCTGCCAAGGGGTTGGCCCGAGCGTCCCGAGGATAGGCCTCACATTGCTTCACATTTCTCGCGATCCTTGTTTTCTCCTGCTCCGCACTTCAGCAGCCATGGCGATCGAGCCAACGCTGCAGGCTATCCTTGAGGCCATGTTCGAGAAACAGAAGCTTTGCATTCGAGAAGTGGTACAGCAGGAGGTTCAGACGGCGGTGACAGGTCTGCAGGGGCAGATCTCCACTAAGGTGCCGAGCTGAAGGCCCTTCGCGCTGATCTACAATCCCGAGGACTACGGCTTGCCGCCTTGGAGTCTGGTGGCAGCGTCGCAGGCAGTTCACGGTCTACAGGCAGTTTTCAGTCGTTTCCCGTGGGTGGCCCGCCCATCCGCCAATTCAACGGTGACAAGGCCAGGAAAGTTTCGCCAGTCATCGACCTCGAGAGCGATCCCTGCATCCGCTTCGTGGGGACATTTCCGAGGCCGCTCTTGATGAAGACCCGCCAGGCGCACTGGAAGCAGATGCAGGATCACTTCCCCGAGCTGAAGGACGACAAGAGCGTGACTGCCATCTTCCACGGAGTAAGCCAGGTCTACAAGCTGAGGTTCGAGAACGACGAAGACGCGAAGAGCTTCCAGACCAAGATGAACGATGTGAACATGGAGTGGGTGGACTTCCGCGACGGGAAGAAGTACCCGCTCAGGGTCAGGGGCGACTTGCCGCTCCACGTGCGCCAGAAGAAGAGGGCTTTCTCTGGACTCTTTTGCGACGTGCTCACGAAGCTCCAGGCCAGCCAGAAGTGGACAGGTGGCTCGAAGCTCGGTGTCAACGGGCACAAAGGGGTGTTGCAGGTGATCACAGACGACGACGTCTACGAGTTAGTGCAGGCAGTGCCGCAGGGAGAGGACACCTTCAAGCTCGAGCCCATCTACCACAGTCTGCTGCACTTCGATATCACGAAGGACCAGATCGATTCCCTGATCGCCGCTCTTTGAACGGCTGCTGAAGGGCACCTCGACTCTGTAGCTTTTTTGAGCCCAGGCTTGGCAGGGCGCGGGGTTTGCTGTGCCCAGTCTTGTGCTCCCTCCAGTCCCCCTCAGCCTCCAGCCAGCAGTGGAGCAGATGCATCGGTTTTTCCGCCCCCCTCCTCCAAATGTTCGTTCTACCTACCTGACGCTTCGTTTCGGATTACGACGTGGAATTCCCAGGCCCTTATTGGGTCTTTGTACGCCGATCAAATTCGTGTTCAACATAAGTTTCATAAGCTTCAGGCCATCTCACAGCGAAACCAGATTGTGCGTCTTCAGGAAACTCATGGCGCCCCAGGGGATCTGCCTCATCTTGAGCGAGAATTCAGGTATCACTCCGTCTTTGGCTCCTTCTGCTCACGTGCTAGTGCTGGTGGTCTTCTCATTTTTGTCTCCACCGAGTTGCTGAGAGATTTCCCCTTCTCCGAGTTCCGCGAGCCAGTGCCAGGCCGGGCTGCGGTTCTGAATCTGAGTGGTCCCAAGGGTGAGTTGCAAATCGTCAATGCACACATTGACCCCGAACTTCCTGACCCCGCGGTCCGCCGACAATTCCAAGCTGTAAAAGCCATCCTGAGACCCGCTCTGAACACTACGTCTTTTATCATTGGGGACTTCAATTGTCATGAGTCCGGGGAAGGTAGGTTCAATGCTACTCAAGGGACCGAGCGATTCGTTCCCGCCAGGCGTGCCGCTCTGTGTCGCTCTCTCTTTCCTCAACACGCTGAGCTTGAGCAACCACAGTATACACATCGTCGTGTCGTTACTCATCCTTTTGAGTCGGTATCCTTTGGAAGATTGGACAGAATTTATTGCAGCATCTCTATTCCAGATCTCCTTGACCTAAGCCCCACTTGTTATACGATGTGGAATATCACCGATCTCACCTTCCCCTCCGACCACGTCCCCGTGCGCCTCTCGTTGCAGCCGCGGCAGCCGCGCCGAGAGTCGTCTCTTCCTCCGTGGGTGTTCAAGCGGCACGCGTTTGCAAAGTACTTCGAAGACCTTGCAGAAGGTCAAGAATTCAGTCCTGACCCAGCCGAGAAGCTTGAGGAGATCAAGCTGTTGATCACCGCTGCTGGCAACCGCGCCAAGGCCGATATGTTTAAGACATCTGCCAACACGTTGGCCGAGACATTCGCGCGCTGTCTCAGGCTCATCCGCGCCCACAGGTCCGGGCATTGCAAAGCAGCAGCCGATGCCGTTCGTGCCTACCCTATCCTCTCCCCCTTCTTCGACCATCACAACATGATCTGGAATGATTGGCATGAATTTCACGCTCACCTCACTTCCCTCATGAATCAAGAGTTGGCAGCGCTAGAGGAGAACCTCAGGGACCCCGAGGGCAACCTCCCGCACAACGCAGATTTTCACTTGATGCGGATTAGGAGGTTGGCCAAGGCATGGAGAGGAAAAAAAAACAAAAAAAAAAAAAAAAAAAAAAAAAAAATGCCTCAAAGGAATTGCTGACCAGAACGGATTCGCCCATACTGAGCCCTCGGCGTGCGCGCAGCTGCTCTGCTCTCATTGGGGCTCTGTCTTTGGCGCTTGGGCAGGTTCCGCGGGTCCTGGAGGCCAATTTCTGGAACTGGTTCCCCCCATGGACCCCGACGAGTACCAATACACGAACTCGACCCACCAGAGATTTCCCTGGAAAAAAACGTTTGATCAGTTCCTCGACCTCCTGCACAGGAAAAAGGATTCTGCCCCAGGACCTGACGGCTTGTGCTACAGCGCTTGGAGAGCTGCTGGCCCCGTTGCCCAGGAGGCGCTGTTCGAGCTCTACGAGCATGTGCTCGACGGCGGTCGCGTGAGCAGCCAGCTCAACGCTGCCAAGCTAGTTTTCCTGGCGAAGGGTGAGATTGATGACCCCGAGAACGTTCTGAAGGGGGCCGACGAAACTCGACCGATCGCTTTATCCAACGTCGACAACAAGCTCGTCTCGTCGCTGATCGCTTCGCCGATTTCCCAGGCTATCGCTGATCGGGGTCATTCGTTCGCAGAGGGGATTCATCAAAGGTAGGAATATCATGGACAACGCGCTAGAGGTAGACTTTAACATGATGCACTGGAGGTCTGTTCTGGGGCATAGAGACTGCGGTGCATGCCTCTATGACTTTCGCGCTGCCTTTCCGTCAGTGCTGCATGAGTGGATCTGGAAAGTTATGCATGCCTATCAATTCCCTGAATTTATCATCCTAGCGATTATGACCCTATATCAGAACATGCACTGTTGGATTGAGTTCAAAGGCTCTCCCAAGGTCTCCTTCACGGCCCTCCGAGGAGTTAAACAAGGTTGCCCACTCTCTGGTATTCTGTTCGTTCTATGTCTTGATCCACTGTTACGATATATCAGCCTGATTCCCACCGACTTGCCGAAGCAAGTCTCTGCGTTCGCTGACGACCTCGGCCTGGTCGCGGCGGACATTTT
Organism: Prorocentrum cordatum; assembly: GCA_963575745.1. Lineage (NCBI taxonomy): Eukaryota > Dinophyceae > Prorocentrales > Prorocentraceae > Prorocentrum > Prorocentrum cordatum. The sequence continues at coordinate 83,498 of CAUYUJ010000952.1, forward strand.
CTCTGCCCTAGGCCCTGTGACCAGGGCAATCGTTCGCTTTGGCTTCTCCTCGGGCCTGCTGTTGAACGTTGCCAAGTGCGTGATAATCCTCACTGACCCTGGCAAGATGGAGAGCGCCGTCGCAAAGTTTAAGGAGGCCGGGATAAATGTGCACCGGTTTAAGCTTCAATTGCACGGGAAGTACCTCGGGTTCCTCCTTGGAGTTGATGGTCTGGACCGTTCCTGGAAGCCTGTCGGGGCCAAACTTCTGGCTCGGGCCCATATGGTCAAAAGTCTGGGGGAAGGTCTCATCACCAGCCTCGTGGCCCACAACAGGTATGCCCTTCCAGTAGCCTCACATGCCGGCCAGGGCTATAGGCCCAATAAATATGTCTTAAGAATGGAGAGAGAAGCTCATCAGCTGTATACCTGCAGTCCGCGTCATTCGTTCCCTCCAGGCCTCTTCCATCGCTTTCAAGACCTCGGCTTGAGTGTGCAAGCCAATTCCCTGGAGGTGCAGAGTCGTGCCGCTAGGCTCAGGGTCGCCCACAACTCCTCCCTCTTCCTGACCTTGCGAGACAAGCTCCACGAGTCCCTTGAGACAGACGAGTTCCTCCTCACTCATAAGTTTTCTATTCAGTATCAGCGCTCGCTGTTTGTGCAGTTGATGGAGGACTATGAGTCGTCCATCTACATTCCCAAGTTGCCTGACCCGTGCCTGCCCAAGCAGGTCCAGAAAAGGTTGGCGAGGATGATCTCAGCCGACGCGTATCCGAACCCCCTGTCCTCCCTATTGTACCCGAGGGTGAAAAAATGGGCTCCCAGGGTCTCCAACGACGAAATGGATCTGTGTTTTATTTGTGTGCTTCGGAGTGCTCAAGTGGTTCCTGGGTATATCTTCGTTGGGCTCCTAAAAACAATGTTCAACAGCTGGAACACAACAAGACGTTACAGACAAGGGCCAGGCCGATGTGCATTCGGCTGCTCATGTGTCGGAGGTGATGATGTTCTTCATTATTTGAGTTGCGGTGTATGCCGTCCTGTCCTTCAGCGCCTCCTCCCTGCACTTCCAAGTGATTACGGTGAAGATCCCCTGAGTTCCTTCCTCCCCCACCTTTTTCATCTCTCGGGCCCCGATGCTCTGCCTAGTTATCTCTTAGCTTTAGACGCTGTCCATTCATCCTTTCAAGCTCTGCGTGCCTCTCCCCCCGTCTCTCAGCTTTTCGCTCAGCAAGTAATCCAAGGCAGGCTTCGTGTGTCTGTCAGGCGCTCGCCTAAGCTGCAGGGCCTGCTCCGCTAGGCCGCGGACCAGCAGGACTCAGCAGGGTGGGGCTCCTCCTCCTCCTCCTCCTCCTCCTCCTCCTCCTCCTCCTCCTCCTCCTCCTCCCCCTCGTATTCCTCGTAAGGAAATCGGTAAACCCCAGAGGTTACCGACCCTATCCTCGGCCCTCGCTCGGCTTTCCTCGTATCTTTTCAGGGGCCTGCCTCCTCTCTCGGGGAGGAAAGGGAGGGGGGGGGAAACCTCGGCGTTGGACCCCTCGATCCTCCCTCCCGACCCTCGGCGCCGGAAGGGTGCGCGAGGGTTGGGAGGGAGGATCGCGGCCCAAAGACCGATGGAGGAGGATCTAGGGTCGAGGGAGGAGGGTGGAGGCTCGAAGATCGAGGATCGAGGATCGAGGGAGGAGGAGGATCGAGGATCGAGCGGGGGTCTTTTCGCCACCTTCGGCCTCTCGGGGCCCGCTGCGGGCCCCCCTGTGGGCCGCCAGAAGTCCATGCCGGGGATCGGGCACCGGCCAGGACGGACGCCGCGAGGGTCCGAGGACGGATTGTCTCGAGCAGCAAATGTCGGGGGCGGCAAAGAGGGGGGATTGATGACTAAAGGGGGGGTGGATATCATGGCGCGGGCCATGATATTTCCCCAGATTTCACGCCGCCTCTTCTCATTTCATTACGTCCCTGGCCCCCCCGTTGGGCCGCGCACATGCCGCCGGTCATGATTTGGACCCCCCCCTCTTGGACCCCCCTCCTCTTTGCCGCTCCCGAAAATGGGCGGGATCGTCGGCGGACGAGGGGCGAGGGCGGCGGTCTCCTACGCAGGCGGCGCGCCCTCAGAGGGGCCCAGGGGCCTCGGAGGCCACCGGGTCTCTCTGGTCCGCCCGCTGTCGGGGCTCAAGGGACGGGGGTCATGGCAAACGGGGGTCAGTCAGAGCGCTGGATCTTGCAGGGCCCTGCAGAACCAGGGCTGCACTGACCCGGGCCAGCCTGCAGGATCTTACAGTATCCTGCAGGATCATACATGGCCTGACTGACTCCTGACCGGGTTTGCATTGACCCGGGTCAGCGCGTCCCCGATGCTGTTCGGGCGAGTGGTGATGGGGGGTGACCTGCATGGAGTGAAAGAAAAGGGCCCTGAAGGGCCCCTTCTCTTCACCCCCCAAGGAGGTTACCCCCCACCCACCCGAGCTGCCTTCTTAGAGGGCCGCCTCCCTCGTCCGGTCCCGTGGTAGGCGGCGCCACGGTGGTGATCGGGGGGATGTTCCTCCCGCGCGCCTTCTGTTAGATTCCAGAGGATCCCCCGCCTCCGACTCTCGCAATGGGAAGAATTAAACAACTTCTCGGAAGGCCGGGGGACTTCCAAGCCTTCTGAGCGGGCCTTCTCCTTCTCACTTCCGCCGCTCGCTCAACGCCGATCGTTGGATTCCAGAGGTCCCCCCGCCGCCTGAGGGATCCTGAGGGAAGCGGGTCCTGAGATGTTTCGCCGTTCTCGGGCTCTCGGGGCCTTGCACGGGCCCCGGGACTGGCAGACGACGACTCGGGAGGGCGATCTCGTCCCGGGGGAGTGCCGCAGGGTCCGGGGGCCCATCCCTCGGGACCCGGTACCCCCCGTGCTAGGAATTCGAGAATCCGAGGGTCGAAGGGCTCGGATGTTCGAGCAGCCTGCTCTGTGCCTCGTCGTCGCCGCGGCTGGGTCGCCGTCTGCCGCGGTCGTCTTCCTCTCCCAGGCGGCTGTCCTTCCTGGTGCGTGCCTCCTTCATCCCACCTCTGCTGATGGGCCTGTTTTCCACCACCACCACCACCACCAGAAGTTGGAGGTGGAGGGGGTCCTCCTCCTTTTCTTCTTCCTCCTCCTCCTCCTCCTCCTCCTCCTCCTCCTCCTCCTCCTCCTCTTCGTCCTTCTCCTCGTCCTCCTCCTCGTCCTCCGCCGTCTTCCCCCCTCCAAGTTATGGTCGTGGTGGTGGAAAACAGGCCCATCATCTGCGCCCCTGCATCCCTCATCCCGCCTCTCCCTCCTTCTTTCGCCTTCCCTCCCTTCTCTGGCGGCCCCCTCCCTCCTCTTCTACGCTCAAAGGGAAGCACGCCATTCCGCCGACCCCCCCCCAGGAAGAAAGGGAGGAGACGTCTTGGGCTTCCCCTCGGGGCGAGCCCAGAGCATGCAGCCGAAAAGTTGGGGATACTCCCAGAGGAGGAGATCAGTCGACATATGCTGCGAACATGCCAGAGGATCTCCAGACTGGGTTCGGGGGTCGTGGATGTCGCTCGTGTTTGGACGTTTTTGGGAGGTCTGTTGCGGGGCTTTTTCGGGGCCGATTGGAGGCGTCGGGGAGGCCTCTTGGGAGGCGTCCTGGTGGCGGCTCAGGGCACTCGGATGGGGGTCGTGGGAGCCTCCGGGTCATGCTGGGGGTCCTGGGGGCAAGCAAGTTTGGTGGGGAGGGCTCCACGGCTCCTTCGAGCGCCCACTCTTAACCCGGAGAAGCTTTTAAGAACCCCCCCCACCCCTTTTCTGGCGTAGCGATAACCCTTCCGCACCCTGGAAGCGTTATCCCGGCACCAGGAGGGGGTCATCCTCTGTTTCCTTAGTTTTTCCTTGGTTTTCTTAGCTTTTCTCTGGTTTTCCTAACTTGTCATTGGTTGTCTTAGCTTTTCATGTGTTGTCTCAGCTTTTCATCGGTTATTGTTCTGAGGTTGTCCTAAGTGTTCTCAGTTGTATCATTGGTTTTCTAAGCTTTTCTGTTGTTTTCTTAGTTGTTCCTTGCCTGTCTTAGCTTTTCCTTTGTGTTCTCAGCTTTTCCTTGGTAGTCTTAGCTTTTCCTTGGCTGTCTTAGCCGTTCAATGGTCTTCCCTGGCTCAATTATATTCAGATTCATTCATATTTCAATTTACACTGTGACCCATTCATACTCTGGCTCGGGGATTTTTTGGGGGGGCCTGCCAGGTGCTAAGATAATGCCTCGGTGCGGGGCGAGGGCGATACCCTGGGGTGGACCACCCCCTACGACGGCCGAAGAAAATCAATGTCCCAAAGGGGATTGTAATAGAAATATAATCGAAAAATCCTCGCATGGAATTCCTCGCATTCCTATGAATCTTAGCATGTCCTAGGACATCCTTGAGATTTTGCAAGAACTCCTTAACATTTCTTGAACCAGTCCCTGGCTAGACTTTCCATGGCTCTTCCCTAGCATTTCCCAGGAAATTCTAGGGATCCCTAACATGTCCGAGGAGTCCACAGACTCACAGTACTTCGTAAACTCTTCTGCATGCTCTTAGCATTGCTTAGGACATGCGCACCATTCCCTAGGATATGCCGCTACATTTCCTTTGCATTCCTTGGCAGTTCCTTGGCATTTCCTTGGACTTTCTCGCATTCCCTTGGAATTCCTAGCATCCCCTAGGATGCCACAGGGATCTCGACCCAGATCTCTTGGGGTTCCCAGCATTCCTCAGCATTCCCTAGGAATTCCTAGCATTCCTTTGGATTCTTAGCATTTCCTCGGAATCCCTAGCATTCCCGGAACCCCTAGCATTCCGTAGAATTCTCTAGGGATTCCACCCAGATCTTTAGCATTCCATGGGAGCCAGAGAGACCTGAGCAAAATCCTTGACATTCCTTGCGAATTTCTTTCTTGGCTCCATAGAGGCCGCCACCGAATTCTTTGTTTGATGCGCTTTTGCGCGCGGTGCTAAAAATATCGGGAGCGGAAAAGAGGGGGGTGATGACTGGGGGGGGGGGATTTCATGGCGTGGGCCATGATTTTTCCCCAGATTTCATTGCGCCCCTTGTTGTTTCATTACGTCCCAGGCCCCCCCCGCTGGGCCGCGCACATGCCGCCGGTCATGATTTGCACCCCCTCTTGGACACCCCCCTCTTGGCCGCTCCCGAAAATAAAGCTCGGCGGAAATGACACCGCGGAATATTGAACAAAATTGCGGTGCTAAGATAACCCCGGCGGGGTTCTTATAAGCTTCTTCGGGTTAATTGGGCCCCTTGCGAGAGGCTCGTGGGGGCGTCTTTGCCGTCCGTCGGGGCCTCGTGGTCCGTCTCGGGCTCTGGGGTTGTCTCGGGGCCCCCCTTGGAAGCCTCTTGGGCCGTCTGGGGCCGGTCTAATTGGCGTCGCTGGCTCTTGGTGAGCCCGAGAAAAAAGCGAGAGCAAGAACCTCTGTCAAAATTGACGGGGAGCAAGGATTTGTTCCTTCGGAAGCATAATGAGTCCTTTTGCAACCTTCTTGGCGCGTTTGGGGAGTCTCTGGATTTGTTTCGCGGCGAGCATGGAGTTTCTGGAGGCCCCGTGGGCGCGGTGGATTGAGCTCTTCTCATTCCGCTGGGAACCACACCCGGAGCCTCTTGGAGGCATCGGAGAACGGAGTTGGACGCTCCAAGAGCCCCAGAGGTTCATTGAGGTGCGCGGAGAGGGAGACATAAAACGACGCGAAGATCGGGACAAAATCGGATCGGGATAACTCGAAATCTTTGAGAATCGGCAGGTTTGGAGGATGTATTGGGCGCCGCGGCCGCTCCAGAGCGTTCCGGAACGCTCTGAGAGCGCTCCGGAACGCTCTGGAGCGATTTATCCCGATCCTAGCCCTGTTTTAAGACAGGGGGGAGGGACAGCCGAATGTCTCACCCGCCTATCACCCCCAGCAGTCGGGGACCAGGGAATATCCCACGGGTCGAGCACGAAGTGATATTGCTACCTTTCGTGCAACAATCAGGGCCCTCCTCTTGTCGAAGCCCCTTCCCTCCCTGCCCATGCCTGTCACTGTCGATCTGGTCAGTGGCATGACGTTCTTTTAGGGGAAGTTGTCCTCGTCGTGTTTGCTGCAAGGGGTAAGATGTGGCACTACTAGCATCCAAATCGTCTTATATTCATGTGTCCTCCCCTCCCCCTCCAGACACACACACACAGGTGCTATGGCGCGCGCGGCGCCCACTGACGTACGATGTCAATGCGTCGCCGACTCAGCAGCTGCTCAATGGCTGGACACCTCAATGGCGCTATGGATTGTCAGGGTTCCAAGCAAGATCCTCGACCTTTTGCTAAAGTCGACGCCCATGGTAGAGATGGCTCGCCTGCCCAAGGGTACCCTTGCATCCTTACCTCTCCGGTCCATTCTTGACCCCTTTCGATGGCCCAACAGTTTTGATTGTACCCGTGCCCATTGTGCCGTCAGATCTCAGAACGCATGTGGGAGCAAGAGTCGCTGCATCCTTCGCAGGCCAGCTGCCATTGTGCCTTCTCGCTTCTGTTTGCGTCACGGGCTGCCGCGGCTGCCCCTGTTTTTGGCACGGCCCTTCCGGTACAGCTAGGCATTACAGTCAAACCCCGCCTCAGGATCGGCGCGTTCTTAGCATTTTGTCGATGCACTCCCCCCCTGCGCCCTGCCTAGCTCTTGGCTCCGTCGCCCTATCTTCCGGCCCGCTGCTATCCCAGAGAGGGCGCTCTGTCCACCCCTGCTCCAAATCTCCTCCTTGACACCAACGCCTATTTTGGCGGTGTGCCTCCACCGAGGGAAGAAGATCCCGGTCTCGGTGATGGTGGTCACATTCTGGCTCCACGGTGGCCGAAATATTACCACCAACACCGAAATCCAGGATCATCTTTCCCCTGTAGAGGCAGCCCACTGCGCTGGTGGTGGTGCTCCTTTCCATGCCTCCAGAACTTTTCTTTTCGGGGGAGAGGGGGGGGGGGGGGGGCGAGCCCGAAGTGGTTCCGCCCACCGTCCCCGAGAACTGGGCCGCGGAGCATACACCTGGGTTTGGATCGAGGTTCCCTGCCTGCCTTTGCTCGGAGAGGCGCCCTCTCCAGGTGGCGATCCACCGCCCCTCCACTACGCTGTCGCGGGTGCCCCGAAGAGACACGCAATGGGTCGGCGGTGGACAGGTGTCATTGTGTTGCAGCTGGGCCCGCTGCCCCCCACATGTGTGCAGCGTCGTTCTCGGCCGTTGCTGCGAGCAAGACTCCGAGCACCGGGACCCCTCACGCCGGTAGCCTGATGGTGCGCCAGGCCTGCCATCAGCACGTGGACCTGTCCGCTCTGACGCGGGCCAGGGTTGACGCCTGGGCCGAGCACGCGCACACCTTAGGCGATGCTTAAGAAAACTTGAAATTTCGGCCAGGGTCTCGATTATTCTTAATGTTTCAATGTAACTCCTAAGATTTTAATGGAATTTTTGGTTTTTTATTCAAGTTCTGAGACTATGAATTTCTTAACCCATGATTTCTTAAGCATTTCGCAGGGTGTATCCTCTTGTGATCCAGGTCTCCCGGATGGGGTCGGAGCAGAGAGGGTCGGAGGATCGCGGCGCATCGCCGAGGCCTCGGCGATGCCTCGGCGATGCGGTTCGATGTGGGGTCCGATTTCCTCCACGCCGACATCGCCGATGCATCGCCGACGTCGCCAGTGCATGGCCGATGCATGGCCGGTGCATCGGCGATGCGGCGGGGTCCTCCGACCCCATCTGCTCGGGCCCCATCTGGGAGGCCTCTATGTGAGCCTCCCTCCTCGCCGCGAGCTGGCCCAGGACATCACTCGGCTGCAGCTGCGCCTTTCGGCGCCAGTCATCGCTTGTTGAGCCGGGGCGCGGGCACGCCTGGCATTCTGCAGTTCGCACCGACCCCAGGGCGAAGGCAGGGCCCCATGGCCAAGAGGTGGGAAAACCGAACCATCCACTCGATCCCTTGATGCCTCCTCGTCCTCCTCCTCCTCCTGCTCCTCCTCCTCTTGCCTCGTTTTCGTGCCTCTGTTTCCTTCGCCTCCTCATGTTTTTTTCTCGTCGTCCCACATGTGCTTGTGCTCTTGCTTCGTTGTGCCTTGGGACACAACATCAGCTCACGAAGAGCCGAGCCTCTCTCTGATGTCTGGCCGGGAGCTCCCACGAGTTGTTCCCTCTCCTGGCGAATGATGAGAGATATCGCGATATTGTACAGGAAGATCGAGATTGTATATGAATGCGCGCAAGGCCTGCCATCAGCACTTGGACTGTCCAGTGCGACCGGCAAACTCCCTCTCAGAGGCTCGCTGTTCCCAGATGCCTTTAAGCAAAGCAAGCAGCTTGCCACAACGCTTCGCACTCCACTTCTCCCCACCAGCCCTATGGCGAAGGCCTAGCTCTATCGGCAGCCATGGCAGGACACGCTCAGAGTGCATACAGTATACATCCCCGCTTCGTTTGCTTTGATGCCTCCTCTCCGCCCAGCGTCGGTGGTTTGTCTCTGTCTGGGCTACTTTTTCCCAACCCTCCTGGGATCTGGGCCTTCTATTTGAATCTGCGACGCCGCGCGTCTCTTTCCCTCCTCCATCCCTTCTGCTAATGAATAACTTCTCGCACCTCCAGGCGTGTCCGTAGTGCGGGCCGGCCGGAGCTGGAGGGCGGGTCGTTTTCAAAGCGTGGTTCTTGCGTTGGCGCCGCGCACATTCGACTTCTGTTCGCAGCACTGTCACGGACGGAGGGAGGTCGGTTTTCAACATGTGGCTCTCGCCTTAGCGCAGTAGTTTCAGGTTGGAGGGCGGGTGGTTTTCAACGTGTGGTTCTCGTTTCATCGCCATGCACACCCGTGTTACAAGTTTGCAGCAGTGTCACGGGTGGAAGGCGGGTGTTTGTTATTTCAAACTATGGTCCTCGCTTCAGCGCCGCGCACGGTCGGCTTTTTGGCTTGTAATTCATTGCTTCACCAATGGAGCCCGGGTGGCTCTCAAATTGTTGTTCTCATCTTAGTGCCGAGCACATTCTTCCTAACAGTTTGCAACATATTCAATAATTCGTGTGGGCGAAGTATGTTTCTTATTGTTGCACGATGTAGGACTGTCAGGACGCAACGGTCACGTTGATTCGCGGTGTTGAAGAAGTCCCTGGAATGGCGTTCTGACACGACTTAGGACTGCCAGGACGCAACAGTCGCTTTCATTCGCGCCGTTGAAGCCCCAGGGACGGTACATTGACACGACTCGGCCCTAGTAGTTGCATTCGCATCGTGCTTCGCCCCACTTGCTTACCCATCACACGTTTCGTGGCCCCGTAGGGAGCTCCGCCGAAGGCGCCAACGGGTGCGTCCACATGGTGACCCGCCCCAGTTCGGCACATCACTCACCCGTTTCGTGGCCCCATAGGGAGTTCCACCGAAGGCCCCAGTTGTTGCGTCCACATGGTGACCCGCCCCATTCGGCACACTTGTCGCTCATGTCGCGGCCCCATAAGACGCTCCACCGAAGGCCCCAGTGGCTGCGTCCGCATGGCGACCCGCCTCATCTCGTCACGGCCCTCGTTTTAAGAAAGGTTTGAGTTCTTCGACAGGCTAATTTGGAGACGGTCCGAGCATTCGTATGTTGCCCAGCGAGAAGTCAATATTTTTTTGCGCCAGCTCTTCGATACTTCCTCTTCTGTAGAGCTTCCCCTCTTACTGTACCCAATCGCAGGCTCTCATGCACATAGTTGGGGGGGGGCGACAGTTCTAATGTCTCGAGCAGTGCTCTACTAATGTGCCCGAGAAATGGGCCACCGTTGCACGAGCCATTCGGGCCAATATTCCAGGCACGGCTGGGCCACTGCCAATTTGGCCCCGGACATTGTCTCCTTACCCTGTCTAATGGGAGGGCACCTCAGCGACCCTTGTTGCAATAATCAAATGCCCTTGCTTTGGCAGTTAGAGCTGGCAAGCAGCTTGCTTCATGTGCCTTCGACGCTGACGATTGGCGCCAGTGCCATTAGTTTCTTGGTCTGCTCCCTCTTCTTCTTCGAAGTACGCAGGACATCGCTTCACCTTCCCCTTGTACTAGACTTCTGTGCCATGCGTATCCCCATGGGTCCCATTGTATAGGGAACTTCTCATCCTCGGATGTAAGCTTCATCGTGCCGCTGCACATCGCTTGTTAATTCGTTTCGTCGTCCACACGGGGACATGCATTCGCGAAGACCGACATGCATTCGCGAAGATCGAGCTGCATCCACATAAGTTCATCCTTTCTCCTGCTCCTCCTTCCTCTTTCCTCCGCATTTCTCCACCCTCCGACCCGCACGCACCCCTGGTCATCTCCCTACCCACCTTCATCCATTATTTGTCCCAATCTCACCAGGCCCTCCCAGTGTCCTTCCCCCCTCCCCCGCCCAAGCACCCAACCCTCCACCAATCCCTGCCCATCACACGTCCAGGGGCCCCCACCCCTCCCTGAGGGCTTACCGACTTTTCTTGAATGGACGTCGAGGGAGATCCAAAGTGCAGAAATCTCCAGCTAAATCTGGAGTCGTGGACGCTCCAGAGCGAGTCGAGGGACAGCAGAAGTCGTTAAGCCCTTAGCGGCCCGCCCACCCCTCATGCCCGCCCCCCGGGCGCACGCGCGCGACAGCACCGCGAGGATTCTGCATCGGCGGCGGAAAGTTCGGCGCGGACGCGCCATCCCATTCCATTTTGGGGGGGGGGGACCTGGCGTTCTTGTCTCCTCGTCGTCCTCCTCCTCCTCCTCCTCCTCCTCCTCCTCCTCCTCCTCCCTCCTATTCCTGATGAGGAACTCCTCCCTTCTCGCCCCCCCAGGCCGGTCGGAAGGGCGGGCCGGGCGTTTGGCCTGAGATTTTTTGTTATCATGTATGAGTTTGAATCCCAAACATCGGCGACAGCGTCACGATCATGGAGGGCGGGTCCTTTCCAGCATGTGATTCTCACCGTGCCGCCGCGCACATTCGTTATAGAAAGCTGCAAGAGCTTCACTGAGTGTGGCTCTCACCTTTTGGGGGAGCGTAAGACCCGGGTTTGCCAGGACTCGGGTTCGCCATCGTTTTTTGACGACCGCGCCTCAGATTTTGACGAGGAGGAGTTTCGTGGGATGTCTGCAGCGGGAGGCCTCGTCAAAATGCAGGCTCGGCCTCGTCATTTTTTCGACGACCTCGTCGGGGATTTCCGAGTCCCCCGTACCCGGGTCTTACGTCTCCCCGGACCTTAGCGCCGCGCACGTTCGTTTTCAACATTTGCCAGATTTTCGCGGAGTGAGAGCCAAGGGCGCCCTCGAGGGCGCGAAGTTATTCGCGCTTCGCGCTTCGCGGTTCGGCGCCGATTCCCCCTCATCCTCCTCTCTTCTCCTGGGAGGCGGCGCGAGAGCGCGAAGTTATTCGCACTTCGCACTTCGCGCAGCGCGAAGCGCGAAGTTGGGAGCCCTTGGAGAGCGGGGTATTTTTTCAAATGGAGGTTCTCGCCTTAGCGCTTCGCGCGTTCGCTTCAGACCACTGCAAGGGTTTCACGGATGGAGCGCCAGGCGTTTTCGAATTGTGGTTCTCGTTTCAGCGGCGTTCGCACGTGTTCGAAGAATTTGCAAACATCCACGGGTTGAGGGCGGGTCGTTGTCAGAATGTGGCTCTCACTTTTATCGCCGCGCGCATTCGATATAGATGTTTGCAAGGGCTTCACGGATTCAAGGCGATTATTTGTCGAATTGTGGTTCTCGCTTCAGCGCCGCGTGCATTCGGTTCACGCAATTGCAGAAGGTTCGCGGATTCGCATGCCTAATTCCCCACATGTTTCGTGGGTTCTGGTTTTCTTCCCTGCCGCGGCGCACCCGCGTCTCCTCACACCTCCCCTCCTCCCTCGTTTTCCTCTCCTCACCCGCGCTCAACACATGCACGGCAAGTACATGGCACACGCGTCTACATACAGCCGCACGCATGCACACATTCGCACACAACACACACACACACACCATACAACGCTAGTGCGCGCCTGGCGTGTTCACTGCATCACACATCCACGACGTGTGCGCCACATAGTGGACACCCACATGAGACACGTCCCGATATGGCCGCTATGCACGACGGTCGTCCAGGCATAGCAGGCGTGGCACTTCCTCGACACCAGAGGGGGTGCGCTGGGGGTGGGGGCCCTATCCGTTTCGGGCTCGCAATGCGTGGCAGGCGTGGCACTTCCTCGACACCAGAGGGGGTGCGTTGGGGGGTGGGGGCCCTATGCGTTTCGGGCTCGCAATGCGTGGCAGGCGTGGCACTTCCTCGACACCAGAGAGGGGGTGCGCTGGGGGTGGGAGCCCTATGCGCTTCGGGCTCGCAAAGCGTAGACGCTCTCGGATGAACCTGTTAAGCTAGGTATGCAATTATCGCAGCAAACAATCCACAACAAACAATTCAAAAATACATGAAATACAAATCGCCCCAAGTATGCGAACATACAATTACAAACAAATGAGAAATATTGAATTCAAGAAATACATACCACCATCAAATTACAAACACCTTAGAAATATTGAATTCAATAAATACATATCACCATACGATCGCAATAAGTAGTATGTATGATATTACATATAATAGCATATGCAGTCAACTAAGCTCGAGTAATATCAGTCTATAGTGTATCACATAGCATATGTTTCCGAAACATAGGTGGATATAGCATACATCATATCTAACATATAGCATGGCCATAGCATGTATCATATAGCATATGGCATATCTATAATATACCATATATCATATACCATGTATCATACACGTCGGGTGAACGCGTCGGGTGAGTCGAGGTCTGGGCCCAGTGCCAGCGGGGGAAGGGAGCGTGAGAAACGGCGGCGGCGGCAGCCTTCTCGGGTCAAGGTACCCTTCCCGTCGGCCAGACGGGGTGACGCCTGACTGTTCGGCGCCTGGTGACGCCTTGACTGTTCGGCGCCTGCCATGGCAATCGCACCTGGTGACGCCTTGACTGTTCGGCGCCTCGAGCACATGGGTATGCACGCTCTGGCCCGAGAGTTCCTTCGGAAAGATGTAGTCGTCATCGATAGCGTCGACGATGGCCCCCAGGATTCTGGCGGCAATGTTGTCGAGCGGGCCGACTTGTTCCATGGCGATCTTCTGAGGGACATCAGCCCCCCGAAGCTTAGGGCCGCCAGCGCCGTTAAGAATGGCGGCAGGCGCGAACGCGCAGTTGGTTGCCTCCCTCGGCCCCTCCCTATGCTGTATCAGCCCCTGCTGATACAGCATATCTCAGATATGCTGTATCAGCAGGGGCTGATTCGCTCTTCTTGGAGCTCTCTGGGCCGAGGGGGTCGGCCCTCCGCGTGCGCTCCGGCCGCATCAGAGGGTGCGTCGTAGATGCATTCTTATCGGGCACCCAGCTTTCAAGTGGCTCCCGAAACTCAAGACACAGTGAGTAGAAGCTAGTAGATAGCACCCTGTCGCACAGGGTTTCTCGGCTTCTCGAATTAGATACGTTGCGAGTCGCGGCCGCATCGTTGTGGGGAAAATCCGAACGTTTCGCGCATCAGCCGCATCCCCACCAGCCCATCCAGAAACGATGCCCAGGCGCGTTGAGGTGACTAGGGAAGTGCGGGAGAAAAGACGGGGACATCCAAACCGAGCGAAGTAGGGATGAGGAGAAGGAGAAGGAGGAGGCTGGATGGATGGATGGATGAGGGAACGGGGAATCCAGGGGGGCTCTTGGGCGTCCTGGGTGCCTCGGGCGGGCCACCTGGGGCCGCGTGGGGTCCCCTGGGGGGTTCTTGGGGGCCTCTTGGGGTCTCCTGGCCATTTTGGAGGAGATCGACGCGATCAAAGAAGGGGGAGCTCCAAGTAGCACTGCCCCTCGGGAGCCCTAACAAAAATCGCATCCTGGACCCCTCTTGGAGCGCCCCTGGGGCGCTCTTGGTGCCATATTGGGCTCTCTTGGGCTTGGGGCCCTCTTGGGCCATCTTGGAGCCATCTTGAGGCCTCGGAAGGCTATCGAGCGCGAACGGGCGACGACGCAAACGTAATTTATTCGCTGTAGGTGTTGGAAAGGTTTTGGCTTTTTGGGAGCCTCCTAGGAGGTCTCGGAGGCCAGGTGGAGCCGTCTTGGGGCGGTATTGGTGCCACCTGGAGCATTGGCATTGGAAGCCATCTTGAGGCATCTTGGGATATCTTGAGCCACCTTGGAGGCCAGCTTGGGCTCTCCGAGGCGCTCTTGGAGCGCTCTTGGGCCATCTTGGACGCTCCAACGCGTCGCGGCCCACGCCCGTCCAGGTCCAGGGGATGGGGGTGGGGGGAGAGGTAAGCCCCTCCCCGAATGGGGGAGAATGGGGGTTGGAAGAGGAAACTCCCAAGACGACCTACGGCTGGAAGGCTGGTGGGTCTTCGTCGCTGATTTTCCGTAGCCGGTTTGGCTCCGACACTAATGTAGTATGTCCGAGGGCGTTGATGCTGATATTGAATCGGATTTCGTTGATGAGTTGTTTGCTGAAGCATTGTCTGATGGTGATGGGCCTCCTCCAGACGTTGCTCAGGCAAGGCTTCCTCCAGATCCAGCTCCGGATGATGATGAGGTAGAAGCTATGCTCTGGGGCGACGACGCCGACGCCGACTTCTTCGAGACGGCGTTGGAGGATCACTCGCCGAGCGCAGGGCCACAGCAGCGCGCAGTGATTCCAGATGGGGTTGCATGGGGGTCTTCGCTGTTCGGAAAGATGGTTGCCGAACAACGCCACGGACGCAATCGGCAGCCAGATCGACTCCAGGATGCGTACACGAAATTGGCCAGTGCATGGGACTTGTACCCCAGGCGCCATGGAGATTTAGCGCAGAAAACACTTCAGGGCAGTGGTCAAACGCAAGCTCCGAAGACGTGGACACATAGCAATACGTATACCGTCGCTGGAACTATCAAGTCGGCCTTTCAACAGATCGGGAAGTCCGTGGGCACGCAGGCGTCGGGGGCCACCAGTGTCGACGGGACTCGGCGAGCCTTGGACGACGTGCTCGCCGTTGCTGGACTTGCGCAGCGCATGCTGCGTCGAGGATGGGAAGACGTCAAGGGCCGAATTCAGGCTGCGCGGCCTGCAGGCCTGTTCGTGAAGCGCAACTACGACACAACGCCCGTGTTCGTGAAGTTCGGCAAGATGGCTCCAGAGATGCGGGAGGAGGCCAGGTATCCCAAAAAAGTCCAACCGCCTGCTGATCATCCGAACGGGTATTCCAGGTGGACTACAGTGACATACGCTGAGTACAGAAAAGATAATCCGCATGGGAGTCCATACATGGGAATCGTGGACCTCTTCTCCATGTCGATGTCTCTTGACTGGTCCGCCGGGCTAGGCCAGGCTGACCCCTGGCCCGGGAAGGTCCAAGCAGCCCGCCAGGATTTGATCTTCGCACCGGCGGTGATCCAGAAGAACACTGCTTCTAACAACATGGAGTGCTTGGAGAAACAATCGGGGCCTTTTTCTCTCGCTAACATCAGGGACATGAACGTTGGATTTGCCATCGTCGACGATTGCCCTGATAGTTGTAACACCATGCTTCGATTAAAGCGCAAGATCGCAGCTGATTTTCGTCCTTGTAGGAACTTCGGTTACAATGAGCACAATGGTTGCGTGTGTCACATCATCAACACCGACATCACGAAGTCGCTGGGGGAGGGCAACGTGGTTGGGCACGTTCATGCTGCCGACGTCGTCCTGGACGTAAGGCAGAGGAGGGAGCAGCTACACAGAGCTCTCGAGCGGATTGTCACAAGAGATCTGGTGGTCTTCTCGGGGGCCCCGCCAGAGGAGTACCCGAGGCACGTGGACGCCGTCATCCAGTCCACCATCGTGCGCACGCTGAGCCAGGTGCGCTCTGGGGCAGAGGATTCCCCTGTTGACGAGAGCCGTCGGTGCAGGGGGAAGACGATCCTGGCCGCCTTGCCGTCCCTCCGCGACATGGTGAACGGCAACATCGCCGATCAGACGCTGACACATTATTGTCAAGGCTGCTGCACCGATGAGCACGGCAATACGACCAGAGCTATGCAAGTGAACAACTACACGGCTGCGCTCAGGGCTTCAGGCATCTTCGGGGACGTAAGCAGGATCAAGGCGAGGCTCCCAGCTTATAAATACCCTGGAGCGGCCCCAGCCCCCACCCCCACATGAGGGCGCGCAGTCGCTCTCGCGCCCGCCCCGAGTGAGGGGATGAAGGAGGAGGGGACGAAGGATGGAGTAGGCGGGGTGATGAGGGAGGGAGTAGGCGGGGGGAGGAGAGGGAAGAGGAGAGGGGGGCCCTTCGGCATTGGGTTCATCTACCCCTCCCCCGGCAGAGGATTGGGGGGAGGAGGAGGGGGAGGAGGAGGAGGATGGGAGGAGGAGGTGACGATTGCTTGTTGACGCCCCCCTTGCAAAGGTGGCAAAGTCCCGATGGTTGTCGACCACGGCCCGGATGGCTCTGCTGGTGGCTGGCATGATGTTGCACGGGATTCTGCCCCGGGCGTGGCGGCTTGCATTCGGCGATTGGAATTCTCCCCAGCACGCTGTTGACGGCGCGCTCGATGACTACGCAAAGATGGTCAGAAGCAAATCTTACAGAGTAAAGTTGTGGTTCGCATCTGAATTGGTCGACGTCAAATCGTCGCTGTACTGCTGGATCGCCGCGCCAGCCGAGCACCTCATGCTGTGCATCCAGAAGTTGGACGTGAAGGGCGGCAGCATCAAGGTACTCGCAGGCGTGGCGAACAACCCCGCCCTCAACTGCATGGCGGCGTACAGCGCATTCATGCTCCGCCCCATGACGACGACCATTGCGACCTTGGCGAGGCACTTCTATTGGCACGACGCGGAGACCTTCGGCCTGTTCCTGAAGATCGCACACGGCGTCATATTACTTCTATCTCGGTGTATTTGGCGACACGTTCGTTGTCGATACTTCCAGTGGCCGTTCCGCTTGGCTCGCTTGGTGGATCCCGACCCGACCGTCCGTCGTTCGTGCGCCGAGGACCTCTACGCGCGTTCCGAGTGTTGCCTCGACAAGGGCATGAGCATGAAGATCAGGACTTTCGCCTTGAACGCCGCGGGGTTGGTTGAGAACGGTGCGGCGCTGGCAGCCGTAAGCATGTGGTCTGATTCGGCGTTGGCTTGCAACATGATCCAGGAGCGGGCGTTCGCTCTTATTCGTCGGAGTTCGGCCTTGAGGTGCAACGTCGAGAGGCTCATCAGCAACGGCTTCTTGGCCGCCATCTTGTCCAAGCACCTCCGCGCCGGCGGGTCCGATGTGAGGAAGGTTACCCGCAGGAAGTTGATTGAGATGGGCGTGCCGATCCAGTGCGCGGCGAAGAAGCAGGGCAGGGCAGCGCGCGCGAAGGCTTCAGATCGACAACTTTCGTTCCCAGCATGGGCTAACTCCCAGACGAAGGGCGTCAGGTTCGGGTCTCGAGCGGAGTACCGGGCGAAGATGGCAGAGCTGAAGGCGGAGTGGGCGGAGAACGGTCCCCGAGGCGTCGCCTCTCGGCGCAGGCCGAGGGGCAGGCTGGCGCGGACTTACGAGGACCGCATCGGGAGCGTCTTGATGGACCTGTCCTCGAAGGACGAGCCGATCCGCACGGACTTGCTCGCGGCCGAGGTTCGCCGCGCCATCTCCAGGAGCGCCGACGACGCGAGACCGATCGGCCTGACAGAGAACTTGGACCCCGTGCGGCAGAAGTTCCTCTCGGACGCCTACGTCAAGGACTCAGGCGCCCTCGCCACCCCGGCCCTTCCCCCCTCCCCCTCCTTTCCCGCCCTCCCTCCCGCCCTGGCCCGCCCACCCCCGTCCTCCCTTTCCCCCCTCTCTTGCCCGAGGCGCCATTCCAGCCGCTGCGAAGTTCAAGGCCGACACGCCGTGCGCGGTGGTTTGCCCCGGATTCTGCACATCCTTGTTATCCCAGCTGCCTGCGGCGAGCCCCGCCACTGTGCCAGTCCAGCATGATAACGATGACGGGGATGAATGATGAAGATGGCGATGATGATGATGGTGGTGGTGATGATGATGATGGCGATGATGATGGTGGCGAATGCGGTGATCATGGTGATGAAGATGATGGTGATGCTGCTGATGATGATGATGATGATGCTGATGATGATGATGATGATGACCAATCTGATCGTTAGGATATCGTGGGAGGCCTCTCGGGGGCTTGTTGGAAGCAGTTTCGAAGCCTTTGGGGGGCGTCCTGGGGGTCTCTTGGGGGCATCTTGGGAGCCCCCCTGGGGCTTCTTGGAGGCATATTCGGGCCTCCTGGGGGCTTCTTCAGGTGGAAAGCTCGAATTGTCGGTTCGCGTTCCGTCTCTCGGGCCCCTTTTGGGGCCATCTTGTTGTCTTGGGCCGTTCTGGGGGCCTTCTTCGGCCGTCGCGGGGCTCCCTTTGGGGGCCTCTTGGGCCTTCTTGGGCGGTCTTACGGGCCCCATGGGGCCGTCTTGGAGCTTCGGAAGTTCGATAGACGTCGATAGGCTATAGGCTATGAGGCGATTGCGTGAAAAAAGACATCGAAGCACACATTGAATGTCAGTGGTGATTGCCTCTTTGGGCCCTCTTGGGCTCTTGGAGCGCTCCTGGTGCTGCTTTGGGGCATCTTGGGCCATCTTGGAGGCATCAGGGCCATCTTGCCGGCTCTGGCGGCGGTCTCCGAGGTCCTTTTTGGAAGCAATTCTGAGTATTTTGGACGCCTTGGAGTGCGCAAGGGGCTTGTGTGGAGCCTTGCGAAGAGCGGGCGATGCATGCAGGTCGGCGCGCCCCGAGAGGGGGGCGGGGTGGGGCGGGGGCGGGGGGGGGACTTACAAGAATAAGGGCCCCTGTCAGACAGCAGCCATTCTAGCGCGCTTCAACGTGCCAGGGGGCACGGTGGCGGATCTGAGTGCTCGTCAGCCGCTTTCGCCAAGCTGTCCTCGATTGTCAGCGGTTGGGACATCGGCACTTTCCTCTCGATCAACGCCGTCTGGGAGGACGGACGCACGGCGGAGAAGTACGCCGTCCTTGCGTCCCGTGCAGAAGTCACTTTCGTGTTGTGCACCGTTGTCGACGGGGCCCCCCAGTACGCCGCATTGTATGAGACGGCTGGCCCAGGAACTGAAGAGCTCGTCTTTGAGCTGGGCGTCAAGACGCTTTACGACGCCGCTTTCAGCGGCCAGCGCCCCGCGCAGTCCGTGGAGGTGCGCCGGTTCGAGGACGGTTACGCGAAGCCACAGGACTTGAATGAGGTCTCGTTCTTGCCAGCTGCGCTGCAAGTGCGTGACCGGCACGTTGTGTTCCCCACGCCACCGGGCGCGCCAGTTGGGAACGCTGGCAGCGCCAAGAAGAGCGCTGCGGCGAGCATGGTCGACGACGCCGTGAAGGTCATAATGAGGACGATCGCGGCTGCCAACGACCCGTACGGCATCTTCTCGATTCGCGAGGGCAAGGATTGCGGCGGCGACCATGGCGATGTCGACGAGCATGACGACCCGCACGCCATCCAGAAGTTGGAGCTCGAGTTGGCGCCGCTGCTCAAGAAGTGGAAGAAGCCGAAGCAGCCGAAGCACAAGCTTAGGGTCGCTGCGAAGGTCGTGCCTAGGAAGAGAGCCAGGGTCGCCCCAGCCGCGGGGGTGGGCGCGCCGCCTGCGCCCCCTCCCGATCCCGTCCCTCCTCCTCCTGACCCAGCCGCCGCCGCGGCCCCTGCCGACGCCGCCGCGGCCCCTGCCGACGCCGCCGCGGCCCCTGCCGACGGCGGAGTCTGCGAGGAGAAGGGGTGGACGTATGTGAAGTTTGGCGATCTAGGTTCTTTCTGCTTTAAGGAGGGGCACTGCAACGCTCACTGCGGGTGCCCCGCTCACTTGAACATCGCCCCTTACAAGTGCCACCTTGACCGACAGACCAAGGCCGGCAGATTTGGTCAGGGGAGAGTCCTGGGGCTCTTAGCACTGTGGCTCGAAGTTCAGCAGCAGCACGATCGGGCTACCCACGCCTCGATCAGATTTAAAAGGATGCTTGGTGGTAAGGACTTTCAGGAGCAGCGTCAAGCTGCCCGCGATCGTCTCAAGCGCCATCCAGCATGGCACATCTTGGAACAAGCAGAGCGGGCTCGAGCGCCCGGTGAGGCGGACGAGCCAGAGATCGTTCCTTAGGCGTTGCTGTGAGTAATTCGGGAGTCAGCGGCCACGGCGAGAGCGAGGGCCGACAGCGACCTACCAACGTTCCAGTTTCTCTGTGCAGGAAGCGGACAGCATCGCCGCATCGCCCGCCCCCTCATCCTGAAGGCCCTCGCATGACTTCGTTTCGGCTCCCCCGAGGCCCCTCTCGGGCCTCCTTCAAAATCCGAGATGGGGAGATCGTCGAGGAGAATTTTCAGAGGCCCCGGGATGGCCCCGAGAGCGACCAACGGAAACATATGATCAGAGCGAGGGGGGCGAACGGTCATTCGCTTTTTTTGGGAGCGTGGCTGAATTCTCGACGCTTCGCGCATCCCCACCAGCCCATCCAGGCCCATCCAGAAACGACGCCCAAGCAAGTTGAGGCGATGAGGGCCGTGTAGGAGCAAAGAGGGGGGGGGTATGATGATGAACAGGATGAGGAGAAGGAGGAGGAGGATGGAGGAGGAGGGCGAGCGAAAGGGCCAGAGGCCTCTTGGATGCCTCTCGGAATCTCTTGGGATATCTCTTGAGCGCCAGTTGGATGCCTCTTGGGGCGTCTCGGGGGTCTCTTGGCGTTCCAGGGGGGCTCTTGGGCGTCTTGGGTGCCTCGGGGGTGCCTCTGGGGGCCGCTTGGGATCATCTTGGAGGCCTCTTGGGGGCCTCTTGGGGCCATCTTGGGGCCTCTCGGGGCTTCTTGGAGGCCAATTGGGGGCCTCTTGGGAGCATCTTGGGGCCATCTTGGGGCATCTTGGGGCCTCCTGGATGCCTCTTGGGGCCATCTTAATCTTGGAGTAGATCGATCAAAGACGGGGGTCGCCCAATTAGGGCCCCCCCCCCTCATCGGGAGCCCCCAAACTCGCCTCCCGGCCCCCTCTTGGGGCGCTATTGGAGCGCTCTTGGGCGCTCTTGGGGCCGTCTTGGGGCTCTCTTGGGCCCCTCTTTGGGGCATCTTGGAGCCATCTTGAGGCTTCGGATGGCCATCGGAAGCGAAAAGGCGAGAAGGCAAACATCACTGGTTTCTTTTGAGTGTTTGAAAGATGCGGGCCTCTTGGAGGCCTCCTTGGGAAGCTCTTTGGCCCAAGTCTTTGGCCTCTTGGAGCCGTCTTGGGGCGGTCTTGGGGCTTCTTGGAGCATCTTCGAAGCCATATTGAGGCATCTTAGGCTATCTTGAGCTATCTTGGAGCTCGTCTTAGGCTCGCTGAGGCGCTCTTGGAGCCGCATTGGGCCATCTTGGACGCTCCAACCCCTCGCCGCGCCCCCCGCCCAGGTCCAGGGGAGGGGGCCCTCCCCGCAGGGGAAGAAGGAGGTTGGAAGAGGAAGCTCCCTAGACCACCTACGCCCAGATGGCTGGTTGGGATGAATTCTCCTCCTTCTCCCTCCTCCAGCGTCTGCTCCTCCCCCTCCTCCAGCGCACTCTCCTCTCCTGCCCAAACGTGCTTCCCTGGATGGGTCCCAGGGTCGGCTGTTGGGGGCCTCGTGGCGCACCACCGGCATCGCCGACTGGGCGAGCACGAGGGCGGGAGTGGGCCAGGAGGAGGAAGGGGGGGAGGACAAGTTTTCCTGGGGTTGTTTGGTAGGGTCGTCTTCGTCGTCGCCGTCGCCAGGGGGGCTCCCGCCCTCAGCTCCGCGCGCGCTTGCTCCCGCGCGTGCTTGCCCCGCGCGGGAGAGGGGCCGCGCGTGCTTGCCCGCGCGCGTGCTTGCCCCGCGCGGGAAGAGGGATATGTAAGGAGGAGGATGAGGAGGACGACGACGACGAAGAAGGGGAAGAGGGGCGGGGGGCACGGAGGGTGGGAGACGGGGGAGGAGAAGGAGAGACGGAGGGCCAGGCCAAGAGGCAAGGGCTCCCACGAGGGCGCGAAGTTATTCGCGTTTCGCGATTCGCGGGCATTCCCCCTCCCCCTCCTCCTCGTCATCCTCTTCTCCCCCTTGGGGGCGGCGCGAGAGCGCGAAGTTGTTCGCGTTTCGAGCAGCGCGAAGCGCGAAGTTAGTAGCCCTTGTCTGGTCAGATTTGCCGGCTTCGCCTCTGCTGCAACCGTCTCGGCGCGAGAGTTGCCGGCCCTAGCTCGCCTCTGCTGCAGAGGCCAGAGGCTCGCCGGGATGCCCCTGGAACAGGACACCTGGTTGAACGACCTCGTGGACGCGCACGAGGTCGACGCGGGCCCGAGCGCGCCCGAGCAGGCGCGGTTCCGAACATCCTTCCCACTTTTTGCCTCCCCCTTCCACCCCTCTCCCCTTCCTCGTCCTATCTCGCCCTGTTCCTCATCATGGTTACCACCGTCAACATCGTCCCCAACGTCGCCCTCATCGTCGTCATCGTCGGCACCAGAGTCGCCGTCATCATCTCCCTCTCCGCCTCCTCCAGCCCGTTCGTCAGATCTTAGACGGGGCGCCAGGCGCGCGTTGAGGCGCCTGGCGACTCGATGGAGTGTCTGATGACTAGGCTGGAGGAGGTGCAGAGGGAGATCGACGGGTTTCGGTGGGACGAGGCCTTCGACGTCGCGGGCGTCCCTGCAATCGAGGTGCCCCCCTGATCCTCCTTCTCCCCCTTTTCCTCGCCCCCCCCTCCTCTTCCTCTCATCCCGTCCGCCTCCTGGAAGAGCATCTCTTCGAGCTGGGGGGATAAGGTTACCCGGGGGCCCTTGCCCTAGATTCACCCTTCGGCCGTTCCCCAAGGCCCATGGGCTTGCCCTAGCGTTTCATGTTTAGGGTTTCCTTGAGCCAACCCCACCCCCCTCTGCGCCTACCCGGAGGCGCATCAGTATCAGGGTGCGCCCAGGGGGAAGCGCCGAAGAGCACCTACGGGGAAGGAAGGGCTGACGGCTTAGCCTAGGGTTAGCTTGGGGGAAGGGTTAGGGGGCAGGCCTAGGTCAAGCCTGGGGGAAAGGCTAAGGGCAGGCTTAGGGTAAGCTTAGTCGGAAGGGCTTGTGGGTAAGGCCTGGGGTCAGCTGAGGGGGATGGGGCTTCAGGGTCAGCTTAGGGTAGGCCTATTGGCATATGGGGGAAGGGTTGATGGGGTAAGCTGAGGGCCCCTAGATGGGCCCAAAAGGAGTTTTCAGAGGGCCCAGGAAGGCCCCGAGATAGCCCCAGAAGGTCCCGCAACCAGACCAGAGGGGTCGACATCATCATATACTTTACACTTGTGCTTTCAAGCGTACCATACTGTAGCACCCCGCACTTGCGGATAAGAGCGAGGGGGGGGGAGGGGAAGCGCGGGCGAGGCCACTCGCCCACCGCCCGCCCGCCGCCCGCCCGCCACCCGCCCACCGCCCGCCTACCGCCCGCCCACCGGGTGGGTCGCGGGCGGGGTCGCGAGAGGAACGACGCCAAGAACGAGCAACCACGCACGACAACTAGAATATCACAAACAGCAACAAGAGCAGCATTAACAGCAGCAGCAACAACACCAACACCAAGGTCAACAACAACATGAACAACAACAGCAAGAACAACAACAATGACATCACAAGGAACAGAGACAGGGAGCGAGATACGGGGAACTTGGCGATGGGCGGTTGACAGTTATCATGTAAACGCCCACCTGGCCATCCGCAATCATGGGTGGGGGTGTGAGACCCCCCCCCTTCCCCTCCCCCAACACCCCCCCCCCCCCTCC
>CAUYUJ010000953.1:0-20668 GCA_963575745.1 Prorocentrum cordatum
TTGACGGCCTCCTGGGGGGGGGAACTTAACGCATTAGATCCTGGGCTGGGATCTGCGTGGGGAGCGGTGCTTTTGCCAGCATAATTGTCAGCCGCCCTGTTTCCCGCCCAGTAGAATTCTGAGACTCGGCCTTCTGTCACCGCGCTGTACAGGATGTGGGACGTCACCTTGACCGCCCTCGCTTCAGGCCGACTACGGCGCACTTCTTCCCAGATATGGCCTCGGGGAATGGCAGCACTGCAGGCGCGGCGTGGCTCTGAAACATGATCGACCGTTCTCTGACAGTAAAAGTAGAAGGTGGCTTCACCCTGCACAAACCCGCGTGTCGCCATTAAAATGGCCACAACTTCACCGTCGCAGACAGCTTGGTACGAACCGAGGGGCCACGGCACGGGACCATACGCAGCGGCTAACATCAGTCCTTCAACGTTCAGCTGCACCAGGCTCCAGCCAGCCCCCCTTGCCAGGGGGCAGGTTGGAAAGATGGCCGAGCCACCCGAATCAGTGAGCATCCCTGGGGAGACATACTTAGCACGGGAGTCGTGCCAGCGCTCACAAAGGAATCTCCGATGCCAGACCGTCCCAGAACAGTTGCCACACGGCTGGCAGACATCTGTATCCGCTTTGTCATGCCTGGCCTGCTTGGCCTGGCACCCTTGCCGCTGGCTGTCCAGTGATCTGGGCGTATCCCTGCTCCGCACGGAGACCCCTTTCTTGTCTTTATGTAAACTATGTACAGTGGAAAGGCGGAGGCCAAGCAACTGCTTCATCGACAACCCAGAAGCTCCCGAGCCCCACAGGGCCTTCGCGAGGGACTCAGCCCTCAGAGTGCCTCCAACCTTGGCTCCCGCGCTTATGAGTTTCTGAAGCTTGAATGACCGTCGGAACACTTTCATCTTCCTCTTGGAAGCAATTGTCATCACTCTCTTACTGCTGACATGCGCGTCAGTATCCAGCGATTTTGTAGTGAACTCCCAAGCGAAAGTCAGCCCCGCCCCGCTGCTGGACAGGGCCTCCGCTAGCTCCAACGACGACGCGATGAAGTACGGGTTTCCTGAGATGGCGCGGGAGACGAAGGTCCTCCTGACCCAAGCACGTTCATCTGCAGGCTTGTCCAGGGCATGATCATCATTAGGCGCATCTCGTGCTGCGCCTTCACTTGTCGTGCTTGTCTGTGGCGATGCATGCGCTGAGGGGCCGCTGGTTGCCCTTGCACTTGTCGTCGCCTCCTGCAGTCTGGGCGCCGTCGACGGTGTCGTCAGCGGTGTAGTCAACGCCGCCGTAGTTGCCGCCGCCGTAGTTGTGGTGGACGAGCTGCCACAGGCCATGTCCACGAAAGATTGGGAAGCATCCAGCTGATGGGGGTTACAGTCACCATGGACTCCGTCAGCATACCCAGGATGCGTGTCTTCAAGAATGTAGAGAAGCGCATCGTCATCATGGCTACCCGTTCGCCTGTTCCCACTAGGCTGCATTGCCACAAGACTGATGATGTTGTAGGGAACGTTGTTGCAGCTGCCCTTCATTGCACTCGACGGAAGAACAGTCAAAATAGGGCACGGCTGATCTGATACCCAAGTGTGGTTGCTAGCCACTACAAACAGGTTTGCCACTGGCCGCCTTGGAGGCCTGCTCCAACTTGTCCTTGGCCGCCTTGATCGTGAGGCTGGCCTTCTTGCTCGGGTCCTGGCACGCTGGGGGCTCCACTGTTGGTGCTGCCGCCGCTGCCCCTCTCGGCGTTGGAGGCTGTGCCGCTGTGGGCTCAGCCGCAGGTGCCGAGTCCTTCGGTGCTTCTGTCCCGTGTGTGGCCTCTGGATGGGCGGCCACTCCTCCAGGTGCTCCTTCGTCACCGCTGGTGTTGGACTTCCGCTTCTTGGCTGATAGGCGCTCCATGTGCTGTCGCTGCTCCTGTTCCAGCGCCGCCGCTTTCACCCGCAGCGGCCCAAAGAGCGTGCCCAGCGCCGTCTTGAACTCGGCAGAGAGCTGCTCCTTCCTGCGCATTGCGTCTGCTCGCTCGTCTGGCGACACCACATCTCCCAAGGCCTCGAGGCCAAACATGTCGCCGTCGTCCAGCAGCAGGTCTTCCCCATCAAGGAGCTTGGACAGGTCGATCTTGGTCGTGGGCGGCTTCGTGGTCTCCTCGTCCGCCACGATGCTTGTGTGTAACTTGCGCACACAGACCTGGTAGTGGGCTCGAGCTGCATCCAGCCGGTCGCTTTGTTGTCGGATTTCTTTCTGCGCTTGCTCGACCTGGGCCTCAAGCTTTTCGCATTTGTCGACAGACTTGCTGAGGATGGCCACAGCCCTGTCCATGCGGGCTTTCGCCAGCTCCACCGACATATCCACGTCGAGCTTGCTCTGGCGCGGTCATCGAGCTTCTTCTGGTAAGTCGCCGCGGCCGCCGAATCGCCTGTCTCGCTGAGGAGCTTGACCAGGCTGACCAGGCGCTGCTCCTCCTTGTCACCACCGTCACTGTCGGTCGATGGTCTCTGGCCACAGGTCGAAGGCCACCTTGGGCGGCGTGCGGCTGGGCTGCCGCTCGCGAGACGGCTGTCTCCTGGGTGGCAGCGGGCCCTGCCGCCAAGGATGGGCAGGAGCTTCGCGCCGACTGCCAGCAGCACCAGCGAGAGGAGCAGGCGAGCGCCCGGCCCCACGCCCTGGCTTGGGCCCCTGCCGCGGTGGCGGCTCGGTCGGTACCAGCTGTCCGCGGCAATGTTTGCACCATCGCCACCAGCCGAGGTTCTTGCCGCAGCCGCAGGCCTCGCACTTGACCATCTCGTTGCAAGTGGCGTCGCCATTCATCTGCCTGTGCGGCTGCTGTGCACTGTGGTGGTCCTTCAGCAAGCTTGCTGCCTGCCCCAGGCGCGCCAGCGTTCTCGACCACGAGCGGTGTCGGCACTGGCGCCGATGCTCCGCTCCCTCCCTGGGCCTCGCCGTTGCGGCCGAGAGAGAGCACAAACAGAAGGTAGCGCGGTCCTGTCTGGGGACGCGCGTGAGGTTAGCCTGGGAAGGGGCGGTACAGTCCCAGATGTGTGCCCCTGCGCTCAGGCCAAACCTTCCTCCTCCTCCCCCTCCTCCTCCTCCTCCTCCTCCTCCTCCTCCTCCTCCTCCTCCTCCTCCTGCTCCTGCTCCTCTTCCTCCTCCTCTCTCCTCCTCCTCCTCCGCCTCTCCTCCTCCTCTCCTCATCCTCCTCCTCCTCTCCTCCTCCTCCTCCCTCCCCCTCCTCCTCCTCCTACCCCACCCCTACCATCCTACCCTCCTCCTCCTCCTCCTGCTCCTCCTCCTCCTCCCTCCTCCCCCTCCCCCTCCCCTCTGTCCTGCCTAGTTCGCCCAAACTCGAGCGTGGCTGTAATAAGCCAACTGTGTGAGCGATTTGCGCCCGGCACTACTGGAACCCCCTGGACATGACTGACCCCTAGCCCCGACCATGAGAATCCGATGCTGACCCTCCTCATTATCCTCCCTCCTCTCTCCTCCCTGTCCCCGTCCACATCTCCACACCTGGGCCCTTCGTTCCGAGATCAGATACCTCCTCAAGGAGGCCGCAGAGTGCAGGAGGGCAGAAACAACACCCCCGTACCAAGCACCCCTACGATTAGGTCGGGCGTGTCCCACTACAGGGGGATTTGGGGCGAAAAGCTCAAAATTGTCAAAAAATGTTCCAAACATGGCCAAAAATAGTCAAACAAATCGTCCCTAGACTATGTTTTACTTTTTTGACTATTCCTCCTGTAGAGGGACGGGCCCGACTTAACCATACGAGCGAGGCCATTTTCGCAGCTGCATCTCGAGTACAGTAGGGGCCCGACCACAAGAGAAACCTTCCACTATAAGCCCAACCCTGAGATCCCAGGACGTCCATAGTCTTCTGGTCCATCGAAACCCATAAGAAACCCGGGGCACCCTGGAGGCAAAGCAGGGCGCTTCTTGGCATGGGCCTCCACTGCAAGAGCAGGACGGGGCAGCGCTGCTCACTGAACCCTGGTCACAGGGGTCGGGGTGGAGATCCCTCGGCCACGCGCGTGACCCTGGGCAAGAGTGCGCGGCCTTCGGAAAGCCGCGGAGGGGCCGCACCCGGGCGCGCCAGACGCGACCATCGTATCGCCTTCGGCGATCGGGGCACCAAAAGGGCACGTCGTCGACGGACCACTCCTGCGTGTAGTCGAACCCCCTCCTGGGGCAAGAAGAGCTCATAGCGGCCTCCCCGGCTGGCCAGTGGCCGCCAGGGGGGCCCAGTGGTGCATGCGACGTTGCTTCGAGCATCATGCGAAGATCGGTGTGAATTACTTGCGCACATACACGGTATAGCACAGGCGGGAGAGACGGGATTGCAGCAAGGCTCCCCAAACTCCGCAGCCGTTTTTAGCCTCAGCGGGCCCGTAAGGGGCCGTGCTCGCAGCACGTGTTTATTGCACGCACGTTGAATCCAGGAAAAAGTCGTTGTCTGGCGCCCAGGCGTCCCGAGGCGCTCCTCCTCCTCCTCCTCCTCGTCCTCCTCCCCCTCTTCTTCTTCTTATTAGTCGTATTCTTATTATTCTTATTATTCTTCTTATTCTTATTATTCTTCTTCTCATTATTATTCGTGTTATTCTTCTTATTCTTCTTCTTCTTATTATTATTAGTATTCTTATTATTATTAGTATTATTATTACTACCATTAGTATTAACATTATTATTAGTATTAGCATTAGTATTATTATTCGTATTATTCATATTAGTATTATTAGTATTAGTATTGTTCTTATTCTTCTTAGTATTATTAGTCGTTTTCTTCTTATTCGTATTATTAGTATTAATAATATTTTTCTTAGTATTATTATTCTTAGTATTATTCTAAATAATATTAGTAGTGTCATTATTCTTATTATTATTCTGATTAGTATTAGTCGTCTTATTCGTAGTATTCTTAGTGTTAGTAGTAGTATTGGTCTTATTATTCGTAGTATTATTATTAGTATTATTGGTGTTCGTCTTCTTCTTATTGTTCTTATTATTACTAGTATTAGTATTAGTGTTCGTCTTCTTGTAATTCGTATTATTCTGATTCGTATTATTATTCCCTGAATTATTATTATTATTATTACTAGTATGTTTGTTGATAGCATTGTTAATATTGTTCTGCTGCTTCTTATCATTAATACTATTAATAATATTACGATTATTATGATTATTATTATTAGTATTATTCCTCCTCCTCCTCCTCCTCCTCCTCCTCCTCCTCATCCTCCTCCTCCTCCTCCTCCTGCTCCTGCTTCTGCTCCTCATCCTCCTCCTCCTCCTCCGCCTCCTCCTCCTCCCTCCTCCTCCTTCCTCCTCTTCCTCCTCCCTCCTCCTCCCTCCTGCCTCCTCCTCTCCTCCTCCTCCTCCTCCTCCTCCTCCTCCTCCTCCTCCTCCCCCTCCTCCTCCTCCTCCTCCTCCTCCTCCTCTGGGACACGGGAGGGAGGGGGGGCGGGGAGGTGGCACTCTCGGCCCGTCTCGGGCCACCCCTGGACTCGCCGAGGCCCTCTGGCGGGCTCTCCCCTGCGCTTCGGAGGCGGCTCGGGGGTGGGGCCCATCCCGGGAGCGGCCCGTGCCGCCGCCGCGCGGGCTCGGCTGCCAGCGTGCTCCGCCCTGGCGGGGACAGGGCCGCTGGCGTCGCCAGGTGGCAGAGGAGGAACACGACGATGATGAAGGGGCACTGGGACACACAAATAAATACGCACAAATAAACAGAATCCAAATATTTTCCTATATTTTCTGGGTTTTTGTCTTCCCCCCCACTTCCCATATTTTCCTGTATTTTCTGGGGAATCGACGATTAATTGTGTCTGTGTGTTTCTTCCCTCCTGAGATGAGGATGGTGAGAAACAGGGCTCGACCTAAACAGTGTTTGTCGCTCTCGTTATGTCTTCGTGATCCCTCGTTCAGTCTGCACGCCTCTACGGCAAAACGGCATCGAAGCGAAAACGGCGCACGAAACGCCAAAACACCGTTTAGGTCTGGCCCTGGTGAGGAAAGACCGCGACCCGAAGTGACGATGCAACGAAAAACCACGATGCCCAGCCGGCAACATGCAACACTGCCTCTGTTGATTACGCTTGCAGGAGAAAAAGACAGCACTGCATGACAATCAACTTTCGGGGGCCCGCGCAAACTCTTTGGGTCGGTGCAGGACACCCCTTCCTTCCCTGGCGCGCGGAGCGCGGCAGGGGTGGCGGGGTCCAGCGCCGACACAGGAACGCCGCGCGGACCTCCGAGTGTTGATGCGTGCACCGCCTCCTGTGCCTCGAACCATCCCCCTCCCCCTCCCCCCCTCCCCCCCCCTCCCCGTCCTGCTCCCCCCCCCCTCCCCCACCGCCTCCTGCGCCCAGCCCCCCCACGCCGTGCCCGCGCGACCCGTCTGAGCCCCTGCGGCCCGCCCCCGGGCGCACCCGCCGCGCCCGCGGCCGCCGCCTCACAGCCAGCCCAGCATGACGAGCGCCGCCCTGCTCTCCGTGCCCTCCCACGCCGCGGCCCCGCTCTTGCTGTTGAAGGCGTCCGGGAACTCCGGGCCCTCGCCACGGCCCGGTGGCGGCGGCATCTGCTGCGCCACATCGTACCACGACAGCGCCTGCTGCCACCGCCCGGTCATCTCGCACGCGGCCACGCCGGCGAGGTAGCCGATGGTGTTAAGTCGGGCGTGTCCCCTACAGGCGGATCTTAGAGGAAAGATGAGAAAGACGCAAAAAATACCCCAAAATTGTCAAAACATAACACTCGATTGTTTTGACTATTTTCGCATATTCCTCCTGTAGAGGGGCACGCCCGACTCAACGATGGTGTCCGGCTGCAGGTTGATCTCGTGCATCTGCCGCAGCAGCGACAGCGCCAGTTGCCACGCGCCACCTTCGGGAGGGCGGCGCGCCCTCCTCCGCCGCATCCCCCCCCCCCTCCGCCACGCGCCCATCCCGCGGCGAAGAAGGTCGCGTGCTGCCGACGGCCAACGCCGCACAGATTGGACTGCCGAGACGCGGAGGAGGAGCACCGTGGCGTCAGGGACATCTGATCTCCATTGCGACATGTGTGTCTTCGCGTGGGGCCTCTTTCTGCTGTGTGTGCGCTTTCTGCCCTGGCCCTGGCATCCACACCCAGTGCAGCTTGCAGCTCACTCGAGGCGCCGCTTAGGCAGCTTGGGCAGTTTAGGTGCGCGGCTCTAGTTTGCTCCTGTTGTCAATCCGTAGGCCCGCGCCCCGGACTTACGACTCGCCGCTTGCGCTCTCGCCTGCGGCCGCGACCAAAACAGTGGGGCCTCTTTGCACTGCATGGTCCTAGAATCTAACAGGCGCCGGGGCGAAGGACGGTCCTCGTTGAAGGCCAGGCTCTCACCAAGGAGGTCCTGCGCCAGTCGCTGCAAGGGTGGATGGCAGCTCCTTCTGGAGATCGTGCGATCGCTCCGGCACCGCGCACCCGCTCCTCCAATCTTCTGCCAGCTACACGGATGCAGTCTACATTAAATGCAGGGCGGAACCTTTTCGAGCCCCCTGTTTTGTAGGGCGTAGAGGTCGGATCTTCGTGTGCTCATGATGCATCTTCCCCCTGAGAAAGCATGAACCGGGGCCCTCTGGGCCTCGTGAAGGGTGCTCTGCAGGCCGTTTAGGCTACCCCAAGAATCGTGGGGGCACCTTGGCCCAGGGGCACTTCTAGCAAAACCCGACCAGGGGCCAAGCTTTTGAGAAATTACGCTGCGCCCGCGCTCTCAGAGCAGCGACCCTTCTTCTGCAAGTTGCGTAGACGTGCCACACACACATGAATACACAGACACAAATCCCAGAATCCCCGATCTGTTTGCACATGCTCTGGATGTTCGTCTCCCCCCCACCGCCACTTCCCATGGTTTCCACTATTGTCCTGGGAATCGACGACTATTTGTGTCTGTCTGTTTCCCCTCCCGATCACCTTTTTGCACATTAACGTAGACGTGCCGGGGGGCGCGGCGCGGGACGTGCCAGGCCAATGGACGTGCCATCGGACACGGTAAGGGACGCGACGGAGGACGCACCACGGAGCGGAAGAGAAGCGCCAAAGGACGCGATGGGGTGCGCCACGGAACGCGTCGGGGGACGAGCCGCAGACGTGCCAGAGGACGCGCAGGCCAAGGGCCGCGCCCAAAGATTCAGCAGGGGATTGTCACGGAGCGCACCAGGAGACGAGACGCACTGCGCTGCAAGTCCTCTCCGCGGGATCCGCGTTCCCGGGGCCACGAGCCCAAGGGGTGCGCCACGGAACGCGTCAGGGGATGAGCCACAAACACGCCTGGGGACGCGCAAATCACGGGACATGCCCAAGAAGCCCCAGGAGCAACGATCCTTAGTGAATTACCATGAGTTCGAACTCGCAAATCCGCCGGCCCCCTTGCGGGGCCATCAGGCTGCGAGGATTAAGGTTGCTGCTCCCTGCACCAGTTCCAGTTTCCAGTTTCCATTGTTACAGTACTGCTGTCTGCTTCCTACTGTAAATTGTTACTGTCCACGCGACGGGGGGGAGCCGAAAAGTGCCCTGGGTAGCGTCCCACAAAGGGTTCTCAGAATCTCTGGGGGGGCGTGGGACATGTAAAAATACTAGAGTTTCGTGCCCCCCAAGCCATGATCCCTCGCAAATTACTATGTATTCGCGCCCCCGAGGCCACGATCCCTCGTAAGTTACTCCACATTCGCGTCTCCGAGTCCACGATCCCTCTTAATTTACGCCGCATTTGCGTCTCCGAGGCAACGATCCCTCGCAAATTACTCCGCATTCGCGCCCTCGAGGCCACGATCCTTTGTAATTTACACAAAATTCGCGCCCCCGAAGCCACGATCCCATGTAATTTACATCATGTTCGCGCCCGCGAGGCCACGATCCCTTGTAAATGACGGCAAATTCGCGCCCCTGACGCAACGATCCCTCGTAAATTACACAGCGGGCGCGCCCCCGAGGCCACGAATCCGCGGCTGCCGAAAAGGCGTTTCCTCCCACTCTCCAAAGCAGAAAAGCGACAATTTTCTGTATTGGGATATGTGCCCCGCTGGTATTATGTTGCCCCCCCCCGTTTCTGGAAAATTCGGCGGTGGGTTCCACATTCACCCCCCCAGGCCACGGTCCCTCGTAAGTTACGCCGCATTTTCGCCCCCGAGGCCACGATCCCGCGTGAATTACACCACATTCGCGCCCCCGAGGCAACGATCCCTCGTAAATTACGCCGCTGTCGCGCCCCCCAGGCCACGATGCCTCGTAACTTACGCCACATTCGCGTCCCCGAGGCCACGATCCCCCGCAAATTACACCAAATTCGCGCGCACCCCCCACGCTACGAATCCACCTCGCGGAAGCTGCCCAAAGGCGCCACTCCTTCTCCAGAGCAAAAAAAAATGACCTTCCCAGAGATTGCCTGAAGCAATCCCCAGCCGTTCCCAGAGCGCTTCCAGTGAACAACTGGAGGAAAATGCCAAGAAGGCAACAAAGCGTTCAACAACAACTTCAACATCTCAATCTGTTTTGCTCACCGCCAGCCGCCCTAGCATGACGTTCCCGAATTTCATCAAGACGGCCCCCGAACATCCCAATATAGCTCTGATGTTCCCATTATGATAGAGAGGGCGCCGGCGGCAGGGGGCGAAGCCCTTACGGATTACACTGGATCAGCGCTCCCACAATCCACAATGAATTACGCTGCCTCCGCGCTCCCAGAGCTAGTATCCCTGGTAAACTACGCTGCGTCCGCGCTCCGAGGGCCAGGATCCCGCGAACATTGCGCTATGTTCGAGCTCCCAGGGCCACGATCTATCGTAAATGACGCTGCGTCTGCGCTCCCAGGGCCAGGGCCCATAACAAATTACATTGGATTCGCGCCCCCAAAACCACGATCCCACTAAATCGAATTACGCTGCGCCCGCGTTCCCAGGGACATGATCCCTAGTAAATTATGAAGGGGCCCCAGGACACACAAATAAATACACACAAATAAAAAGATCCCCCATATTTTCCCATATTTTCTGGGTTTCTGTCTTCCCCCCCATTTCCCATATTTTCCCATATTTTCTAGGGAATCGAGGATTAATTGTGTCTGTGTGTTTCTTTTCCTCCTGAAATTACACTGAGTCGGCGCTCCCAGTGCCAGGAACCTAGTAACCTGCGCGGCGTCCGCGCTCCCATGGCCACAAGTCTATAACGAATTAACTACACTGGACTCGTGCTCCCAGGGCCACGACCCCCAGGAATCATGCTGCGTCCGCGCTCCCAGGGCGAGGACCCCTGGTAAATTGCGCTGCGTCCGCGCTCCCAGGGCCAGGATCCCTCGCAGATTTCTCTGCGCCCGCGCTCCCAGGGCCACGACCCCTGGCGCAACACACAGGACTCGGGGGGCGCATCCGGGGGCGCATCCGGGGGCGTTCTGGGCCTTGTGGGGCCTCCGAACCCGATGATTTGCAGAGCACTCCGAGCGCGGGACGCGCCATCCTCAAGCAGGCGCTCGTCGTCGTCGTCGTCGTCGTCGTCGTCGTCGTCGTCGTCGTCGTCGTCATCGTCGTCGTCGTCGTCGTCTTTAAATTTCAACGCACGCCTCACGAGGATTCTGCAAAAAACGCTCCGCTGCCCCTTTTGACCAGGAGAAGAAAAGGTCTTCGGACCCCGTTGTTGCATCGAGGATCCGACAAGGGGGCGAGTCTTCCTCGAGCGGGCACGCTCGAAACGCGTTTTCCGATCGAAGAGATGACTGCACCGCAGCTCCAAAGGCCCCCCTTCGGTCGAGGGTCTGGGGGGACCGGCTCGCCCACACCGAAAGGCGGGACAAAGCATGATCCCACCACGCAGGCCCGCGGGACCCTGACCTCTCCTGCGGGTGCCCGTCACAAAGACCCTTCGGGCTCGCCACTTCGCCGCGGGGCGCGAAGCGCAGCGTCCCCAGGCCCCTCCGAGATCCCGGGTTGACGCAGAGAGGTGGGGCAGGGGCAGGGGCGGGGGCGGGGTCGAGGGAGAAGCGCTCAAAGCGGCCCGCGTGAGGAGGGAACCTGAGCATCCGGCCGGGCTCGTTCCCTGACCCACCTCGGGATGACCCTCCCTCTGAGAGCCCCCGAGGGATCCCCGCATCGGGCATCGCAGGGAACCCCCGACCCCCCCGGCAGCCCGGGGAGTGCTCGGCAGGGATCCCCGCGTGCCTGGTGGCCCCGAGGCCTCGGGGGCGCGCGGCCGGGGCCTGCACGTCTCGGGCAGGGCCCAGGGATGGTCGCAGGGCCCGTGGCTTCGGGGGCGTGACGGGGGCCTGCGTCTTCAAGATTTGTCATGGGGCGGAGACAGGGCTTCACAGAGGAGACGGAGGTGCCTCTCTCTCCCTCCTCCAGCAAGGAGAGGGCGGAGGCTCCTCCCTCTGCCATCCCATCGGGGAGGAGGGAGACGAGGAGGTTTCTCCCCTTTCCTTTCGCTCACCAAGAAGATGGAGGTTCCTTCCCAAAGTACTCTCCTTTTTCTTGCCCGCGTGCCACGCCTCGTGGGGTGCCCATTCTAAGGCGGCGATGCTACAAGGCTGCTCCAGAAACCAATCTGACAGAGATGACGACCTACCCACCAAGCCACCCCAGTCCGACCCGAAGTCGCCTTTGGCCCTGCACACCGAGAAGACGGAAGACCGAGAAGACGCAGTGGAACCCGAGAAGATGCACTGGAACGCTCTGGAACACCGAGAAGATGCAGCGGAACCCGAGAAGGTGCACTGGAACTCTCTGAAACACCGAGAAGACGCAGTGGAACCCGTACAGCCCCCAACCCGACATGTGTGAGGGGGGGGGTCTGGGACCTTCGGGACAGGTTGGGGTGGTCTGGGAGGCAGTGGAGAGAAGGAGGCGAGGGAAGCGAGAGGCAGGAGGGGGATAGAAAAAAACGCCCTTTGGGGCGCCACTCGGGCCGCCTTGGCGGCCCCAGGGGCCGGCCCGAGATGCCAAGAGCATTGGAAGACCATCGGCATTCGTACGGCATGCAAGCTCTCTGCTTCTTGGCCTCAGGAGCGTCCAAGACGGCCCGGGATGCCCCCAAGATCACCCCAGGACGCCCCGCGAGGTCCCCAAGAAGCCCCCGAAAGAGGCCCCAGAGACGGCCCCAAGAGGCGCCCTAGAGGAAAACCCGAACTGACATTTCGAGCCCAAAGATTACCCCCCGAGACCGCCAACAGGCTCCCAAGAGGCCCCCAAGAGAGGCTCCCAAGAGGTTTCACGAGACCTCCAAGACAGTGAGGGAACTTTGGACTGGAGGGTGCTTTGCAACATCAATGGTGCGCGCTGGGATTGCCCTGGTCCGACTTCTCCCTTCTCACTACCTGGTCCCCCCCCTCCTCCGCCGAATTCCTCCTCCGCGTTCTCACGATTCCTCATCCTCTCTTCAGCCTTGCCCACCCTCCTCCTGTCCTCACTCTTCACTCCTCGCTCATCGTATTCACCTCCTCCTGTTCCTCAGTATCTTCTTTCCTCGTCCTTCCCTCCATCGCTCCTTCCTCGGCCGTCCCCTTCCTTCTCCTCCTCCACCTTCTCCTCCTTCTCCCACCTCATCCTCCTCCTCCTCCTCCTCCTCCTCCTCCTCCTCCTCCCCCTCCTCCTCCTCCTTCGCCTCACCCTCGCCCACCCTCATCCTTCTTCCTCTCCTCCTGCTCCTCCTCCTCCCTCTCCCCCTCCGCCCTCCTCGTTGTTTCACGTGGGCTCCCCAACACACACGCGGAGGATGGCACGTCTCTCACGCGACCACCCCCCAAGAGCAGGAGCGGACGCGGCGCCACCTGAGCAAGGGGACGGGATGGGACGCACAGAGACATACTAATACTATATGTCCTCCTTGGAGGCGCGCGTCCGACCCGAACATATAGTATACCCATCTTGTAGTATATCGTTTCCCGAGCGGTGTGGCCAGAAAGCGCCCGCCACGACGCATATACTATAAGATTTCTCGGTGCGCGCGTCGCCCCTGGGGGGGCGACGCACATATAGTATAAGTATGTTGGGGTGTTGCCGACGGGAGGTGAAGGCGGAGCCCAAAAATCTAACCCACGCCAACACGCTGCACCGCAGAGCACGTGAGCACGGGGCGAGACCCCCGCTCGGCCCCAGAAGCTCCGGAGAGCGCACGAGGAGCGCCAGGGAGACAGCCGTGGCAGGACCCGAGGAGCGGCGAGCCCACTCCGCACCCGAACTGCTCCATGGTTGTATGTTGCAAGGGCTCCCAACTTTGCGCTTCGCGCTGCGCGAAGTGCGAAGTGCGAATAACTTCGCGCTCTCGCGCCGCCTCCCAGGAGAAGAGAGGAGGATGAGGGGGAATCGGAGCCGAACCGCGAAGCGCGAAGCGCGAATAACTTCGCGCCCTCGAGGGCGCCCTTGATGTTGCTCCCATCGTAAGGGAGGACCACATCCCAGAAATCATTTCGAGCACCTGGAAAAAAGTGTCGAAAGAGTGTCGAGACAGTGTCGGACGAGTGTCTCCCAGGGCCCGTCGCGCGAAAGCCCTGGAGTTTCGGGACTTTTCTGGCGCTCGAAATTCTTTCTGGTGATCCAGGCGAAAATAGGCTGGAACATCATAACCGTAGTTCCGAGCCTTGAACGTACACGGGCTTTTGGGGTTCGAAGGTGGCCTCAAGACGCTTCCGCCATGCATCGAAATGCTTCCAAGAAGCGTCCTCGAGCGTCCTCGCAGATCCCTGAACAGGCGGGCGTCATCATAGGGCTGAGATTGCGCCTGAGTGGTTCTGGCACAGGCGCCACAAAAACGCTGCAATCAATATGGCCTCCACACGAACTAGGACTGCCCGCTGTCGGCCTGAGACGCCTGGAAGACTGCCCTGCGACACAACCCGGATGGTCAGGGAACCAATCCGCCGGAACATGTTCCACAACATCCCTCCCGCAGCTTAACAAGCTTGCAGGACCCCCTCGGGCCCATTTCCGGACACTCCCTCCAAGGAACATTCTCCACCATGTCAATCTGATTTGGTCGGGGCCCCTCTCCCGGCCTTTCACGCACGCAGACACTGTTGCACAGTAGCTGAGGGCGCATGGCTCCAAACTTACTCTCCGCATCGCCCCCAGCGTAGACAACGCATGCTGCCATTGCCCAGCCTGTGCGCATGTCCAAATGAAAGCATTGAAGCTCTGAGCGGTAAAGGTGTTCGGGTCCACCCTTTCGCACATCTCTCTCAATACTGACATTGCCTGTTGCCACCGCCCCTCGCCACGTCTACTGCAACCGTACATTGCGGAGCTGTAGCTGATGACGTCCGCCTCCAAACTTACTTCACTGAGCTCGCCCAGCAAAGAAAAACTGTGCCGCCACTGGCCGCCACTCTCGCACACACTGATTCCAGCGTTATAGCTGACCACGTTGGGTAATACTGTGACCTTCCGCATCCCCCTCAGCACAGACAGCGCCCGCAACCACTTTCCAGATTTCTCGCACGCGCTGATCGCAGCATTGTACGAAATCTCGTTAGGAGTCGGACCAGCGTCCTGCATCCCCATTAGCAACGACAACGCTGGCTCATACTGCCCCGCCTTCTCGCACGCGCTGATTGCGGCATTGTGGCCAATGGCGTCCGGCTCCACCGCGGCCCCGCGCGCACCAGTCAGAAGCGAAAGCGCTTGCTGCCATTGCCGACCTTTTTCGCACGCACTGATGGCAGCATTGAAGCTTGTGGCATCTGGCTCTAGGTTCGCCTCTGAGATCTTACCGATCAAATGTACTGCCTGCTGCCACTGTTCCCCTTTCTCACACGCGCTGATACAAGCATTGAAGCTTGTCACACTTGGCTCGAGCCCCGAGTTCCGCCGACCGCATCGGGGGTCACCGCGCGTGTGAGACACTTTCCCCCCTACACTTCCCCTCCGCCGGGCCCAACTTTGCAACTGTGGAGAGAAAAAATCGGGTTCATTCAAAGGGGTGGCCGGACGGCCGCATACGGTCCTGGCGGCCTCATCAAGAACCAAAGACCACATTACCGTCCAACGCCCTCCCACGAGGCGCCAAGACGCGCTCAGGAACCCACGACAAGGACCCTGAGAGAGGCTTCACTGACGTTAGAAGGCGGACGCACAAGCCCTTCAACGAACGAACGAACGAACCACCACATCGGACAGCTGGCCGGGCCTGCTAAGACCAGGTGGGCGAGGCCGCGGCCTCCTGTAAACATACAGACATGCATAGGAACTGCGAGACATAAAAAAAGTTCTGTACCTGCGCAACACACAAAAAGTTATGACGGAGGAGGAGAGGAGGAAAGCCCGTCAAGCAAGCCCCCGACAAGCCCAAACTCTTCCAACACCCGTTGACTTTCAATGATGTTGGCTGTCGCGTTCCTTCGCCCCCGATGTGCTCCGTATGCCTCCACATGAGTCAGCGTTTGAAAGCCCTGCGGCCTGACACGACGACAAAAAAGAGCTATTGTTCTTGTTGTGTTGCTTGGTCTGGAGTGGCATGGCATGGCAAGCGAAGGATAAGCAGAGCTCCGCACTTGCACCAGGAGCAACCGCATTCGCGTTCTGACTAGGCCGCTGCATTCAGCGCCCTCCCACGTATGAAAATCGTCCCGCGTGCAACTCTTACATAGGACGGGCCTACGAACCCAGAAAACGGGTATAGGGCCCTAACGTGGGCAACGGGCAATGGCAATTTGAAGGACATCTGGTCAAGGGTAACTCCTCTTGGGCCCCCAAGGCACGAACCAGAAGCTGCCCCTGACCACCCCTGGCCCTGATGATTCGGAGCTCTGGCTGATGGTTTCCGGTGCTGTCCGTTGCCTTCCTGCTGCGCCTTTATCTCCCAAACCGGAATCAGAATCGTCATTGTCGTTCAAGGCTTCTCGGCAAAAAGATCGGTATCTGCCAGGATTCCCGCTGGATTCCTAACAATTTTCGAAAGTCCCCACGCGATAACAACCGTGGAAAGCCGACTGTCTTACCCAATAATTTATCACCCCGAACGACATTTTCGCCGCTGCCATCCCCGCCGTCACCCACATCATCACCAACATGTCACCGTCCATGCCGCCACCCCGGTCACCACAATGGCGACCACGACGCTAGTTCAGAACAGCCTACAGACTCACCACCAAGTCAAAAGAAAAACCTTTCCCGTCTGAGATGGCCCCGGATATGCCCCAAAAATGCCACCAATAAGCCTCCAAGATGGCAGAACGACACGGCTGACCATCACAGAAGACGAGCAGGGCAAATCAGCCAACGCCCAGACTTTACGCGCTCTGGCCGTGAACCGCGCGAAACGACAGGACATAGATAACGCATTCAACAATGATGATGCATGCTGCCATTGCCCGCATTTCTCGCACGCGCTGATCCCAGCATTATAGCTTATGGTATCTAGCTCAACCGTGTTTCCCTGCATGATACTCAAAAGCGCCAGCGCGCGCCGCCATTGTCCCCCCTTCCCGCACGCACTGATCAAGGAGTTGAAG
The DNA here is from genome assembly GCA_963575745.1 of Prorocentrum cordatum. Lineage (NCBI taxonomy): Eukaryota > Dinophyceae > Prorocentrales > Prorocentraceae > Prorocentrum > Prorocentrum cordatum. Next base: position 16,433 of record CAUYUJ010000953.1, read on the forward strand.
CTGACAACGTTCGCCTCCACTTCTCGGCCCGACGACTCGACCAGTAACGCCAGAGCACGCTGCCACTCCCCGACCTTCTCGCACGCGCTGATTCCAGCAACAAAGCTGATGACGTTCGGTTCCACCGCCGCGTCCTGCATATCCTGCAAGATGAACAGCGCATATCCCCACTCCTTGCCCGTACCGCACGCACTGGCCACGGCGTTGTACGCGGTCAAGTCGGGCTCTATTCTGCAATCCGTTGCTTCGCTCAGGAACGACAGCGCCTGCTGCCAGAGTCCCTCCTCAGTGCACGCGCTAATCGCAGCACCGTAGCTGACAATGTCGGGCTCCAACTTCGCATCCTTCAACTCACAACATAAAAACCGCGCGTGCTGCCATCGCCCAGCCCTTGCGCAAGCGCTGAGTCCAGCATTGTAGGCCACGACATCGACCTGCAACATTGAGTTACACATGTGTCTCAAAATCGACAAGGCCCTCTGCCATTGCCCCCCTTTGTCGCACGCGCTGATGCCAGCATTATAACTGAAGCGGTCTGGCTTCAAGCTTATTCGCCGCAGCCCGCTCATTAGTGATAGAGCGTGCTGCCACTGCCCAACAATCTCGCACGCACTGATTGCAACGTTGTAGCACTTAACGTCAGGCTCTACATGCGTGGCCCATATGTCAACCAGGTCGAAAAATAGCGACAACGCCCACTGCCACTGCTTGCTTTGTCTACATGCGACGATTGCGCTAGCATAGCTGATGGAAGCGTCTGGCTGCAATCTGGTGCAAAACAACTCGGTCAGCAACGATCCCGCCCGCTGCCACTGCCCGCCTGCCTGACATGCTTGAATGCCAGCGACGTAGCTGATGGTGTCTGCCTCCAAGCTCGCCTCGCACAGACCCTTCTGGAATAGCAGCGCCTGCCTCCATTGCCCACCTGTTCCGCATGCTCGCACCGCAAAGTTGTAAAAAACTGTGTCGGCACCAACGCGTGACTGCGCTGCGTCTTGGAATAATTGCAAGACTCTGGTCCATTGCTTGAGTTTCGCATGGCCCTGAAGAACGCGCACACACTGGGCAACCTTTGGCGGATCGCTGTTGAGCATCGACCGCCGATGGTGCAGGAAAAAATGTAGCGAGCCAGGCTGCGCGCGGGGGGTGGAGGGGGTCAAAGACAATGCACTATTTGGCGTTGGCCCGGTGCTGGCCTGGACAAGGCGCAGGAGAGGGAAGGAGGAGGATGGGGAGGAAAGGGAGGGGGGGGAACGTCAGAAAGATCTGGCGCCTCAGCTGCAGGTACCTCTGGCTGTCCCGAGTCCTGGGAATAGCGAGTCGGGCGTGTCCAGATCGGACTCGTTCAACACCCCGAAGTCATGCAATATTTAGCAGCTGTTTCAAACATAACTCGCGACAAGGGCTTTTATCGGGGGAGGGGGGGAGGTCGCCCCCCCCGATCACATCACGGCGGGGGGCCGCCAGAAGTCTCATGAAACCCTGAAGAATCCGCAGGACGTCCTTGCAAACGTAGGCAAGACAGCGTGACGTGATCTGGGTGGGAGGGAGGGAGAGGGCCGACCACGGCCGTTATCGCCCAGACCTTACAAAATCGGCTTACTGATCTGCGAGAGAGAGCGCGCGCTGCGCACTCCGAAGGGTGGGGTCCCCCCTTGGCTACCCCCCCCCCTTGGACCTGCCCTGCCGAAGCTCCCCCCTCCATTTTTGTCCGCCCCTCTGAAGCTACCACCCCCCCACCCTTTCGCGCTCCAGATGCTACCCCCACTCCCCTCCCTGTCCAAAGGGGGCAGGAGGGACTCAGCTACCTCCGCCCCCTTGAACCTCCCCTGCCGGACCCCCCCCCCTCCTATTTTCTCTGCCCTTTGGAAGCTACCCCCCCCCTCCCCCCCCATTTCGCGCTCTGGAAGCTACCCCCTCCCCTCGCCCTCCCTTTCTGAAGGGGGGGGGCTTAGCTACCCCTCACACTTTGAACTTCCCCTGCCGGAACCTCCGCCCCCATTTGGGCTAGCTCAAGGGGGAAGGGCTTGGAAGCCCCCCCCCCCCTGGCTCAAGGAAGGAGCGCAGACGATCAAAAGAGCGCCGAAAACCAACAGAGCGCCGAAAACAAAAGAGCCACCAAAAACCGAAAGGGTACGAAAACCAGAGGGAGCCGAAAACCAGAAAAACGACGAAAGCCCAAGGAGCGCCGCAAACCAACGATGCGCCGAGAAACCTAAGATGCCCCGAAAACCAAAGGAGCACCGCAACCCAAAGGAGCGCCGAAAACAAAAGATACCCCGAAAAAACAAAAACGCGCCAACAAAAACAAACAACAAAAGCAACAAAAACTCCGAAAACCAGCCGGGCGCCGAAAACCAAAGAGACGCCGAAAACCACATGAGCGCCGAAAACCAGAGCAGCGCCGAAAACCAAAAGGGCGCCGAGAACCAAAAATCACCGAAACCCAAAGGGTCGCCGATCTTGACAAGGACGCCGGAAGCCAAAGGGGCGCCGACAAAAGGGTCGCAAAACGCTGCCGAAAACCAAAGAGGCGCCGAAAACCAGAAGGGCACCGAAAACCAAAGGAGCGCCGAAACCAAAGTGGCGCCGAAAACCACAAGGGCGCTGAAAACCAAAGGAGCGCCGAAAACCGAAAGGGCGCGTCGAAAACCAAAGGAGCGACGAAAACCAAGAGGGCGCAGAAAACCAACAGGAGGACGAAAACAAACAAAACGCCGAACGCAAAGAGGTGCGCCGAAAACCAAAGATGCGCTGGAAACAAAAGGACACCGAAAACCAAAGGAGCGACGAAAACCAAGGGGGCGCAGAAAACCAAAGGAGAACGAAAACCAACACAACGTCGAACGCAAAAATGTGCGCCGAAAACCAAAGATGCGCTGAAAGCCAAAAGGACGCCGAAAACCAAAAGGACGCAGAAAACCAAAGGAACACCGAAAACCAAAGAGGCGCCGAAAACCAAAAGAAACGACGAAAACCCAAGGAGCGCCGAAAACCAACGATGCGCCGAAAACCAAAAGGGCGCCGAAAAAAACAAGGTGGCGCCGAAAACCAAAAGGGGGACGAAAACAAAAGGGGCGCCGAAAACAACAGAAGCTCCGAAGACGGACAGGGCGCTGAAAACAGAAAACATGAAAACCAATGGGGCGCTAAACCAAAGGAGCGCCGAAAGCCAAAGAAGCACCGAAAACCAAAGGAGCGCCCAAAACCAACGATGCGCCGAAAGCCAAGAAGGGGGCCGAAAAAACAAAGACGTGCCAATAACCAAAAGGGCGTCAAAATCCAAAAGGCGCCAAAAACATAAGAAAACCAAGGAGGTGCCGAAAACCAAAGAGCGCCAAAAACCAAAACGGCGCCGAAAACTGAAGGGGTGCCTTAAACCATAAGGGCGCCGAAAACTCAGAGGGCGCCGAAAACCAAAGGAGCGCCGAAACCCAAGAGGGCGCCGAAAACCACAAGGGCGCTGAAACCAGTAAAAGGTGCGCAGAAAACCAAAAAGGCCGTCGAAAACCAAAGGAGCGCAGAAAACCACATGGGTGCCGAAAACCAAAGGAGCGCCGAAAACCAAAGAAGCGCCGAAAATCAAGGAAGCGCCAAAGGCCCAAAACGCGCCGAAAACCAAAGAGGCACAAGTATGCTGCAAACCAACGAGGCGCCGAAAAACCAAATAAGAAAATAGCTTCGACCCCCCCTCCAGAGAGGGCCCTCCAGCTGGAAAAGCCAACAGAAGGTGGGGAGGGGGGGCAGCTTCGAAGCCCCGCCCCCCCATTGGAAAGGGAAGCCCAGGCTCACCCCAGCAACAAAATCCAAACAAAAGGAAGAAGGGGTAGCTTCGGAAGCCCCCCTCCCTTTGAAAGGGGAGCCTGGGCTGACCCCGGGCCCCGAAAAGGGGGGGAGGGGGGGTAGCTTCCAGACCCCCCCCTTTCCCCACTTTGGCTAAGGACCCCCAGCTACAAAATGCATACAAAAAGGGGGGAAGGGGGGGGGGAAGCTTTGGAAGCCCCCCCCCCTTTCCAAGGGAGGGGGGGTAGCTTGAAGCTGGGGCCCCCCTTCTAGTGAGAAGTGCGCCACGAGCGCGCTCTCTCTGATCTGCTGGCGCTCAGGAGCCGATGGGCGATCTGCTATTGGTGGGCTTCTTTCCCATCACCACCACCATAAGTAGGACGGGGGGGGTCCTCCTGCTCCTCCTCGTCCTACTTCTCCTCCTTCCCCTCCTCCTCCTCCTCCTCCTCCTCC
>CAUYUJ010000953.1:20768-35768 GCA_963575745.1 Prorocentrum cordatum
AGGGGGGGGCCATTGGCAAAGGGGAGGGGGGGAGGGGGGGGCCATTGGAAATAAGGGGGGGCGGCCATTGGAAAAAGGGGGGGGCCATTGGAAAAAGGGGGGGTCCTACAGACCAATTACTTATGATGAGCTAGGACTCCTATAGGGCAAGCCTATTTGGAGAACTGTTCGCAATTGGCCTGGATCCGCCGCAGGGTAAACATGTGTTTTGTTTGGACGCTTGCGAGTAGGCGCTTTGCGAGTAGTGGAACGCGCTCGGTGAACTAGGACCTGGGCCTGGGCGAACTGAGAGCTGGCTGGGCGGAAGCCGACGACCCCAGGAGGAGTGGCGAGAGCAAACCGCTCCAGAGGTCCAGCATCGCAGACCCTTGCGATAACCTGGGAGGCTTCACACTGACGCGCGCTGGCCAGAACGCACACACGCGTCGCCCCTGAATCGCCTGGCCAGGTCGACGACGATGAAAGGGCACAGCCCGCAAGGATGACCCTGAAGTGTTGGAAAAAGTCCACCCGACATGATTGGAAGAAGGGAGGCCAACATAAACATAAACTTGCAAAGGTCTGCGCAAAGTTCTTGGATCGGCGCTAGACCCCTCTCTGGCGCACGGAGGCGCCGCCAGGGGGCTCAGCGCCGAGCCAAGAAATCGACGCGGAGTTCCAAAAGTGGATGTTCATGCAAATGCTTACTTATATCATTCTTCGAATGCCTCCGCACAAGCAGTAATGTGTCTGCCATCGCCCCTGATTTGGCACACCCGAAACACGTACCAGAAAAACGAGTACGTTGCCCAACAACAACTGTTGTCCAACACCAGCAGCGGCCGCTGCTGGCCCGGCGACCCTGTCTCTCTGACGGACGAGGACCGTGGCGACGCCAACAGCGGGTCCTGCACAAAACCGCTGTCAGTCTTCGCTGCCATTTTTTCCACGAGCACCGACGCATGCCCAGCGCGCCCTCTCCGAGAGCACGAGGCCCCCGGGCCCGAGCCGGAGGACCGGGGGCGAGAGGGGCGCCCGAGCGAGGGGGGGCAGCCGAAGCGAGACCACGGTCTGAACCAGCCGCGACGCGCCACAGTGGTGCAGGAGTGCAGCGGTGAGCCACGAAGAGGCACCTCGACAACGCCACTGCGAGCACTCTCCCAGTAGGGCACGGCATCGCCATAGAAGCACACACACACACACACCTTGCACAGCTGCGCACCCGCGTGCCTCAGACCCGCCGCCGTGCCCCCTCCACGTGGAGGCGTGCTAGAATGTCAAGAGCTGCCTGGCAGGGTTTCTGTAATCTCCTAAGGCGCCCACCCCTCTCCCTGCCGCACCTCGTCGCGCGCACCGCCCCTACTCCCGAGAGGTCCCTGGGAGGCCATGGCGCCTCGCTGGGGTTCCTGGGAGGCTTCCTTGACAGCCCAGGAGGCCCCCAAGACGGTCCAAGAGGGCCCCGAGTCGCCGAACGATCGCTCGAGGACGCCCAAGATGGCCTCAAAATGGCCCAAGGCGCCTCCAAGACGCCCCAAGATTCCTCCAAGAGGCCTCCAAAGAGGCCTCCAAAGAGGGCATCAAGATGCAAAAAAAAAATCCCTTTAGTGTTTGAAGGATTTGGGCGTTCTCGCCTTTTCTGCTTTCCAACATTCCAGGAGGGCCCAAGAGGGCTCCGTGACCACCCCAAAACGGACCAAGAGGCTTCCAAGAGGGCCCAAAGACGGCCTAAGAGCGCCCCAAGACGGCCAAAGAGGCGCCCAAGACGGCCCAAGAAGGCCCCAAGACAGCCCCAGAAAGGGCCCAAGAGAGGGAACACGCACCGAAGATCCGTGCCTTCCGCCCCAAGAAGCCCCCAGGAGGCTTCAAGAGGCGCCGAGGAGGCCCCAAGAAGCCCCTAAGATACCTCTAAGAGGCCCCAAGAAGCCCCCAAGAGGCCCAAAACGGGCCCCCAAAACGGCGCCCAAGAGGCTTCCAAACTGAGGCCCCCGAGAGGCCTCCCACGAAATCCCAACGAACATCCAGTAGGCTTCATACCCACAACCCCGGCACGGTGGCGGGACTTGCTGCAAGCAGCTGGATATAGCTATACAAACATGTCTATATATCCGCCGCCCCCTGTCGATTCATCGCAGGGGTGCCTGGCGTGCTGAATCCTCTCGGTTTTGGTTTTGGTTCTTGTTCCAAAAGAACTCCCCCTGGGGCTCCGGCACGTCCCGCCGGCCACACGGTAACTGCATCAGTCAATGCCTGAAACGGCCGTTTCGCTCGGGACATCCTCAAAAAATCGCGAAGATGGCCCAAGATGGCCTCCGAGTCCGCCCAAGATGGTCCAAGACGGCCTCCAAGACGGCCCAAGAGAGTCCAAGACGGCCCAAGATGCCCAAGAGGCCCCCCAGAGGCCTCCCAGACGGCCCAAGAGGCCTCCAAGAGGTCCTCCAGGAGGGCCCGAAGAGGCCGAAATCCTTGATTTGTCTTAGGCTTTTGAAGGATTTGGGAATTTGCTTCTTCTCGGCATTCCGACGGCTCAAGACGGCCCAAGAGGCCCCCAAGATCGCCCAAGAGGCCACCAAGAGGGCCCCATGACGGCCCAAGATGGCCTCCAAGACGGCCCCGAAGCGCCCCAAGAGGGCCCCCAGACGGCCCAGGAAGGCCCCCAAGACGGCTCCCGACGGCGTCAGACTTGCCAGGAACCCACCAAGATGGCCGAAGTTGACTCGAAGCTGGCCCAAGACGGCCCAAGAGGCCCCCAAGAGGGCCTCCAGAAAGGCCAGAAGAAGCCAAAAACCTTGATGCTCCTAAGGTTTTTGACGGAATGTGGCATTTCCTTCTTTTCGGCCTTCCGACGGCCCGAGACGGCCCAAGAGCCACCGAAGATCGCCGAAAGATCGCCCAAGAGGCCTCCAAGATGGCCCCAGAACGGCCCAAGAGGGCCCCAAGACGGCCCCAAGAGGCCCCCAAGACGGCACGGGAGGCCTTTGAGACGCCCAAGATGGTCTCCAAGACGGCCCTGGAGCATTCCAAGAGGGCCCCAAGTCGGCCCAGAGAGGCCCCCCAAACGGCTTCTGACGGCGTCAGACGGACCAGGAGCCCACCAAGACGGCCGAACATGGCCCTAAGATGGCCCAAGACGGCCCAAGAGGCCTCCAAGAGAGTCTCCAGGAAGGCCCGAAAAGGCCAAAATCATGTATTTCGCATGGGTGTTTGAAGGATTGTGGCATTTGCTTCGTTTCGGCCTTCCGACGGCCCGAGACGGCCCAAGAGCCACCGAAGATCGCCCCCCCAAGAGGCCCCCAAGACGGCCCAAGAGGTCTCCAAGACGCTCAAGATGGCCTCCAAGACGGTCCAAGAGCCCTCCAAGACGTCCTCCAAGAAGGCCCGAAAGACCCAAAATGGCATCCAGACGGCCAAGATGACCTTCAAGATGCCCACGTGTTCCCCGAAGGCTTTCCAAACCGATTCGGGGAGCACATGGTCCGATAGCTTCGCATGTCTGACCTCAACGTTCGGCCACATAGACGCTTCCACAAAGGCAGGGGGCGGCGGTGATTCGCCGTAGGCGTCTTCGATATATGCATACATATATATATATAGAGAGAGAGAGAGACGTGTGTGTGTGTGTGAGTGTGTGCGTGCATGCATGCATGCATACGCAGACACATGCATACATACATACATACATACATACAGACAGACAGACAGACAGACAGACAGACAGATAGGCAGACAGGTAGACTGGCAGACAGACAGGCAAACATATACATATATATACAACTTCAATATTTCATACATGTCATACTAAACCATAAATTAGCATACTATGATATGGTTTAGTATGACATGTATGATATAGCATGCCATAGTATAACAAATATTAGAAGGACATGGTATAAACTAGCACGCCATAGTGTAACATTTCGGACCGTATGCACAGATATACATATGTATATATATATGCATACATACATGCATGCTTGTATATATACTTTCATATAGACATGCATGCAAACATGAATGTCTGCAAACATACATACGTGCATACATGATTAGATGCATGATATAATTATACATACATGCGTACGCACCTGCAGGCGTACATGTATGCATACATGTGTGCATATATGCATGCAAATGTACAAACATGCATGCGTACATCCATACATGCATGCATGCGTACATACATACATACATGCATACATTCATGTATACATACATGCATACATACATGATACCGGAGAAGAAACCCAAGCATGATCTTTTTAGGGCTGTAGGGCTATAGGGCTATATGGGCTATAGGGCTATTGGGTTATAGGATAATAGAGCTACAGGGTTATAGGGCTACAGGGCTATAGAGCTATAGGGTATAGGGGTATAGGGCTATAGAGCTATAGGGCTATACTGCTATGGGGCTATAGGGTCATTGAGTTATAGGGCTATAGGGCTATAGAGCTATAGAGCTGTAGGGCTGTAGGGCTATAATGCTATTGGGCTATACGGCTATATGGCTATAGGGCTATAGGGCTATAGGGCACCCCGGGGTACCCGGGCACCCCCGGGCACGCCCGGGCACCCGGACACCCGGGCACCTGGGCACCCCGGGGCACCCGGGCACCCGAGCTGCGGCGAAAATCGGCGGCAAACCTAACCTACCCATATGAATCCGCTAGGGCCCCAATGATACCGGAGAAAAACCCCAATCATAATCTTTTTAGGGCTGTAGGGCTATAGGGCTATATGGGCTATAGGGCAATTGGGCTATAGGGTAATAGAGCTACAGGGCTATAGGGCTACAGGGCTATAGGGCTATAGGGTATAGGGGCATAGGCTTAGGGCTGTAATAGAGATATAGGGCTATACGGCTACAGGGCTATAGGGCTATTGAGCCATAGGGCTATAAGGCTATAGAGCTATAGAGCTGTAGGGCTGTAGGGCTATAATGCTATTGGGCTATACGGCTATATGGCTATAGGGCTATAGGGCTATAGGGCACCCCCGGGTACCCGGGCACCCTCGGGCACGCTCGGGCACCGGGCACCCGGGCACCCGGGCACCCGGGCACCCCCGGGCACCCAAGCACCCGGGCGTGCGGCGAAAATCGGCGGCAAACCTAACCTACCCATGTGAATCCGCTAGGACCCCTACAGAGGCGAGCTCTGATGGGGGAACAGAGGCAAGCTCTGATTGGGGGATCAATGCGCACATGCACAATACATGCATACCTCTATAGATATATACACACGCATATATATATATATACAAATATCTATACATACAAACATACATACATGCATACATGCATGCATGCATGCATACATACATGCATACATGCACATGCACATGCACATGCACATGCACATGCACATGCATATGCACATGCACATGCACATGCACATGCACATGCACATGCACATCTACATGCCTGCATACACACATACATCTACATACGTGCATACACACAAATACATGCGTGCATGCATACATACATGCATGCATGCATACATCAATTCCTGCATGCATATATACATACACTCGTATATACATACATTCATGTATGCAGTCATGAAAACCTACATGCACGCATACATACATACATGCATGCAGGCATGCAGGCATGATTACCTATATATATATATACACGTAGACCTATAATTACATACACGCAACAGTTCATTCGTTCATTCGTACAAACATGCATACGTATACCTATAAACATAGGTATCTGGGCGTATACGTGTACACATCTATCTATACACATATATATATATATATATATATATATATGCGTGTAGATACACAAATATCATAACATGCCCTATCAAAATGTCCCAAACAGTGCTTGCCCTCAGGGGTACTCACCTCTCTCCTCAGGCGCAGGGCCCGCCTGCAGGCCTCGCGGCCCGGCGCTTATCCGTTGCCGCCCCACCTTTGTCCAGACACGAACCCCGCCTGCGGGCCTGGCGGCCCCGTTCCCGTCGGTCGCGACCGCCTCGCTGCACCCCTCGGCGCGCCACCCTTACAGACGTGCTGCAGCGAACTTTGGCGTGGTTCTGTCCGTGCAAAAGCCTAACACGGCGAACGAAAAACGAAGTGAATTTCGCATGGATGTTTTGTTAGTCTTCACTCCTGGGAAAAAAAAGCCGCGCGAAATTCACCTCGAAATCCGGAACGAAATTCTCCAGGACACTCCAAGCCCATCCTGTCATTTTCCGAACGAAGTCCGCTTTGCGATGTGGGCGCCATGACACCCCTCCCCTTCAGGAGACGTAAGACTCGGGTTCGGGGGACTTCCCCCAGGACAATTCTTCATCCTGTGTCGTTTTCTGATAATCCCAGGGCCCGTGGAGGGCTCCGGGAAGCCAAAAACGGCGAGAAACCTCAGGACGCGTTTCCCTCAGGACCCGCTTCTCCCATGGCGAGCTCCTTCGGGGAGACGTAAGACTCGGGTCCAGGGGGATCGCATTGGCCTGACGGGGCCACCACGAAGATGACGAGACCCAGTCTGAAATTTGACGCGAGCTCCCGCTAAAACATCCCACGAGAACTGGACCGTCCAAACCCGGGACGCGCTCGTCAAAGAGCGTCGGCAGACCCGAGTTCCGGCGTGCTCGAGTTTCACGTTTCCTCGATTAAACCAGCAGCATACAGCCTGGATGTTGTGGGATCGGCGCTGGACTCCGGTCCCTGGCGGGCGGAGCGCGCCCGAGGCGCCACCAGGGGCGCCAGCCCTGGCGCGCAGAACGCGCCAGGGATGGGGGTATCTGCGCCCACCCAAGAGGCGCAGGCCTCCGAATGCTGGTGTGTACACCGGTAGTCCTGATGCTGGGCGAGGCGCTTGGAATTGGGCCAACCACCTCAGGGCCACGGCCGATTTATCTTCAAGGATAAGGCGATTTCGGAAACCCTGAACCCAATAACGTTTTCGTCTCTTGGGGGCACCTCTTTTGCTTCCACCGCCTTCCTCCGAGCTTCCGCCAGCGGAGGCGGCCTCGTTTTACTTCTGCCGACCTTCCGCCGCCCTTCCGCCCCCTTACGCTTAGGTCGGGCATGTCCCCCTATAGGCGGATGTTGGAGAAAAAACTAAAAATATCCGAAACATATTCAAATACATTCAAAAAATGCTCAAAAATCGTCCCCTGACTATTTTTTTACTGTTTTTGAGTTTTCCTCCTGCAGAGGGACAGGCCCGATTTGAACTTGAGCCAAGGAAGAGATGCCAACTCCTTCGATCCTCGAAGGCAGGACCCTTAGATGGGATTTGCCGCCGACTGCAGATTCCGGGTGCAGCGCGACTCAAGGGGCCCAGGAACACCAATAAGCACACAAATAAACACACACACACACACACATACAATGCCCAGGATTCCCCACATTTTCCAATATTATCTGGGGGTTCGTCTTCCCCCCCACTTCCCATGTTTTCCGTTTTATTTTCCTGGGAGCCGACGATGACCTGTGCACCCGATATGCAACCTCTTGGAGGAGGAGGAGGAGGAGGAGGAGGAGGAGGAGGAGGAGAAGGAGGAGGAGGAGGAGGAGGAGGAGTGCCTGTGCTTGCTTCCCCCCCCTGAGCGCCTGCCGCGATCGCGCCGGGCGGGCCCGGGCCGCAGCACGGCGCGCGCGGCGGGAGCGCGCGGGCGCCCGGTCGGCACGGCGGGGCCCTCTCTGCCGCCCGAGGCCCGTGGCCAAGGGCCGGGATGCGGTCGGGCCTGCCCCGAGAAGCGAGAAGCGGTCCCGGGTCCCGCATTTCCGCCTTCCCCCCGGTCCTTGGTCCTCCTCCCCCCTCGGGCATCCTCGATCTCTCGGTCCTTCGTCTTCTCCCCCTCCTCCTCCTGCTCCTCCTCCTCCTGCTCCTCCTCCTCCTCCTCCTCCTCCTCCTCCTCCTCCTCCTCCTCCTCCTCCTCCTCCTCCTCCTCCTCCTCCTCCTCCTCCTCCTCCTCCTCCTCCTCCTCCTCCTCCTCCTGAGTCAAAGAATGCTCAAAAATCGCCCCCATACTATTTTCAAAACTATGTTTGAATACTCCTCTTGTAGAGGGACGCGGCTAAGGGCTAGCAGGGACCTCAAAGCAAAGGGCACCCTGGGAAGGTTACTCCTCCTTGTGAGGCGGTTTGACAGTGCTCAGACGGAAGCAGCAGATGTCGATCTCTCCCGCCATCCTCCTCGCACCGCGTCCGGGTGAAGCTTGTGGATCGCTCATCCTGAGTCACCCAAACACGGACATATCTTTGGGGCGCCTCGTTGGCTGCCGCAGGCTGCCGCAGCCTTCCGCCGAGGAAGAGAAGCCAACTTCTGGCTCCCTCAAAGGCGAAGCTCTGGAGCGCTTCTCAGCATGCTGTGAGAATTCCGAGCGCGAGCATTCTGGACGGTTCGCATGCAGGTGCAATCATAGCACGCTGATGGGAAAGAATGCTGGCACCATCTGAATGAACAACGGGCCCGGGGATGGCTCAAGAGGCGAGGACAACACAAGCATGCCACGGTCAACCTCCATCCAGACCCAGCGCTGGTCCTCGAGGTCATCTTCGACGTCCTCCTCGAACTCGTCCTCTTCCTCTTCCTCGAACTCGTCATCCTTGTCGAACTCGCCCTCGTCCTCGTACTCGCCCTCCTCCTCGTACTCGCCCTCCGCCTCGAGCTCGTCCTCCTCTGCGGCGGGAGGCGCCTGTCCACCGGGGCACGGCGCTGGAGCCCTCCCACCTCCTGGCGCGACCTGTCCCTGAGACCCTGGCGTTGCAATCTTGTCACAACAGGCGTTTTCGCCAAGGCTCGGGCCCCGGGACCCTCACAGATCGAGCCGCTTCGAAAAATGACACAGAAAGACGGGGTCCACCAGGATTCGGGTCGCGATTGTTTTGCGGTGCTGCATTACTTTGGCAACGTCGAATCTCAGGGTTCATAGGGGCTTTTCTGGCCACCGCGGGCCTAGGCCACAAACAGGTCCCACGACATCAATCTCAGGAACGGCCCCGAACCCCGAGTCCCTCCTGAGCCCACAGCGTTCCTTGTTTCAACGTCTTTGACTGCCTTGGCGGCGCGCACGAGGGGGTAAGGGGGAGGGGGGGAAGGCTTCTCTGAAGGAGGCTGCTTCTTCGGAGGCGCCAGGCTTGCATCTGTACAGAAGGCCCGCGCATTCGCAGAAGCAGCCTTCTTCTAACCTTAAGTCGGGCATGCCCCTCTACAGGAGGAGTAGTCAAAAATAGCACCCAAAAAAAATAGTCTGGGGACGATTTTGTTGACTGTGTCTGCATCTGTTTGAGCATTGTGGGGGGTATCGTCTGAGCACGTTCTTACGGTGGAGGGCTCGGGGTGAAATCCGTATATGGGCTCTTGCAGCTCGAAACCCAATCCGTCTTGAGAATCACCTTCTGAAGATTCAGGCCTCGAAAATCCATCGAAACGGCATGTCAGGCTTCACCCTTTGCCCTCCACCCCCAAAGGAAATGCTCGGATTTGGTATTTAATCGCTTCGCTCATTCCGCCGGCCCATATTGTCGCACCGTTGTGGGCTAGCCGAGTTTTGGGGCCTCTTGGGGGCCGTTTTGGGGCCTCTTGGGGCCTCTTTTGGAAATGCTCGGATTCGTTATTTGTCGTCCAACATCCGCCTGTATGGGGGACACACGCCCCCCCTCTGCGCGTGGCCGACTGCTACCGGCCTGTCTTCCACCGCCGCCACCGTAAGGTGGAGGGGGGAAGGAGATGGAGGACGAGGAGGAGGACGAAGAGGAGGAGGAGGAGGGGAGGAGGAGGAGGAGGAGGAGGAAGAGGAGGAGGACGAAGAGGCGGAGGAGGAGGAGGAGGAGGAAGAGGAGGAGGAGGAGGGGGGAAGGAGATGGAGGAGGAGGACGAGGAGGAGGAGGAGGAGGAGGAGGAGGGGGCGGAACCCCCTCCCCCTACAATCTACGGTGGTGGTGGTGGTGGAAAAGAGGCCCATCAGACGGCAGCCGAGAGCTGCGCATCCAGTCACAGCGCGGCGCCGCGCTGTGACGACGCGGGGGCAGGGTCGGCGGTGGACAAACCTCCCTTTAGTGAACCACCCTTCAGCGAAAACGGCCTGGGACCGAAACCGACGGACCTGGACCCGCAAAAATGACGGCCGCGCGCCATCTCGCAAACCGAAAACGGCCAATTCCTTAATCGACGTGTCAGGGTAGGAGGTCTATCAACCTCCGAGCCTTCCAAGAAAGGATGAGCCCCATGAGCCCAGCGTTAGGTCGGGCATATCCCCCTACAGGCCGATTTTGGGCGAATAATTAAGAATACCCCGAAAAGATTCTAAAATATTCCAGATATGTTCAAAAAATCGTCCCCAAACCATTTTTTACCTACTTTTGAATATTCCTCCTGTAGAGGGACACGCCCGACTTAAGCCAAGCGCGACCCCAACAAGGGAGACCTTCTTTTTCTGCTGGGGGGCGTCTGGATGCAGTGCGAAGAGATGCAGTGCAAAACAGTGCAAATCATAGCGACTACAACATCATACATGCGTATGCTGGCGCCGACTGACACATCACGGCATACCATTTCACATCGCATAGCTTCGCAAATCGTAGCATCGCGGAGTAGCAATTCAGTCAAGCGTGCCACATCGTAGCATCGATACTGCATCATAGCAGCACTGCGTAATATTGCACAACGTGACAATTTAGGGCGTAATGAAACTGGACTGATTCATCCGATGCAAACTCGTCTGGTCAAACTCATCCGGTCAAACTCATCCGATTGCAAACTCACCTGGTCTTAACTCATCCGATGACTAACTCGTCCAGTCAAACTCATCCAGTGAATAGCTGATCCGGGCTAATACATCCTGTGCCTAACCCATCTGGTCAAACTCATCCGGTGACTAATTCATCCGATCCCAAACTCATCCGGCATCAAACTCACTCGTCCCGACCTCATCTGGTGCCAAACACACCCGGTGCTGAACTCATCCGGTGCTTTTGGTGACTGACTCATCCGATGCTTAACTCAACCGTGACTAACTCATCCGGTCCCGAACTCATCCTGGGCTGATCTCGTCCGGTCCTGAACTCATCGGGTGCTCAACTCATCCGGTGACGAACGCATCAGGTGCGTAACTCATCCAAAAACAAACTCGTCCTGCGACTACCTCATCCGGTGCCGGACACCCCCGGCACCTGATTCACCCTGGCCGATCTCACCCGGTGCCGGACTCGTGGGTCACTCACCCAGTGCATGGTTCTCCTCTCGAAAATTCTCCAAACGACGTCAAAAACTATTATCGTCCCCATCCTCGTCTACTTCCTCGAAAAAACGCGAAGCAAGCGATGACAACCCAAGACTTCCCAAGACAAGCCGAGATACACCCAATCAAAACGGAAGAGCAAGCCAGGGCAGCGACAGACACCCAACACAAATCAAGAACTTCCAAAGTATGTATACACCTGACGCATCCAATACCTTTAGCAATGTGCTTGACTACACAACGTTTGGTAAGCAAGCCAATGTTCTCAGGACTGCCGTGCCCCAATCGAACCCGCAAGCATGCGAAGACAACCCCGGGCCTCCCAAAAGAGTCCAAGAAGCGCCGAAGGCCATGAATGGATAGCCCCAACACTGCCTGAAAAACTGCTTGACTACAACACGTTTTGTAGTCAAGCAAATGTATGATCAATCACATGTTCAAAGACATCGACTCTCCCAGTGAAGTCCGCAAAAATAGACTGGACAAAGCCACGCTTTCCAAGACATCCCATTATGCGCCCAGGACCAAAATGCACGAAGTCCACGACTGCCTGAAAACTTGCTTGACTACAAGACGTTTTATAGTCAAGCAAATGTTCAAAGACCTGGCTTGGCCCAACGAAACCCGAAGAGCGGCCCAGAACGCGAGCGACAGCTTACGCTGACTGACGCTGCCAGTCCTCCTTCTCCTCCTCATCCTCCTTCAACTCCTCCTCCTCCTCTTCCTCCTCCTCCAACTTATCATCCCATCCTCCTCCTCCTCTTCCACCTCCTTCTCCTCCTCCTCGTACCTCCTCCCCCATCGTCCTTTTCCTCCTCCTCCTCCCCTTACTCCTGCTTGACTACAGAAAGTTTCGTAGTCAAGCAGATGCCCTCTCAAGAATTCAAAAATATAACCACTCGATCCCTCCGACCGCATCCTGGGCCAAACCCACCCGTTACTTAACTCAGCCAGTGCTTAAGTGATCCTGCGATCCGATGCTGAAATCATCCGATGACCCAATCATCCCATGATCTACTCATCGGGTGCGGAGTGCAGCCCACCGCCTAACTCATCTGGTGCTTAACACCTGCGCTAACAAACTCATCCGGTGCAGAACTCATCCGGTGCCTAACTCATCCGCTGACTGACCCAACCGGTGCCTAGCTCATCTGGTGAAGAACTCACCCGGTGCAGACGAACTTATGGTATACCGGATTTCGCCGGAGCCTGGTTCACCCAGCACGCGCCGAGCTGACCTGAAAATTTGCTAGACTACTAAACGTGCTGCAGTGAAGCAAAATTCCACTCGAAAACTCCAATCTGCAAGCTATCGGTCCCCCATGATTCACCTGGTGCCTCACTCGCCCAATGCCCCTCAATGGACTCCCGAACTGACCCGGGCTCGTAACGCACTCGCGGTGCCTAATTCACCAGAAGCCCGTACGTCACTGGGTGACCCCAAGTGATCCACTGTGGGAAAGTCACCAGGTGCCCTGAACTCTCCTATAAAGCCCACCTGAAAATGTGCCTGAATATCAATCATGGTGTAGACGAGCAAAGCTTCGTCGGACAACCCGATCTGGACGCACTGGGTCCCCGATAACTCCCCTGGTGCCTCACCCAGAGCCGCTCACACAATCCCTAAACTCACACAGATGCCTGGCGCACTCGCGGTGCCTATGTAACTGACATCAGACACATCGCGCGCCAAGTGGCCCCAATTCATACCCTATTCCAAACTCACCCCGTGCCCCTGACACATACGGTGCCCGTAACTCACCCCATCTACAACGCTCGCACGGTGCCGAACTCCTCTAGTGCCAAGCTCATCCGGTGCCAAACTCATCCTGTGCCACGCTCATCCGGTGCCAAGCTCATCCAAGACCAAGCTCATCTGGTGCCAAACTCATCCAGTGCCAAACTCAAACGGTGCCGTATTCATCCGATGCCTAACTCATCCGGTGCCTAACTCATCCGGTGCCTAACTCATCCGGTGCCTAACTCATCCGGTACCTAGCTCATCACCACCCCCGGTGACCCCGACTCATTCAAAACCTCGCCTGGCTGACGCCTGACTCAACCAGCCCTGAACTCGCCTGGTGGCAAACTTACCCAGTGCCGAACTCATCCGTTGACTAACTTGTATCTATATACAACGCATTGCATTGGATCCCACACTCAGGATTCATAATACACCGTCCCTATACCGTGCTCACTCAGCAGCAACAGACCTTGCAAACCATCTCCTTGCTACAACGTGTGTGCACTGCATGCCTAGGTGAACAAGCTCTGCGTAAGAGATATCGCACCGTGAAAATGCCACACACACACAAACACACACACACACACACAAACGCAAAATTTGTCCAGCACGTGCATCAGGCAAGTCGCAAGTACAACATCGTGCAGACGGACCGCTCTGGAAATTACTCTTCGATTACGTATATCGGATATATCGAAAAACAGCCAGTCATGGGGAAGGGAGCGTTGCTTCCGCCAGCGGGGTTGCTTCCGTAGTGTGTTCCGCATGCTTCTGCCAATGGCCAGGCCATTTCCAGAGCGGCCCGCGGATGGCCGCGTCGCGAGCCGGCCTCGGCCGCATCGCCGAGCTCCCCGAGGGCCTCCGCAGCCTCCAGCTCGGCGAGCTCCGCAAGGACCTCGGCCGTGCGCTGGCGGGCCACCTTGCCCCGGTGCATGCTTTGAATCCTTGGGGCGCGACGGAGGGCCTCCGTCTGGGGGGCGGCCAAGAGGGGGGCGCCCAAGAGGGGGGGGGCACAAATCATGGCCGGCGGCATGTGCGCGGCCCAGGGGGGGGCCAGGGACGTAACAAGATCAGGAGAAGCGCCATGAAATCTACGGAAATATCATGGCCCACGCCGTGATATCCACCCCCCTGGTCATCAACCCCCTTTTTGCCGCCCCCGACCCTTCTCGTCCGACCTCAGCCCGTTTCAAGGCCCGGGAATATAACGCATCCTGTTATCCAGACCACGAGTTGCAGATAGAAGTTGCGTGAATCTACGGCACGAGTTGCCGAGGCATGATTTGCGCGAATCTACGGCACAACATCTAGAATCGCATCGGAATGCGACGTTCCCCAATCAGTGCTTGCACTGAAGGGGTCCTAGCGGAGATTGAAAAATTCGGCGAAAGAGCCTGCCGATTTCGGTGGGCGGCCGGGTTCCTGGGTTCCCGGTTCCGGGTTCCCGGGTTCCCGGTTCAAGGTGCCATGCCGATATCGGTGGGTGGCAGGGTTCCCGGTTTCCCGGGTTCCTGGTTGATCGTCTTATCGATCGGTCCCACCATCGATCCCCACCTCTCTATCGATCTCTCTATCGATTCTACAATCGATCTCGCGATCGATCCCATTATAGATCGCACGAGCGATCTGACGATCGACCTCACGATCGATCTCATTGAATCGACTTTACTATCGGTCTTACGATCGACCATACAATCGCCCTCCCTATCGATTCCACGATCGATCTCACGATCGATCTCACAATGGATCTCAGTATCCATATCACGAATCTGAAAACCACCCACTGATTGGAGTTTTCTCTGGTGTACTTTAATTTATCGCATTCGCTTCTATCAGCTGAAGGCTGGGGTGAGAAAACGAAAGCCATTTATGAGTTAATCCTTCTCTACCTCCTCTTCTTCCTCGGGAACTCACGCTGGAAGCCCTTAAGCGGCGCAGTTGTCCGTAGGAGACCGTGACACAGGGCCTTCTATCCGACTATGCATACGCAATTCAGGGCAGCTGTATCAAATTCTGGGTTGGGAACATGATGGGACCTCTTCCAAAACCTGCTCTGATCGGGGCTTGAAGCGGGAG
>CAUYUJ010000953.1:39577-44577 GCA_963575745.1 Prorocentrum cordatum
GAGGCGAGGACAACACAAGCATGCCACGGTCAACCTCCATCCAGACCCAGCGCTGGTCCTCGAGGTCATCTTCGACGTCCTCCTCGAACTCGTCCTCTTCCTCTTCCTCGAACTCGTCATCCTTGTCGAACTCGCCCTCGTCCTCGTACTCGCCCTCCTCCTCGTACTCGCCCTCCGCCTCGAGCTCGTCCTCCTCTGCGGCGGGAGGCGCCTGTCCACCGGGGCACGGCGCTGGAGCCCTCCCACCTCCTGGCGCGACCTGTCCCTGAGACCCTGGCGTTGCAATCTTGTCACAACAGGCGTTTTCGCCAAGGCTCGGGCCCCGGGACCCTCACAGATCGAGCCGCTTCGAAAAATGACACAGAAAGACGGGGTCCACCAGGATTCGGGTCGCGATTGTTTTGCGGTGCTGCATTACTTTGGCAACGTCGAATCTCAGGGTTCATAGGGGCTTTTCTGGCCACCGCGGGCCTAGGCCACAAACAGGTCCCACGACATCAATCTCAGGAACGGCCCCGAACCCCGAGTCCCTCCTGAGCCCACAGCGTTCCTTGTTTCAACGTCTTTGACTGCCTTGGCGGCGCGCACGAGGGGGTAAGGGGGAGGGGGGGAAGGCTTCTCTGAAGGAGGCTGCTTCTTCGGAGGCGCCAGGCTTGCATCTGTACAGAAGGCCCGCGCATTCGCAGAAGCAGCCTTCTTCTAACCTTAAGTCGGGCATGCCCCTCTACAGGAGGAGTAGTCAAAAATAGCACCCAAAAAAAATAGTCTGGGGACGATTTTGTTGACTGTGTCTGCATCTGTTTGAGCATTGTGGGGGGTATCGTCTGAGCACGTTCTTACGGTGGAGGGCTCGGGGTGAAATCCGTATATGGGCTCTTGCAGCTCGAAACCCAATCCGTCTTGAGAATCACCTTCTGAAGATTCAGGCCTCGAAAATCCATCGAAACGGCATGTCAGGCTTCACCCTTTGCCCTCCACCCCCAAAGGAAATGCTCGGATTTGGTATTTAATCGCTTCGCTCATTCCGCCGGCCCATATTGTCGCACCGTTGTGGGCTAGCCGAGTTTTGGGGCCTCTTGGGGGCCGTTTTGGGGCCTCTTGGGGCCTCTTTTGGAAATGCTCGGATTCGTTATTTGTCGTCCAACATCCGCCTGTATGGGGGACACACGCCCCCCCTCTGCGCGTGGCCGACTGCTACCGGCCTGTCTTCCACCGCCGCCACCGTAAGGTGGAGGGGGGAAGGAGATGGAGGACGAGGAGGAGGACGAAGAGGAGGAGGAGGAGGGGAGGAGGAGGAGGAGGAGGAGGAAGAGGAGGAGGACGAAGAGGCGGAGGAGGAGGAGGAGGAGGAAGAGGAGGAGGAGGAGGGGGGAAGGAGATGGAGGAGGAGGACGAGGAGGAGGAGGAGGAGGAGGAGGAGGGGGCGGAACCCCCTCCCCCTACAATCTACGGTGGTGGTGGTGGTGGAAAAGAGGCCCATCAGACGGCAGCCGAGAGCTGCGCATCCAGTCACAGCGCGGCGCCGCGCTGTGACGACGCGGGGGCAGGGTCGGCGGTGGACAAACCTCCCTTTAGTGAACCACCCTTCAGCGAAAACGGCCTGGGACCGAAACCGACGGACCTGGACCCGCAAAAATGACGGCCGCGCGCCATCTCGCAAACCGAAAACGGCCAATTCCTTAATCGACGTGTCAGGGTAGGAGGTCTATCAACCTCCGAGCCTTCCAAGAAAGGATGAGCCCCATGAGCCCAGCGTTAGGTCGGGCATATCCCCCTACAGGCCGATTTTGGGCGAATAATTAAGAATACCCCGAAAAGATTCTAAAATATTCCAGATATGTTCAAAAAATCGTCCCCAAACCATTTTTTACCTACTTTTGAATATTCCTCCTGTAGAGGGACACGCCCGACTTAAGCCAAGCGCGACCCCAACAAGGGAGACCTTCTTTTTCTGCTGGGGGGCGTCTGGATGCAGTGCGAAGAGATGCAGTGCAAAACAGTGCAAATCATAGCGACTACAACATCATACATGCGTATGCTGGCGCCGACTGACACATCACGGCATACCATTTCACATCGCATAGCTTCGCAAATCGTAGCATCGCGGAGTAGCAATTCAGTCAAGCGTGCCACATCGTAGCATCGATACTGCATCATAGCAGCACTGCGTAATATTGCACAACGTGACAATTTAGGGCGTAATGAAACTGGACTGATTCATCCGATGCAAACTCGTCTGGTCAAACTCATCCGGTCAAACTCATCCGATTGCAAACTCACCTGGTCTTAACTCATCCGATGACTAACTCGTCCAGTCAAACTCATCCAGTGAATAGCTGATCCGGGCTAATACATCCTGTGCCTAACCCATCTGGTCAAACTCATCCGGTGACTAATTCATCCGATCCCAAACTCATCCGGCATCAAACTCACTCGTCCCGACCTCATCTGGTGCCAAACACACCCGGTGCTGAACTCATCCGGTGCTTTTGGTGACTGACTCATCCGATGCTTAACTCAACCGTGACTAACTCATCCGGTCCCGAACTCATCCTGGGCTGATCTCGTCCGGTCCTGAACTCATCGGGTGCTCAACTCATCCGGTGACGAACGCATCAGGTGCGTAACTCATCCAAAAACAAACTCGTCCTGCGACTACCTCATCCGGTGCCGGACACCCCCGGCACCTGATTCACCCTGGCCGATCTCACCCGGTGCCGGACTCGTGGGTCACTCACCCAGTGCATGGTTCTCCTCTCGAAAATTCTCCAAACGACGTCAAAAACTATTATCGTCCCCATCCTCGTCTACTTCCTCGAAAAAACGCGAAGCAAGCGATGACAACCCAAGACTTCCCAAGACAAGCCGAGATACACCCAATCAAAACGGAAGAGCAAGCCAGGGCAGCGACAGACACCCAACACAAATCAAGAACTTCCAAAGTATGTATACACCTGACGCATCCAATACCTTTAGCAATGTGCTTGACTACACAACGTTTGGTAAGCAAGCCAATGTTCTCAGGACTGCCGTGCCCCAATCGAACCCGCAAGCATGCGAAGACAACCCCGGGCCTCCCAAAAGAGTCCAAGAAGCGCCGAAGGCCATGAATGGATAGCCCCAACACTGCCTGAAAAACTGCTTGACTACAACACGTTTTGTAGTCAAGCAAATGTATGATCAATCACATGTTCAAAGACATCGACTCTCCCAGTGAAGTCCGCAAAAATAGACTGGACAAAGCCACGCTTTCCAAGACATCCCATTATGCGCCCAGGACCAAAATGCACGAAGTCCACGACTGCCTGAAAACTTGCTTGACTACAAGACGTTTTATAGTCAAGCAAATGTTCAAAGACCTGGCTTGGCCCAACGAAACCCGAAGAGCGGCCCAGAACGCGAGCGACAGCTTACGCTGACTGACGCTGCCAGTCCTCCTTCTCCTCCTCATCCTCCTTCAACTCCTCCTCCTCCTCTTCCTCCTCCTCCAACTTATCATCCCATCCTCCTCCTCCTCTTCCACCTCCTTCTCCTCCTCCTCGTACCTCCTCCCCCATCGTCCTTTTCCTCCTCCTCCTCCCCTTACTCCTGCTTGACTACAGAAAGTTTCGTAGTCAAGCAGATGCCCTCTCAAGAATTCAAAAATATAACCACTCGATCCCTCCGACCGCATCCTGGGCCAAACCCACCCGTTACTTAACTCAGCCAGTGCTTAAGTGATCCTGCGATCCGATGCTGAAATCATCCGATGACCCAATCATCCCATGATCTACTCATCGGGTGCGGAGTGCAGCCCACCGCCTAACTCATCTGGTGCTTAACACCTGCGCTAACAAACTCATCCGGTGCAGAACTCATCCGGTGCCTAACTCATCCGCTGACTGACCCAACCGGTGCCTAGCTCATCTGGTGAAGAACTCACCCGGTGCAGACGAACTTATGGTATACCGGATTTCGCCGGAGCCTGGTTCACCCAGCACGCGCCGAGCTGACCTGAAAATTTGCTAGACTACTAAACGTGCTGCAGTGAAGCAAAATTCCACTCGAAAACTCCAATCTGCAAGCTATCGGTCCCCCATGATTCACCTGGTGCCTCACTCGCCCAATGCCCCTCAATGGACTCCCGAACTGACCCGGGCTCGTAACGCACTCGCGGTGCCTAATTCACCAGAAGCCCGTACGTCACTGGGTGACCCCAAGTGATCCACTGTGGGAAAGTCACCAGGTGCCCTGAACTCTCCTATAAAGCCCACCTGAAAATGTGCCTGAATATCAATCATGGTGTAGACGAGCAAAGCTTCGTCGGACAACCCGATCTGGACGCACTGGGTCCCCGATAACTCCCCTGGTGCCTCACCCAGAGCCGCTCACACAATCCCTAAACTCACACAGATGCCTGGCGCACTCGCGGTGCCTATGTAACTGACATCAGACACATCGCGCGCCAAGTGGCCCCAATTCATACCCTATTCCAAACTCACCCCGTGCCCCTGACACATACGGTGCCCGTAACTCACCCCATCTACAACGCTCGCACGGTGCCGAACTCCTCTAGTGCCAAGCTCATCCGGTGCCAAACTCATCCTGTGCCACGCTCATCCGGTGCCAAGCTCATCCAAGACCAAGCTCATCTGGTGCCAAACTCATCCAGTGCCAAACTCAAACGGTGCCGTATTCATCCGATGCCTAACTCATCCGGTGCCTAACTCATCCGGTGCCTAACTCATCCGGTGCCTAACTCATCCGGTACCTAGCTCATCACCACCCCCGGTGACCCCGACTCATTCAAAACCTCGCCTGGCTGACGCCTGACTCAACCAGCCCTGAACTCGCCTGGTGGCAAACTTACCCAGTGCCGAACTCATCCGTTGACTAACTTGTATCTATATACAACGCATTGCATTGGATCCCACACTCAGGATTCATAATACACCGTCCCTATACCGTGCTCACTCAGCAGCAACAGACCTTGCAAACCATCTCCTTGCTACAACGTGTGT
>CAUYUJ010000953.1:52077-69577 GCA_963575745.1 Prorocentrum cordatum
ACCTCCTCATGGGGCCACGAAACGTGTGAGGGGTGTGTCGAAATTGGCACGCGGTTGCCGGGGGACAGCATGCAAGTCCAGTTACAGGGCCTCCGGTGGAGCCCAATATGGGGCCACGAAACGTGCGAGGGGTGTGTTGAAATGGACATGCGGTTGGCGGGGGGTCGCAGGCGAACCCTGCAACGGGCGCCTTCGGTGGAGTTCCCCAGGGCGAAAATCCCACCAGCCCTCTGGGCGTAGGTGGTCTAAGGAGGGTCCTCTTCCAACCCCCACGTCTTCCCCTTCAGTGAGGGGTTCACCCCTCCCCCCGACCCCCTCCCCTGGACCTGGACGGGACGCCCCGCGAGGTGTAAGAGGATACGCGTTCGCCGAAGATGGCTCCAAGACAGCCTCAGACAGCCCAAGATGACCTCCGAGATGGCTCGAGGTAGCCCAAGATGGCTTAACTCGGCCCCCAAGATGCTCCAAGAGGCCCCAAGAACACTCCAAGACGGCTCCAAGACGATTCCGAGACCTCTAAGGAAGCCGCCAAGAGGTAAAAATCCTGCAAAAACCTAGGGAAACTCAATGAATGTTGCCGTTTTGCCTTTTTGCCTTCGATTGCCCGCCGAGGCCTCAAGATGGCTCGAAGGGGGCCCAAAAGGGCCCCAAGAGGGGGCCAGGATGACCCCATTACGGCCACAAGAGCGCCCAAGAGCGCCCCAAGGGGGGCCAAGATGCGATTATAGGCACCTGGAATGACAAGGCTAATTGGAGCTCCCCTGTTTGTATCGATCTCCTCCAAGATGGCCCGAAGAGCGCTCCCAGGGCACCCAACAGCGCCCCAAGAAGGCCTCAAGAGGCGCCCAGGAGGCCCCAAGAGGCACCCGAAGGGCCTCCAAGGGGCCCCCAAGAGACCCCCAAGACACCCCAAAAGGACACCCGAGGCACCCAACACGGTCAAAGAGGCCCCCATGGGTTCGCCAAGATGCCACGTTTCCTCCTCCTCCTCTTCCTCCTCCTCATCATCACCACCATCACCACCACCACCACCACCAACACCATCACCACCACCACCACCATCATCATCATCATCATCACCACCACCACCACCACCACCATCATCATCATCATCAGCAGCAGCAGCATCATCATCACCATCACCATCATCAGCCTCATCATCATCAGCATCATCATCATCATCATCATCATCATCATCATCATCAGTATCATCATCATCTTATTCATCTTACTCATCATCAGCATCATCATCATCAGCAGCATCATCATCATCGTCAGCATCAGCATCATCATCATCAGCAGCATCATCCGCATCATCAGCATCACCATCATCAGCATCATCATCATCATCCACATACTCATCCTCATCCTCATCATCGTCCTCGTCCTCGTCCTCATCCTCATCCTCATCAGCGCAGCACTCGCCATGTCCACCTCGTCCAGTCGTGGCTTGCGACTCGTGAAGCCATGCGCCAGACTTTAGGTTTGTGCAACGTCTCCCAATTGTCAATGTGGTGGAGCTTCATGAGGTCCTCTGCGCGTCGTGTCGCTCGCTGGATGTAGTCGACCCATGGTTCCATTTCGTCTGCGGTGGTGCTGTCTTCGCCGTCTTCGCTGTGCTTGTCAGGCGTGTCAGGTGCATCACACTGTGATGGTTGCTGTCTGCGTCGTCGCTAGTGCTGTTGGTGCGGTCTTCGTGGTATTGTGGTTCGTTGTTCGCGCCGTCGAGATCAGGTCCCTGGCTGGTGTGAGGGCCGGCTTCTTTCGTTGTGCGACTCCGTGGCGTTCTGATGATCATGCGAAGCATGTGTCGTTGTGTCCATCCTAGATGCTGCCGTAGAGGCTCCGTGAGGGTCCACGTCTCTGCTCCGTATAACGATGTTGGTGCTTCAGTGCTGTTGAAAAGTCGGAGTCGGTGAGCCAGTGGGTAGTTTTTGCTGGTCAGCTCCTGCTTGCGAGATGTGAATGATGCCCATGCAGCTCGCGTGCGGTGGTGGATTTCCGTTTCCATCGGTTCGTGGAAGCTGATCAATTGGCCGAGGTATTCGATACTGCCCTCATATGGAACGATTTCTATATCCATGTCTTGGAAACGTGCTGTGCGTGAGCTCGCCCTTCCGGTCCTTCTCGTATGGTTGCTCAGTATTTCGGTTTTGCCTGAGGAGATGGGACCGTTTGAAGGTCAACCAGAAGGCGTCGGCTCAGCCTGTGGCCCCGGTTTTGAAGGTGAATTTCGAAGTTGCCAGCACGGGGTCCCCGACACCGACGGTAGCTAAGGAGGTATTTTCTCATCCTCCAGAGCCTATGGACGCTCCGAGGTCTTGTATGAAGATCCCGACGCCGCCGCCGGCTCCGGAGGTGGCAGTGGCCAAGCGCCCTCGGAGGCGCAAGCACAAGAAGAAGCACAAGGACGTCCGCTCGGAGGAGGCCAAGGCGGGCTTGAAGGAGTGGCCGCCAGCACCCCCGCCAGCAAGGGCTGCATCGAGCAGCTCTGCGTTGCGGGTGCCGCCGCCGCCGCCACCGGTCCGGATTCCCCGCACCCCGCCGAGGAGGAGTCCAGGGCCTTGAATTGCTTCATCGGCGATCGCACGCGCCGTAGAAGAAAGCACAAGAAGAGGGAGAAAAAAGTTGTGGATTCAAACGCATTCTTGGCTGAGCCTCCCTCTGATGAGGCTGGCTGGTGTGTCGCTGAAGCCGCTTCTGCAATCGGGCCCTCAGTGGTCTCTTCAAGTGCTTGTTTGGCCGAGCCTCCAACTGTTAAGGCTCGCCCTACGCTTGTGGAGCCCTTTTTGGCTGAGCCTCCGTCTGATGAGGTTCGCCTTTCAGCTGCTACTTTGGCTGAGCCTCTTTCCGAGGCTCGTCCAGGAGAGTTCGTTGACGCTGGTTTGGGGCTGCCTCCTTCGGTTAAAGCGCCCTCCGATCAGATGGCTATGAGCGCTCTTTCGGGTGAGGTGGAAGGTTCGGCCCTTTCAGACGGGTCCTTTACCTTCGGGCGCGAAGACGCCCGCAGGCTCGCGTTTTGACGAGGGTGCGAAGGCGCTCTCAGACTCTGACCTCGAGTTGCTCAGCGCCTTTCCGACGGTGATGAGGTAATTGAAAGGCTGCGGGAAGAGCAGTGGCTAGTGGCACCCGTTTTGAGTGCAGCGTCTCGGTTGGTCCCAGCAGAGGCCACAAGGCTCATGCCAGTCGTATCAGCCTTGCAGGCGCACGCTAGCTAGGCAGCTGTATGCAGCTAGCCTCAATTTTCATGCCACCGAGTTTTGACCTGCTTGCAGAGTTTAACTTGGCGTCGCACACAGTGAAATTATCCCGGCAAAGCAACCTAACAGCGTTGTGTATAAGCATATCTGGAAGCATTCCCCTTAAGATTCAGGCGAGAATCCAGTTGTAGAATTCTGCTGTTCTCGCAGTCGCAGTCGCATTCGCAATGACAGTCGCAGTGGCAACGGCCTTAGGATTCAATTGAATCCTAGGGATTCCTAGGGATTCCTAAGGCCTCCTTAGGCATCCTTAGGAATCCATAGGAATCCTTAGGAAACCTTAGGAATCCTTACGAATCCTGATTCCTAGGGATTCCTAAGGATTCTTAAGGATTCCTAGGGAATCCTAAGGATTCCTAAGGATTCCTGAGGATGCTTAATTATGCCTACGGATTCCTAAGGATGCCTACGGATTCCTAAGGATGCCTACGGATTCCTAAGGATTCCTATGGATTCCTACGGATGCCTCAGCCTGCCTCAGTTTCAGCCTCAACCTCAGCCTGCCTCGGCTTGCCTCAGCCTCAGCCTCAGCCTGCCTCGGCCTCGGCCTCAGCCTCAGTCTCAGCCTGAGCCTCAGCCTGCCTCTGCCTCAGCCTGCGTCAGCCTCAGCCTCAGCCTGCCTCAGCCTCAGCCTGCCTCAGCCTCAGCCTCAGCCTCAGCCTCAGCCTGCCTCGGCGTGCCTTAGCCTCAGCCTCAGCCTGCCTCGGCTTCAGCCTGCCTCGGCCTCAGCCTGCCTCAGCCTCCCCTCCTCCCACCCCCCCCTTCCCCCCCCCAGTCAGCCTCACCTTGTCTCAGCTTCGGCCTGCCGCCTCGGCCTCATCCTCAGCCTCAGCCTCAGTCTCAGCCTCAGCCTGTCTCGGCCTGAGCCTGCCTCGGCCTCAGCCTCAGCCTGCCTCAGCCTCAGCCTGCCTCAGCCTCAGCCTCAGCCTGTCTCAGCCTCAGCCTGCCTCAGCCTCAGCCTCAGCCTCAGCCTCAGCCTGCCTCGGCTTGCCTCGGCCTCAGCCTCAGCCTGCCTCAGCCTCAGCCTCAGCCTCAGCCTCAGCCTCAGCCTCAGCCTGCCTCAGCCTCAGCCTGCATCAGCCAGCCTCAGCCTGCCTCAGCCGCAGCCTGCCTCAGCCTGAGACACAGCCTCAGCCTCAGCCTCAGCCTGCCTCAGTTTCAGCCTCAGCCTCAGCCTCAGCCTCAGCCTGCCTCGGCCTCAGCCTCAGCCCTCAGCAGCCTCAGCCTCAGCCTGCATCAGCCTCAGCCTCAGCCTCAGCCTGCCTCAGCCTCTCAGCCTGCCTCAGCCTCAGCCTGCCTCAGCCTCAGCCTCAGCCTGCCTCGGCCTCAGCCTGCGTCAGCCTCAGCCTCAGCCTGCCTCAGCCTCAGCCTGCCTCAGCCTCAGCCTCAGCCTGCCTCGGCGTGCCTCAGCCTCAGCCTCAGCCTGCCTCGGCCTCAGCCTGCCTCGGCCTCAGCCTGCCTCAGCTCGGGCATTCAAAATATGGCACAGGACTGGTGTTCTGGGAACACGAAGATCACGAAATGGCCCACAGCTGGCTCCAGGCAATCAAAATATGGTACAGGAATGGTGTTCTGGGAGCACGAAGAACAGGAAGTGGCCTACAGTTGGCTCCGGGCATTCAAAAAATGTAGCTTGGGAATGGTGTTCTGGGAAGACGAAGAACACGAAGTGGCCTACGGCTGGCTCCGGGCATTCAAAATGTGGCCTAGGAATGGTGTTCTGGGAAGACGAAGAACACGAAGTGGCCTACAGTTGGCTCCGGGCATTCTGGGAACAGAATCCACAAGAAACTATAGGAATCTATATGAATTCTGGGGAGTCCCCGGATTCCCCGGATTCTCCTGGCACCCGCCCAGACACCCCTGGGGAGTCAAGATGCTCTCTTTTGACCCCACTAGAAACCTATCAGTCTTCGCTGTTAGGTAAAAATCCTTCTCCTCACCGACGGGAGGCCCCCGAGCGGCATGAGCCGGCACCCGGGCCTCAGACCACTGCAGGTCCGCCCCGGCCAGCGTCTCATTCCGCATCGCATCGTGTTCTGGCTGGGCGGCGTGCACAAGGCGGCAGGGGGAGGGGGGAAGGCTTCTTAGAAGGAAGCTGCTTCGTAAAGGCGCGGGCCTTACACCTATAGGTAAGGCCCGCGCCTTCTGAGCAGCGGGGGTGCTTGTAAGAAGCCTTCCCCCCTCCCCCTATCCCCCCCCCTCTGCGCGTGGCTGACTGACGGCCCTGGAGGCCGAAAAGATATCCAGCGCATCCGGAAAATGTCGAAACGGCAGGTGCGCCACTGCTGAAAATCTGGGGGCCGGTCTCTCTCGTCGGGCATGCTGAGATCCGACGCTGCGAAAAAAGTGCAAGACTGCAAAGCAAAATCGTGACCGATGCGCTAGACCCCATCCACCTGCGTCGTTTCTCGAGCTGGATTGATCCGCGAGGGTCAAGGGGCCCGGAACTGGGCGAGCACGCCTGTTGTCGAGAAATTGCAGCGCCAGGATCTCGGGGCAGCACGTATCGGAAAAGTCATAGCCTGCAGGCGACGAACGTCTGAACCCCGTGGCGCGGTCCTCTGTCCTCGCAAGCACCCCCGACGACGACGACGACGACGACGACGACGACGACGACGACGATGACGACGACGACGACGACGACGACGACGACGAATCACGGCGGCGGCGGCGGAAGCGACGGCGGCGGCGACGGCGGCGACGACGACGACGACGACGACGACGACGACGACGACGACAAACGACGACGACGACGGCGACGTCGTCGTTACCGTCGTCTGTGGACCGTCGTCCGTCTTCCGCCGTCCGTCGTCCACCGTTCGTCGTCCTCGTCCGTCGCCGTCGCCGTCGTCGTCGTGGACGTTCGTCGATCGTCGTTCGGCGAGCCCACTCCCCCCTGGGCAGCGACGGGAGCGTCCTGGTGGCCGCGGCCGCAGCCGCCGCCTCCTCCGCCTCCGCGGCGGCCTCGGCGGCGGCCCCGGCGCGGCGAAAGGCGACGACGACGACGACGACGACGACGACGACGACGACGACGACGACGACGACGGTGGCGGCGGCCCCCTGGCAGACGATTCCGCTTCGTTTCGTCTGGATTCCACTCCGTCCGCTTCATCCCGTCCGCTTCGACTCGTCCGCTTCGATTCGTCTGCCTCGGATTGCCCGGTTTCGGCTCGTCCAGTTCCGGTTCGCCCGGGGTCCGGTGACGCGACGAAGGAGGACGAAAGAGACGAGGGCGGACGAGACGAAAGGGGACGAATCGCAAGCGGACTTTAAGAGAGGTATCGACCCCAGCGCCAGACGTTTCTTTGGTCGCAGCATCCCCATCAAGCGATGATGTGGGTTGTTCCGACCTCGACCCCCCCCCCCCTTTTCCTCTGCTGCTGGTCTCACGCCGTGGGATCTGTTGGCATAAAGGCTGAAAGGCTGAAAAATCGCAAGCGGACTAAAAGAAAGCGGACGAAACGGAAGTCGGCCCTCACAGATCGACCCTTGGGCCCCTCCTGCTTCGGCCAGGAGCTCGGGGGGGGAAGGCCCTGCCGCGGCGACGCGAGAGGCCGCGGGGGCCCAGGGACCGCCCCAGGAAGCATCCAGGACGCGTCTATCCTCGAATGAAGGGGCCCTGGGACACACAAATAAATACACACAAATAAAAATATTTCACATATTTTCCCATATTTTCTGGGTTTCTGTCTTCCCCCCCACTTCCCATATTTTCCCATATTTTCTGGGGAATCGACGATTAATTGTGTCTGTGTGTTTCTTTTCCTCCTGATCGAACCTCGAACGACGACGGCGACCCTCATTATGTCAGACGATGCGATTTGTCAACCCGCGGCCCCCCCCCAAAGGCCTCGACCCCTTCCCCGGAGGTGGTTCCGGATCCCTGTTCGATGGTGCTGAAACGAGGACGGCCCCAAGAAGCCGAAATCTATGGTACACGCTGGGCACGAAAGAGCCAATTCGTCCGGCGTCTGGTGACGACGACGACGACGACGACGACGAAGACGACGACGACGGCGACGACGACGACGACGGCGACGACGACGACGACGACGACGATGCGTTGCGTTGCGTAGGCGTCATGCAATGGTGCCACCTGGGCCCGACGCCGCACACAGGAGCCTCAGTTACAGCGGCGTCGAGAAGTATCTGAAAGATTTGCGCCACTCAAGCCAAGCCTTCTGCCCACCTCTCCAAGACGGCACGACGACGACGACAACGACGACGACGACGACGACGACGACGACGGCGACGGCGACGGCGACGGCGAAGAAGAGAGCAGGGGAGGTCCGATGCCAAAGCCTCGAGGGCCACCTCCGGGGCCAAGCTAATGACGGACAATTGGAGCAGGGAGCGGCTAAGGATAGAGAAGGGGGGCGAAGGATAAGAGCCGGAGGGGAGCGCGAGCGGCGCACCGAGGAGCAGAAGCGGAGAGAAAGGGAGTTCTCCGGTTGATCACGCCAAGAAAAGGGCGAGGTTGATGACTAAATTAAGGCTCTGACTTTGCACACACACAAGGCGACGGCGACGGCGACGACGACGGCGACGGCGCCGGCGCCGGCGGCCTCCGCGGCCTCGAGCTCCGCGAGCTCCGCGCGGGCCATTTCCACGCGCCGCCGGGTCGCCCTGCCGCGCGCAATGCTCTGGATCCTTCTGGGCTGGCGCGGCGCGGACCGCGGGGAGGTGGAGCGGCGAGAGCTAGCTTCGCGCACTGCTCGCCGCGCGAAGCGCAATGATCCTTGCGCTTTCGCGCCGCCCCCCCCCCCTCCCCGGAGCAGGATCAGGGACTCGCGCCTCGCTCTGGAGCCGCCCAGACCGCGACGCGCGACAGACTTCGCACCCTCTTGGTGGCCTTGGGTTAAGGCAGAGCGAGTGACCCTGGGAAAGAGTGACCTTTGGCGCGCGACTTTTTGGGGGCCGCGGGGGGGCCAACCCTGGGTGCGCAAGCAGCTGCTACTGCCTCGTCTTCAGCCATCCGGGTACCCATCCGTGCCCGCACCAAAGGTCACTCCGGCGAACGTTCACCCTTTACGTCTAGTCGACAGATCCACTGCTGCCCGGCCAGGCCCATCCTGAACCCAGCAGCGGTGCACACGCCACGCCCTCCTGGCTCGGCCAAGAGGGCGTGTACACCGCTGTTGGGTTCAGGGTGGGCCTGGCCAGGGAGCAGTGGAAATGTATAGATCTCGTCGCACGGGGAGGCGCGAAAGGCGGATGGACGCGGAAAGCAACTGCCCAGACAACCAGCACCTGGACAAGAGTCAAGACTGTCGGTTTGCCACCAGCTTTGACCTCTGGAGGCCGGCCGGTTTTTCGGGCCCACGGGCCCTCAAGGACTCAGGATTCGAAACGTACGCCCTTCTGGCCAAGGCCAGGATGATGGCCCTGGCTAGTGAGGCATGATGGTGCTACAACAGGTTTCTGCGAAAGCCGGAGACTTGGTAGTCCCCAAACGTGGTGGTGACAACACCTGGCGGTGAGTCTCGGGCGATTTGGTGTCACCACCCGGTTTGGGGGTCCGTGCGGTTTCCCGAGGATGCCCCGGACACCGGTGGGTCCAGGAGTCACAAAACCCGGTGGGGACCCCGTGTCCCCAAACTTGGGCGTTGCGTAATGGGGGGGTCATACATGGGGGGGTGGCGAGGGTGGTCCGAAAAGGTACCCAAACGGTACCTAAACGAGCCCCCTGGGGCTCCGGAGGGGCCCGAAAGGGGCACGAAAGGGGACCGTTTCTGACCCCCCCATTTGTGACCCCCCCATCAAGCCACGCCCAACAAACCCAGCGGTGACCTTTTTGGGGGATTCCAGGTCGCCACCTGGTATCCCACCACCCGGTTTGGGGGGTCCCAGGAGACTGCCAGCGGTCCAAGCTCTGCCGCGCTGCCTCGGCCCAGTCCCGGCGCACACGTTGCCTCCCTCGGGGCTCGGCCTGTACAGGGGCTCCTCTCGGGCCCCTTGGGCATCGGCATGGAGGAGGAGGACCTGCCCGGGAGGAGGAGCCGAGACGCCCGAGGCCCGCGGGGTGGCAAAAACTGGCGGCGAGCGCCGGGGGGGAAGGGAGAAGGGGCAGGCCTTCTCAGAAGGCTCGGAAGTCCCCGGGCCTTCTGAGAAGCTGTCTGGGCCTTCCCCGAAGACAGGGAAAACTTCTTCCCAGAAGGCGCGAGGGCTTCTGAGAAGTCCGACCGCCTCCTGAGGAGGCCTTCTCCTTCTCACTTCCCCCCCTCGCTCGCCGCCGAACAAAAGGCCAAGCGGTTCGAGGCCACTCGGGGCCCCACGAGGTCCAGGCACCGGGGCACGGCGCGGAAGAGGGGTCGCGCCATGACGAGCCAGAACCGCCGCGGGGAGACGGCGTCTCAGGGCCATCTTGGGGTCCTCGTGGACGCCGTATCACTCAGGGACGCCGTAGAGCCAGTGACTTCCGCCGAAAAGTTGGAGGTCGCCAGACTCGTCGAGCAGCCACGAGCGCCTCAGGGCAGAAACTGGGGCGCATGATGGAAGCTCCTCTTGGCAAACTCTTATGCCTTCTTGAAAATGAAGGACCAGAGAGGTAGTTGCAGGAGGGCGTATAATGAGAAGGAGTATACAGGAATAGGAGGGAACGAGGGAGGAGTCAGGTGAGAATTCGCAGGGAAGATCAGGAGGAAAAATGAGGAAGAAAAATGAGGAATGTACTCTTCTAGGGACACTGTGGAGGAGCCACTGCAGCCGAAAAACAAATTGACCCCTGAAATCAACGAACACTCGATGAATGCCTCGGGCGCGGACTCATGTCAATGATCCGAAGGTCATCTTGGCGCACTCTTGTGATCTCTTGGAAGGAGGGGGACAAGGGAAAACATGGAAAAGGAGGCGGGAGTTTCAAACAATGAATCTGCAGAAAAGGGAGCGGTGAAAATGCGAAGGGACAAGACAGGGAGACCGAGAAACCTGACCGGACATAAACGGGAAGCGTCGGTCTTGCCTCTTGGGTTCGTTGCCTGGGAAAGACGAGACGGACGAGAGCGAGGACAAGGCGGCTGATGGCGAGGATGGCAGTGTAGATGACGTGGAGGGCAGCGAAGAGAGCACGATGACAACAAGAAGGAAAACAAGCACAAGGACGAGGAGGAAGAGATGGAGGAGGACGAGCACGAGGAGGGATGAAGCGGAGAAGGAGGACGACAAAGGAGGACAGTAAGGAGCACCAGGAAGAGGACGTCCAAGAAGGGGGGGGTCGTCGTGAACTTTTTTACGACGATATTAAAACAAACACTCGCATCTACAGAGTCCCAACAGTTGCCAGCTCCATCATAATTGCGTGCAAGCAAACGGCCATGCGAGCACATAGCCCAAGGGACAAAACTCGATTAGGGTTGTTCCGCATTGACAACGGCTTGTAGCGCGTAGCTGTGGACACGTTGGTCGATTTCCTTGAACACGTAAAGAAAATAAACGCCGAAAATCAGATCGAGGGCAGCCAGGATCGCCATTGGGGTTTGTATATGCCCGAAAACGTACAAGGCCATGAACACTGAGCCGAATATCACCTTCCCTATGCCGGTATCCCGCACAAACGGAAGGTACTTACTAGCACCATCTTTGTAGAATTTAGAACAGAAGCTAACGTTGCCCAGAATGACCAAGCCAAGCAGAGCGAAAAGGTCACTGACGAATGGACCCGATTTCGCCTGCTGAAGACTAACATCAGTGAAGAACGCTAGGAACAGAAAGTCGAATATATCAACGAATTTCCGCAAAGCCGATCCCACGAATACCACCATTGATACTAAACAATGTACCGAAGCTGCAAGCATCACCTTGTCGCCAGGCCCGCCCCACTCTTCCGACGTCGCGGCCTGGCTAGAGCCAAGAGCGGGTGCCGTGCCCATCGTCTCGTAGACGTAATGGTAGTATAAGCCCAATAGTAGGTCCAAGAAACCCAAGGCCGCCAGAGGAAACTTGATCATCCCACTGAGGAGCATCATCAAGAAGATGATGCCGAAAAACACCTTTCGTGTTCCAGTGGCTCTGAGAAGATCGGGGTACTGGGCAACACCATCTTTGTAGAAGCTATAGTAGAAGCTCGCGTTGACGAAGATGAATGAGCCTAGGAGCCCGAACATGGAACACATTAATGGATCAGACAAGGCCTCATGCGTGCGTTTCGTGAAAAAGATCGCGAACAACGGATTGTTCACACCGAAGGCCCTCAATATTGCAAACCCTGCAAAAATGGCAGCTGCGAAACAGCTGTGGGTCACAGCTGCGAGAAAAAACTTATCACCAGGTTCGCCCAATGATTCTATGTGTTCAACCTGGCGAGACACACCCTGGTCTCGCTCATCCACCAGCGTACAGCTGATCCGCACGCAGGGGGCTGCGGGTAAGAAATGAGTCGTCAAAGGTAAGCAAAGAAACCAACCATAATCAACGGCTTGCATCATGATGGGATTCCACAAGGGCTCGTCGCCTGCATAATGCAACACCGAACTCACACCAAGGACAGTTTCCAACGTCGAAAAAAAACCGTAGATAGCCAGGAAAGTCCACTGACTTGGAGTCACGGCCGGAGCCAATATAAAGTGGTTAACGGCAACGATGAGAAACCTAATAGGCACTAGTTGAAGGAATGCCATGGAATGATTTTTAACTTATCGAGATCCCCATCCATGGGACTGATAACAAAAATAAGCGTCACCATCATTGCGCTCAATGCATAGATGAGGTCGGCATAGAAGATGAAATATTTTGTGTATCGGCTAATCCGCCGGCCCCCTTGTGGGGCCACCAGGCTGTAGGCGCGGGTTCGCAGTTTCCTGTACCAGTTGTAGCTTGTAGTTTCCAGTGTTACAGTTCTGCTTCTTGCTGGTTACTGTAACTAATTGATTGACCGCGCGAGGGGGGGGAGGCCCAAACGGCTTTTTAGCACCCCCTGGGCGCGTTGTCTGAATTGCTGGGGGGGCTCGAAATCGACACCCCTCACGCAGATCCGCGGGGTCAGGGTCCAAAAACACATGGGATTTGCCACATTTCTGAAATTCGGTGCCACCCCTCACGCAGATCCGCGGGGTCAGGGTCCAAAAACACATGGGATTTGCCACATTTCTGAAATTCGGTGCCACCCCTCACGCAGATCCGCGGGGTCAGGGTCCAAAAACACATGGGATTTGCCACATTTCTGAAATTCGGTGCCACCCCTCACGCAGATCCGCGGGGTCAGGGTCCAAAAACACATGGATTTGCCACATTTCTGAAATTCGGTGCCACCCCTCACGCAGATCCGCGGGGTCAGGGTCCAAAAACACATGGGATTTGCCACATTTCTGAAATTCGGTGCCACCCCTCACGCAGATCCGCGGGGTCAGGGTCCAAAAACACATGGGATTTGCCACATTTCTGAAATTCGGTGCCACCCCTCACGCAGATCCGCGGGGTCAGGGTCCAAAAACACAGGGATTTGCCACATTTCTGAAATTCGGTGCCACCCCTCACGCAGATCCGCGGGGTCAGGGTCCAAAAACACAAGGGATTTGGCACATTTCTGAAATTCGGTGCCACCCTTCACGCACATCCATCGCAAGGCGTGGTAACCCAAACTGCGAGAACTCCCTCGGCCCTTTAATCGCAAGGTGTGGTAACCAAGCCCGTAAACCATACACGTCTTACCAATCGCCAGGTGTGGTAACCCCTCTTGTGATCAGTTGGTTTTGCTGATTGCGAATCGGCTTCGCATGAAGTTTCGATACTGCTTCACGACAGCGCCAAGGCCTCATGACTTAGCTCTTCCATGGCCCATTCTCCGAGAGAGGGGGCCGGCGGCAGGGGGCGAAGCCCTTACGGATATTGTACAGCGCTACACGCTGCGCGTTCAACTTTGCATAGTTCAGCGCGAAGTATACGGTCAAGGAATACATCACAGCTGCGAACTCGAGGGCTGGCGGACTGTCCCACAGAACGCACGGATTGTTGTATCCCAACATTCGCTTGACCGGGTTATCCTCCAGCATACCCGGGTGGACTGCGAAGGTTATATAACCAGATACGAGTATCGTAAGGGAAAGCAGCTCCCCTTGCGCTTTCAAGTATACCCCAG
Organism: Prorocentrum cordatum; assembly: GCA_963575745.1. Lineage (NCBI taxonomy): Eukaryota > Dinophyceae > Prorocentrales > Prorocentraceae > Prorocentrum > Prorocentrum cordatum. The sequence continues at coordinate 65,413 of CAUYUJ010000953.1, forward strand.
GGTCAATCGTACGTTGCTGAGACGTGACAGTTACCAAAAGTTTCAAGAAAGCTGGCATGACGATCGGATCAGATCGCAACGCTTGGTAGGGGAGAAGCTGCCCTTCCGCTTTAGCAAAGATGGCTTGCGCCAGACTTGAGCTTGAGCAAAAATATGTCTACGGAGGGGGGGGTCGTCGTGAGCTTTTCAGGCCACCCTGGGGGCTACTTGGGCTATCTTGGGGCATCTTAGGGGGCCTTTCGGGACCCTATTAGGGCCTTCTTGGGGAGTCTGCGCCTGTATTGGGATTATGTCGGGACTCTCTTAGGCCGCCAACCCGTGGCACGACACCGAATGGAGAAGCTCGAGACACTTGGCTCTGGGGCTGCAAAGCAAAAACACCGACTCGAGCCCCTCTCGTGCCTGACGGACCGCTCTCACGACCGAACGAGACGGGCAGGCGGCACGTGAAACTCGGGAGACGACGGAGTCCCTGAAATCATGCCCTCCCAGGTTCCCAGACTGCGCCCTGGGCACCGCCGTCGAAAACTGCGGCCGCCCGATTGACATCGCCCTGCGCGCGATCCCGCGATCGCGGCTGGCTGCGCGATCCCGCGACGCCCCCTGGAGGAGCGCAACTGTCTGGCCCAGGCCCAGCACCTCGCGGCAGACCCCAGGGGCGGAGGCAGGGGGCAGGGCCGGCGGCGGCAGGGTCCTGATGGCCGCGGCCTGGGCCGCCTCGTCCTCCTCGGCAGCAGCGGCCTGGGGCCCAGGCGCGGCTGCTGGCTCGGCAGCCTCCCCTCGCGCGGCGCGAGCCTCCGCCACCTGCCTCCGGGCCGCCTTGCCGCGCTGCACGCTCTGGATCCTGCGGCAGGGGGGCGTGCTTGCGGCACGAGCGGGACGCTGGAGCCGCCGGCCACGCGCAACGGGTGGCCCTGGGCAAGAGGTGGGTCCTCGGGTGCGCGGCCCGCCGATCGCGGCACGCGGTGCGGCAGCGCCGGCTCTGGGCTTGCCGCCCCGCGCAAGCCGCGCACCAAAGGGGCCACTCTGGCGCAGGGTCGCTCGTCATACGCGTAGCCGGAGTCCAGCGAAGATAGGGCGGCTGGCGAGGGGGGCGCGGAGGTTGAGAACAGCAGAGCGACACCTGGCCGAAGAGGCTCGGGCCAGTCGTCGATGGGCCGAGAGGGCGTGCAGCTTTCAGGCCCCACAGCGTGCCAAGCCAGACCAGCGACCCTGCGGGGCGACAGGCAACCCGTGGCACGACACCGAATGGAGAAGCTCGAGACACTTGGCTCTGGGGCTGCAAAGCAAAAACGCCGACTCGAGCCCCTCTCGTGCCTGACGGACCGCTCTCACGACCGAACGAGACGGGCAGGCGGCACGTGAAACTCGGGAGACGACGGAGTCCCTGAAATCATGCCCTCCCAGGTTCCCAGACTGCGCCCTGGGCACCGCCGTCGAAAACTGCGGCCGCCCGATTGACATCGCCCTGCGCGCGATCCCGCGATCGCGGCTGGCTGCGCGATCCCGCGACGCCCCCTGGAGGAGTGCAACTGTCCGGCCCAGGCCGCGCCGAGCGACCCCGACCCTTCGCACCGCGCCGAGCGACCCCGACCCTTCGCACTCCTGCGGGGTGACCTGGGGATCGAACCCTGGACGCCGCCACCAGGAACGAGGCGGGGGGGGCTGCTCCCAGCACCTCGCGGCAGCCCCCAGGGGCGGAGGCGGGGGGCAGGGCCGGCGGCGGCAGGGTCCTGATGGCCGCGGCCTGGGCCGCCTCGTCCTCCTCGGCAGCAGCAGCCTGGGGCCCAGGCGCGGCTGCTGGCTCGGCAGCCTCCCCTCGCGCGGCGCGAGCCTCCGCCACCTGCCTCCGGGCCGCCTTGCCGCGCTGCACGCTCTGGATCCTGCGGCAGGGGGGCGTGCTTGCGGCACGAGCGGGACGCTGGAGCCGCCGGCCACGCGCAACGGGTGGCCCTGGGCAAGAGGTGGGTCCTCGGGTGCGCGGCCCGCCGATCGCGGCACGCGGTGCGGCAGCGCCGGCTCTCGGGCTTGCCGCCCCGCGCAAGCCGCGCACCAAAGGGGCCACTCTGGCGCAGGGTCGCTCGTCATACGCGTAGCCGGAGTCCAGCGAAGATAGGGCGGCTGGCGAGGGGGCGCGGAGGTTGAGAACAGCAGAGCGGCGCCTGGCCGAAGAGGCTCGGGCCAGTCGTCGATGGGCCGAGAGGGCGTGCAGCTTTCAGGCCCCACAGCGTGCCAAGCCAGACCAGCGACCCCGCGGGGCGACAGGCAACCCGTGGCACGACACCGAATGGAGAAGCTCGAGACACTTGGCTCTGGGGCTGCAAAGCAAAAACGCCGACTCGAGCCCCTCTCGTGCCTGACGGACCGCTCTCACGACCGAACGAGACGGGCAGGCGGCACGTGAAACTCGGGAGACGACGGAGTCCCTGAAATCATGCCCTCCCAGGTTCCCAGACTGCGCCCTGGGCACCGCCGTCGAAAACTGCGGCCGCCCGATTGACATCGCCCTGCGCGCGATCCCGCGATCGCGGCTGGCTGCGCGATCCCGCGACGCCCCCTGGAGGAGCGCAACTGTCTGGCCCAGGCCCAGCACCTCGCGGCAGACCCCAGGGGCGGAGGCAGGGGGCAGGGCCGGCGGCGGCAGGGTCCTGATGGCCGCGGCCTGGGCCGCCTCGTCCTCCTCGGCAGCAGCAGCCTGGGGCCCAGGCGCGGCTGCTGGCTCGGCAGCCTCCCCTCGCGCGGCGCGAGCCTCCGCCACCTGCCTCCGGGCCGCCTTGCCGCGCTGCACGCTCTGGATCCTGCGGCAGGGGGGCGTGCTTGCGGCACGAGCGGGACGCTGGAGCCGCCGGCCACGCGCAACGGGTGGCCCTGGGCAAGAGGTGGGTCCTCGGGTGCGCGGCCCGCCGATCGCGGCACGCGGTGCGGCAGCGCCGGCTCTCGGGCTTGCCGCCCCGCGCAAGCCGCGCACCAAAGGGGCCACTCTGGCGCAGGGTCGCTCGTCATACGCGTAGCCGGAGTCCAGCGAAGATAGGGCGGCTGGCGAGGGGGGCGCGGAGGTTGAGAACAGCAGAGCGGCGCCTGGCCGAAGAGGCTCGGGCCAGTCGTCGATGGGCCGAGAGGGCGTGCAGCTTTCAGGCCCCACAGCGTGCCAAGCCAGACCAGCGACCCCGCGGGGCGACAGGCAACCCGTGGCACGACACCGAATGGAGAAGCTCGAGACACTTGGCTCTGGGGCTGCAAAGCAAAAACGCCGACTCGAGCCCCTCTCGTGCCTGACGGACCGCTCTCACGACCGAACGAGACGGGCAGGCGGCACGTGAAACTCGGGAGACGACGGAGTCCCTGAAATCATGCCCTCCCAGGTTCCCAGACTGCGCCCTGGGCACCGCCGTCGAAAACTGCGGCCGCCCGATTGACATCGCCCTGCGCGCGATCCCGCGATCGCGGCTGGCTGCGCGATCCCGCGACGCCCCCTGGAGGAGCGCAACTGTCTGGCCCAGGCCCAGCACCTCGCGGCAGACCCCAGGGGCGGAGGCAGGGGGCAGGGCCGGCGGCGGCAGGGTCCTGATGGCCGCGGCCTGGGCCGCCTCGTCCTCCTCGGCAGCAGCAGCCTGGGGCCCAGGCGCGGCTGCTGGCTCGGCAGCCTCCCCTCGCGCGGCGCGAGCCTCCGCCACCTGCCTCCGGGCCGCCTTGCCGCGCTGCACGCTCTGGATCCTGCGGCAGGGGGGCGTGCTTGCGGCACGAGCGGGACGCTGGAGCCGCCGGCCACGCGCAACGGGTGGCCCTGGGCAAGAGGTGGGTCCTCGGGTGCGCGGCCCGCCGATCGCGGCACGCGGTGCGGCAGCGCCGGCTCTCGGGCTTGCCGCCCCGCGCAAGCCGCGCACCAAAGGGGCCACTCTGGCGCAGGGTCGCTCATACGCGTAGCCGGAGTCCAGCGAAGATAGGGCGGCTGGCCAGGGGGGCGCGGAGGTTGAGAACAGCAGAGCGGCGCCTGGCCGAAGAGGCTCGGGCCAGTCGTCGATGGGCCGAGAGGGCGTGCAGCTTTCAGGCCCCACAGCGTGCCAAGCCGGGCAACCCGTGGCACGACACCGAATGGAGAAGCTCGAGACACTTGGCTCTTGGGCTGCAAAGCAAAAACACCGACTCGAGCCCCTCTCGTGCCAAA
>CAUYUJ010000953.1:74577-107210 GCA_963575745.1 Prorocentrum cordatum
GCACGGTCAAGCAAAACTCTGAAAGCATAGACGCACATGCCCGCACATGCCGCAGAGATGTCGCAGGCGATAGTGGCCTGACCACCTGAGCTCGGGGCATTTCGCAACCCAGAGTTCCGAGGATGTCTCAGGCAAGCGTGGCCGGATCACCATGGGGCAGGGCATCTTGGAAACCAGAGTGGCGAGGATGTCGCTGGTCAAGGTGACCAGACGACCATGGGGCAGGACACCTCCGAGGTCTGAGTTGTGAGGATGTCTCAAGCGAAAGTGGCCTGACCACCATGGGGCAGGAGATCTCTGAGGTCAGAGTTGCGAGGATGTCTCTGGGGAGAGTGGTCTGACCACCTCAGCCCAGGGCATCTCGGAGCCCAGAGTTGCGAGGATGTCTCAGGCAGGACTGGCCTGACCACCTGCTCAGGGCATCTCAGAACCCAGAGTTGCGAGGGTCTCAGGCGAAAAAGGCCGAGACACTATGGAGCAGGGCATCATTGAGGTCAGAGTTGCGAGGATGTCTCAGGCAAAAGTGGCCTGAACAGCTCAACTCAGGGCATCTCGGGCGAGGATGTCTAAAGCGAAAGTGGTCTAACCACCTCAACTCAGGGCGTCTCGGAACCCAGAGTTCCGAGGATGTCTCAGGCGAAAGGGGCCGAGACACTATCGAGCAGGGCATCATTGAGATCAGGGTTGCGAGGATGTCTCAGGCGACAGTGGCTGACCACCTCAGCTCGGGGCATATCGGAATCGAGACTTGCGAGGATGTCTCAGGCGACCGTGGCCTGACCAGCATGGGGCAGGAGATCTCTGAGGTCAGAGTTGCGAGGATGTCTCAGGCGAAAGTGGTCTAACCACCTCAGCTCAGGGCGTCTCGAAACCCAGAGTCCCGAGGATGTCTCAAGCGAAAGTGGCCGGGCCACCATGGGGCAGGGCATCTCCGAGACCAGAGTTGCGAGGATGTCTCAGGCGAAGGTGGCCAGATTACTTCATGTCAAAGCACGTCGGCCTCCAAATTGCCGACGACGTCTCACGCGGAACTGGCCGGACGCGAACGCGCGGGCGTCCGGAGACGAACGCCGGCCCCGGCATTCTTGCACGTCCCGCACATGCACTGCACAGGTACGCACAGTATTCGCACAGGCCGAGCTCGCCAGTGGCCGAGCCAGGCCAGCGATTCCGAGATTCCCTGAGCTCGGGCCGTCAAGCCACTTTCGCCTGAGACAGCCTCGCAACTCTCACCTCCTCCTCCTTCATTCATGGGCATAAAGAGGTCAGCCAAATCCAGGCTCGCCTGACCTCAGGAGAAAATTTAGTCGGAGTCGTCCGATGCCCGCCCTGGAATGAAAGACGGGGGGCCCCTGGCCCCTGTATGGGCCGCGGGGGCCTGCCCTCCACGGGGGGAGGAGGCGCCGTCGGCCTGGGGCCCGAACAGGAACCTCGACGCCTCCTCCTCCTCCTCGAAGTCGCTCGCTCGGGGCGGCACAGCGACGGCAGGGCGGACCGACTCGACTGGAACAGCTGCGGGTAACGCAGCCAAGGAATGATCCCCATCCCCGCCCAACTCCCCGCCCAGGTCCCTCCACCACTGGGCAGCACCGTGGAGAACTCTCCATGGGCGGGAGAGGCGGGTGCCTTTTGGCCAAGGCAGCGTGCTTCGGCGAAAACAGCGCACCTGTGCCTTCTTGATCTTAGCACAGGGTCCAAGAAGGTGCTTGGGGGTGCGGGTGCAGTACGACCCACATCTAGAACAAAACAAAACTGGAATGCCTGAAGAAACAATACTGCACGCCCACATCTTGTGTCCTGGGGTGGGAAGGTTGCAACCCCTCACCAGGGCACCGAAGGTGGGAGGGAGGGCAGCACACCTGTTCGTGCGCGAAGGGGGGGACCTGAAGCTCTTGGCGCACGAGAGACACTGCCACAAACGGCCATTCCACAAAACATTATGCTGCCTTTGGTTTCGGGGGGGTGGCCTTAAACTCTTTGATTCTCTTTCCAGGGTGCCGTGCATTTCCCTAGCAGAGGGCCAGAGTTCTAAAATCGACACCGCAGCTTTAAAAACAGCAAACCAACCATCAAGGGATTCTTTACAGGCCTCGGCGTCCTGGGGGGAGGCATATTCACGGGCGGCCTCACGACACATGACATCAGCCCAGGCATTCCCTATAACTCGTAGTTGATCTGCCCATTCACGATCTCCTCGCTGGAGGGTCTGGTGAGCCTTAACTTTGTGTATGGTAAATTGCTTATCCAATCTCTGAATGGCTCTCCAGTGGCCTGCCTGTTGGGAGGTGCCGTCCAGGGATCTGAACGAAAAGGCACATCCCGTGAGCAGGGCCTGACAGTCTGCAAAAATATCTGCCTCTTCATCGAATCTTGCAGGATCCTGCCACAGGTGGCGTAGTCCTTGGAGGAGCCCGTGATGTTCCGCCCAGACAGCATTTTGAGGGTACCTCCTGGGAAGGGGACCGCGGACCGCTCGTTTCAGGTCGCCACCTGCTGTGATTTCCACCGCCGCCCAGCCCGCTCGGGCCAGAAGGGGGTTCGTGGGTTCCAGACAACTGCCATCGATGAAGATCTCGGTGGGGCACGTGAAATCGAACTCGTCAATTTCGCCGACCCTGTCGCAATACTCAACTATATCGTCACCAGGAGGAAATGTCTTGATTTCGGGCACGGGGATCCACAGCTGGGTGTAGAGGGGATCCTTACCTGCGGACCTACGGGCCGCTTCAACGATAACAGGATCGACATTTCCTCTTGCTGAGTCCCCATGGGGACAATGCCATAGCCTATGGAAGACAGTGTCGCACAGGCCGCAGTACAGGCAAGTCGGCTCCACCTTGAAACCTCGCTTCCAAAGAAGGTGGCTGGTGGGAGTCGTGCTGGATATTAAATCTCTCAAGCGTCTCTTTGAATCGTAGCTCCACTTGCTGCTGTTCCAGACCTTACTGAAAGGGAATCCCCACAACCCACGATTTAGGATCTCGTTGGCCCTGGGGTGGATGAAATCGTCGGGGACCTCGGGCTCACAGAGTTTTTTGCGCACCGAGCTTTCCAAAAACTTCTGTCTCAGGTCTGCCGTGAATAGCTTCTGTATGAGCACGGGTGAGGACTCTGTGATCTTGAGCTCGAGCTCATTGCTGGTCTTGACCGTCGTGGGGCCTTTGAAATGCCAACCTGCCTGCTCCGTCCAGAAAAAAGAGTCCGTGAGAGGGCTCCTGACCTTGAAGGCCCAGCCCTTCCCCCGAGGTGCTTGATCGAGGAACCCCTGGGAGAACTCGTAGCTCTGGCGGAGCTCTTTCGGGCTGAGGGCATCAGGCGGCTTAATCTGACTGTCCGTGGTCAACCACCACTCTCTGCAATACCTCTTGAGGGTGGCACAGGCGTGGGAGATGGGGTCGGACTCTGGCTTCATGAGCCAGCAGATGTTGATGTCGCAGCCAGGCGACCAAATGCCGAGAAGCCGTGCAGTCTGAACTCTTAACTTTTTTATTTCCTGAGGCGAATGTCCTGAGACTTCCTCCCCGTAGCATATAGAGGGCTTGACTCCGCAGGTATATATTTTGACCTTTTTGGGCTTGCCTTGTTTGCGATCTCGAAGCCGACAGATTTTGGGGAGACGTTTCATGTTCTCCTTCCATCTGGACATCTTTTTCGATCTGCATCCTTTAGCGGCCCTGATCTTCCCCACGTTATAGTCCACCCCCAGATTGATAATGGAATTCTTGATGGACCCAGCGTACTCCCCAAGAGCCCCAGGAGCCTGCTTCAAGACCTCGAAGTTGTTAGCCGTGAAGTTAAGCTTCTTCATATGGATAGGGAGCTCGAGGGTATACGTGAACTTGTGAAAAATCCTAGCTGCGAGATCCGCCAGGCCATTCAAACACGTTTCTACAGTAGATCCGATCGAGTCGAACGCCAGGTCGTCGATGTGGATCGAGAGAGACGTGCCATCGTAGATCGTCGTGTCGCGGATCGTCGGAATCATATATCCTTTAACTTCAAAGGTGGCCGTAGAGGAGCCCGCTACAATCCCTCTGGTGGGGTAGAGGGGCTCGCCAACTGCACTGTCCATGAGTAGCCTCCTTGGCCACCTGTACGAGTCAAGCGCCGCCTTCAAAGCGAACAAGGGGAAATCACACCTTATGCCCTCGCTGAGCATTGTGTGATGGCCGATGTGCTCGTAGCATTGCTTTAAATCTGCCAGGAGGGTAGCAACAAACTTGCCTGAATGATCTGCAATGTCGCCTCTCACCACCGCCCTCCAGACGGAGTCAGTGGTATGCCGATGAGGGGCCATATTGAAGTTTTTCGACTTGGCCGAGTTGCGTTCCCATTCGCGGCAGTGGTGAGATAGGCTCCTGGAGTAAATGCGGCTGAAGCTCTTGAAAAAGCCGATGGGCCTCCGACCTCCAGTCGTCTTGCGGAATAATGCAACAATCAGTTCCTTCAGCGCCGAGGGGCTGCTTCCTAGAACATTCATGGTGTTAACGATGCCTTCCATGACCTCCAGAGCGCCTTCAGAGAGCTGGGAGAAGTGCTTGGGATGGTACCCGTCCACAGCGGTGGTGAACGTCTTGAACTTTGACGAAATCTTACGTAATTGGTCTCTGGAAGGGCCTGGGGGAATCCAGTAATTGGTGTCCAGGGGATCCTGCAGTTGGACATGGGGCTCATGGACCCCCCAGGCCTTGCTCCATATATCGTGCTGCTCTTGAAATCGTAGGCCGAAAGCTGAAGAGCGGGCTCCATCAGGATGTTTGACAGTATCCTCGCCTCCTCCTACAGAAACCTTGGTACTGCTATGTCCTCGTTTCGCTCCTCCAGCTAGGGCCTCCTCACACCAATCTTCCCACCTTTCCGTCGCCTCCTTCCTCTCCTTCTTAACATAACTGTCAAACAACTCGCCAAGGATGGGCACCCAGCACTCGACAGTCTGAACGAAAATGTCCTGCTTGCCAGGAGTGAGAGCCAGGGTGCCGAGCTCCGCGCAGAAGTGATGCCAGAACTCGCAATGGCTCCTCCAAAGGGTCCTGAACGGGCCTCCTCTCGAAGGGAGCTGGCGAGTGTGATTCGCGAGGTCCTGAAACTGCTTGGAAGGTCCTCTCTGAACAAGACTTTTTAACTCCTTGATACGGCGAAGCATCCACGCAATGCATCTGCTTTCGCTGGGTAAAGGGTTCCTGGAGGTGAGGAGAAGTTCAGAAAGGCGGACCGTCTCAAACAGCAGAGGCCGGCCTCCTTCCAAGCCGATGGCGGTGGGAACTTGAAACTTGTCTTTCAACTCGCCCCAAGTCCTGTCTGTCCAGGCTGGGTAGATGCGGTCCAGGGCTGCCTGCAGGATCGCCTTCTCGCCGTCTCCTGCTGGCACTCTGAAACCTTTTCCTGAAGGGTGGCGAAAGTCCTCGAGCAGGGCCTGAATCTCGTCAGCCAAATCACCGTAGTCGGGAGGGGGCTTCGAGGGGCCTGTGGGGACCTCTGTAGGAACCTTTTGATATTTGACAATCCTTTGAACCAGTATGTCCTCGGTAGCGCTGCTCAAGGACATCACGACTGGCTTGTGCGGCGGTGTCATCGCATCCTCGTCTACCTCGATCCTCTCGAAGCTGAGGGCGAGTTGACGGCATACAATAAAGTAATCTATGACGGTCCTGTTGTCCCCGATGATGCAAGTCGCGGACACAGGTGCGTAAATTTCTCCTAGGTACTTGTGGGGCCTCATGTGCTCATGATGAGTCTCAGGGTTTACGTTGAAATCACCACCCGCGACAAAGGGAACTCCAGAGCCCAGTATATGAGACCCCAGGATCTTGGATAGAACCATGTTGGCCCTTCCAGGCCCAATGGAGTCCACCCAGTAGTTACTGTATAAACTGACAATCCCAAAACTCCGTGTTCTCAGGTAAGCGTGCACTATCCTCCCAGGAGCCAAGACACTACTAGAGACGGAAGATTGCCAAGAGTCTAAATGTCTACGAACTAGGATGGCCACCCCCCCCGAATTCCGATTCTCAGAGGTGACCAGGCAGGGATTCCAGTAGCTGGCCCACCCTTGGAGACTGAGAGTGTTCTGGACTTCTGGAATCTGAGCTACTCGGAGCCTGTGCTCCTGCAAAAACACTACCTCAGTGGTCCTCGGCACGCTGGAAAGAAAAAGTTTTGCCGTCTTCCATGAGGAAGTGTTGATGGTGATAAAAGTGAAACTGCTACCCACGAGAAGGTGGGGCTGACTTGGCCTGGGGCTCGGAGGGCCCTTCGGCCGCTCCTGCCTCGCGGCTGGTGGGCGATCTGGAGCGTGCCTCAGGGCCGTCACCTCCTCGCTCGCCTGCCGCTCGGCGTCGCTGCTGGGGAGCCTTGGCCACTGGGGCGGCCTTGGCTGCCGACACAGCCGCGCCGTCGCCTGCAAGCCCTCCGCCTCCTGGTGGAACTCCTGTCGCTGCCGTACTCGCTGGGCTCGCGGTAGCAGCGCGGCTCTCCGCCACTGGCTGAGGTTGGAGTAGTATCGTGAGCCTCTGGAAGATGTTCCCCAGCTCGGTCTGGTTGTCGTTGGCCATGGCGCTGACCTTACGCTCAACCGCTGCCAACAGTTCAGCTGCAGGAGTATCATCAAGACTGTGGGCCAAGCCTGGTACCTGCTCGGCTTCAGCTGAATCTGCGGTTGCCTCTGCCTTCTTCGCCTCCTCGATCTTGATGCGGGTCTCCTCGATGGCTGCTTGCTCTTGTTGCACAAGCTTTTCCTGCTGCTCGAGGTGTTGGCGAGCGTTGACCACTCGGAGCTGGTAGACTCGTAGCTGTTCTTCGTGTCGTTCAAGCTGCTTCTGATGCTTGATCCGTTTGTCTGATGCCTGCTGCAGCTGGGCGCTGATGGGCTTAGTAGCCGCGCGCGCCTCGCGCATTGACTGCAAGGACCCTGCCAGGGCCAGCTGCGCAGGTTGACCGATCGAACCCAACTTACGCATGATGTCCAGGGCCTGCTGGCAGATCTGGATCTGCTGCCCCGTGATGGGTGGGGCGGGGGCGGCGCCTGGGCCGACCTCGGCCTGGGCTGCGCCCGCTCCTCCTTCGGCCCCTGCGCCACCTGGGCGAGGGGGGCCTCCAGGAGCCTGCGGGAGGCCTGGGGGGCTGTCGGCGCCCGCCAAAGCCCCGCCGCTGCCGCCTCCACCGCCATGCTGAGCTCCGTCAGGTTGAGCTCCTCCGCGCAAACGTCGTCCTTTGGCTCCCTTGGACTTGGGCTTCTCCCCATCCGTCTCTTGGGTCTGCTTCTTGCCAGAGTAATGCTCGCCGCAGCGCCAGCACCAAGACAGATTCCACGAAACGGAGGCGACACAGCACTTGCAGGACCAGCTGTACGCCTTCGGGGAGGAGCTCCTCCCGGCCCAGGAAGCGCGCCAGGACATTGCGCAGAGAAACTGGGAGGAAAGGAAATCGTGACTGAACTAGCCTGCTGCCAGCAGGTCTGAAAAGGGCCCCAGGTTGCGCCAACCACCTTGAGCCAGAACGGCTTGAGCCAAAATGGCTACGGACCTCCTCCTCCTCCTCCTCCTCCTCCTCCTCCTCCTCCTCCCCCTCCTCCTCCTCCTCCTCCTCCTCCTCCTCCTCCTCCTCCTCCTCCTCCTCCTCCTCCTCCTTCTCCTCTGGCCGAGCCGAACAGGCAGGCTGGCCAGTGGCCGGGGGCGCCCGCCTCCTCCGCCCCCCCCTCCTCCCCCCCCCCTCCACCTCCCCCCCCCCATCCCTGCTTCTCCGGCCGAGCTGAGAAGGCGCGCGGGAGAGTATTTTATTAGGCGGGCGCGCCACCGCCAGCTCACGAACCGGGCGAATAACCGCCCCCGCCAGCAGCGGGCGAGTCTAAACGCACAACAAACTCTTTCAGGAAACCCTGGCGCGCCCCAGGTTAACTCTGCGAAGGCCAGGAGGCATTGGAGGCACAGGGGTCCCAGACAGCTCCTAGGGCATGAACGTGCATGTGCATTGGGATGTGCACGCATGTGCGCCCGCGCGCTTCACCGCATGTGCGTGCATGTGCGGGCCCGCGCGGCCTCCCGAAGAGAGGTTGCACAGGCATGTGCGTGCATGTGCCGATGACAGATCTGCGATTCTCGAACACCTCCCGCATGTGCAGGCATGTGCGCGCATGTGCGTCGGACTGTGCGTGCATGTGCGTATGATGGATACATCAAAACACAGCGCACATGCCCCCGCACATGCCCGGGCACGACGTGCACAGTAGGAAGTCCATCCAAGAAGGACCGCACAGGCCTGGCACATGACTGGCACATGCCGCGCACATGCGCGCACATGACAGCGCAAAAACGGCCGCACATACACCCACCCAGGGGTATAGATGTGAGTGCGGTGTACCCTTCCTTCGATTTTGCCTTTTTGGGCCTCCTGGGAGGACCTCGTCGCCACCGCTGGATTCGCTCCGAAACCCTGGTCAGAACGCACCCCGGGAGAGGTCCGGGGAGTAGCGGTATCGGTACCTTCCCAGACATCCAGCCGCTCCAATTTGTTCGATGCATGGGACCCGGAAAGTCTGGACCACTTCCCAGGGGCCGGTATTTTTCGCACGGAGTCGTTGTTGGACGGTCCCGTGGCCCGGCGAGGGCCCCTGGAGGCCGAAAACGGCCACAAACCCGCTGCCCCAACTTGGGATGGGGTGGGATCCGAGCAGATGGGGTCGGAGGAACTCGCCGCATCGGCGATGCATCGGCGATTCACTGGCGACGTCGGCGATGCGTCGGCGACGTCGGCGTGGAGAAATTCGGGTTCCGCGTCGAGCCGCATCGTCGATGCATCGACGATGCGGAGGGATCCCCCGACCCCATCTATCAGGGGGACGTAAGACCTGGGTACAGGGGACTCGGAAATCCCCGACGAGGTCGTCAAAAAAATGACGAGGCCGAGCCTGCATTTTGACGAGGCCTCCCGCTGCAGACATCCCACGAAACTCCTCCTCGTCAAAATCCGAGGCGCGGTCGTCAAAAAACGACGGCGAACCCGAGTCCTGGCAAACCCAGGTCTTACGCTTCCCCGAATCTGCTCGGACCCCATCTGAGAGGCCTACCTTGTCGGAGCGTCGGATCTCTGGGACGTCCACGCCATCTTGCGCGAGAACGCCGCGAGCGGAGCCGAGAGCCAACGCCAGGAGGGGGGGCGGCCGACCTGGGAGTTTGGTTGCTCTCACCGTACGTAAGGACCACCTCCCAGAAATCGTTTCGAGCACCCAGAAGTTAGGAGGCAACTGCTGGGAGGTTTTCGTCGGAAAGATTAAGGAGAATCAAGCCCCATTTGGGGGCTATTACGCCGGAGTGGGCCTCGGAGTAAGCGGGATTAAACCGGATTAAGCGGGATTAAGCCAGATTAAGCGGGATTAAGCGAGATTAAGCCGGATTTCGGACCAGGGCAAGATCAGAATTTGACCTCCCAGGAGTTGCATCCGAACAGAAGAGTGTCGAAAAAGTGTCGAAACGGTGTCGAAACAGCGTCGGACGAGTGTCTCCCAGGGCCCGACACGCGAAAGCCTTCGAGTTTCGGCACTTTTCTGGTGCTCGAGATTCTTTCTGGTGATCCAGGCTGAAGCGTCGGATCTCTGGGACGTCTGATGGGCGTGTTTTCCACCACCACCACCATAAGTTGGAGAGGGGGGTCACCCTCCAGTGGCAACTTGCGTGTGGGTCAGGTCCGCGATCAGCGGAAGGATGGCGCACATTGATAATTTCCAGCCGAAGGCCACGGCGCTGCCGCCGCTCCTGAGCAAGACGGCGTTGCACCCTCCAGCGGCAGCGGTGCCATTACCCCTGAGCAGGACGGCTCAGGTAGGCAACGTCCGGTTCAGCGGCAGGCACCCTGTGTGTGCAGGCCAGGTCCGCGACCGCGCAGCGAGCAGCACCATTATCGCCGCAAGCCACGGCCGCGCCGTAGCTCCTGAGCAGGACGGTATGAGATCCTCCGGCGACGAACATCTGCGAGAAACCCAGTGACGCGGGAGCTGCCTGGCGTCGGTGCGAAGCGAGAAAGCCATGGCGCTTAAGCCACAAGTGGCTACGGAGAGCGCTCCGTTCACGCTTGAGCAACAAATGGCCTAAGCGTTCCGTTCGCGCGTGGCACGGAAAGGTAGCGTCGTCTTCACGCCAGGCTGGATGAGGAGGAGGAGGAGGAGGAGGAGGAGGAAGAGGAGGAGGAGGAGGAGGAGGAGGAGGAGGAGGAAGCGACAGAGGAGGAGGAGGAGGAGGAAGCGACGAGGCGGGACATTCGAAGTGCGGCACTTCGACTTGAATCGACACTTGGCAGGGGTGGCGGGAAGGCAGCGCGCGCTCCGACGGCCTGATCCGCCTCGTCGTCGTCCCCCTCCTCGAACTGCTCGACCTCGGCCTCCTCCGAGGCATCGTCCTCGAAGTCGTCCGAGCTGGCGGAATCCTCGCGAGTGGACGGTATCTGCTGCATGCAGCTGGTTTCGACCCCGCTCTCGACATGCGGTCGCTCCCAGCTGCATGCTGCTGATTCTCGACGAAGCCTGGTCCAAACAAGCGCTCCCGGGGTCCGCGCGGTTCTCCAAACGTGCGAATGCTTACGCAGGTTGATGGCTCCTGCTCTATATGTGAGGAGATTGGGCGAGCTGGGAGGGATCGACATAGAGAGAGAGAGAGAGAGAAAAAAAAAAAAAAAAAAAAAAAATGTTCACCGGCGTGGACGCAAAACAGATTAGTTGTGGCAGCGTGGATGTATGAGTTATGTGGTGCAACGTATGTGGTGCAAACTATGTGGTGCAGAATCAAGGTGTGGAGGAAACTATGCTGTGCAAGCTATGTGGTGCAAGCTATGTGACGTAAGCAATGTGGTGTAAGCTATGTGGTATAAGCAATGCGGTGCAAGCTCCGTCGTGTGAGCTATGTGATGTACGCTGCGCGGCGCAATCCTGGGGAGGGCACTGGGAGGCCAAAAATGGCCAAAAGCCTTCTGGACCCTTCTCCCGCACAGCCCTGTTCCCATGCATCCTTCGGTATGAGCATTTCCGTTCGCGACCCCAACGCTCCAAACCCCTTTCCTTGGGTTTAGTTTTGCGTCCCAGATCCATGGTTGGTGGTCCCAGGGCCCGGTAATAACGGGCCCCTTCAGCCCAAGCCGAACACCCAAACTGAAATTTATACTCTGACGAAGATCTCAACCATAGGCAGGTGTGAGCGCTGCAAGGCAATCCAACAAAGGAGGAGATGGAATCAGATGGAGCGCGGGGCCGCGAAGCGTGTGAGAGGTGTGCCAAAATTGGCGGGGTGGCGTGCGGACCCTGCCTCTGGCGCCTTCGGTGGAGCGCCGTGTGGCAGAATGGAGCGCGGCCGCCATGCGCACCCGGCCGCTGCGGCCTTCGATGGAGCTCCCTGTTGGGGCACCAAGCGTGCGAAGGGCTGGCAGAACCTTTACGAGCTGCCGCAGGCGGACGCTGCCTCTGGGGCCTTCGGTGGAGCTCCCCGTGGGGTCGCGAAACATGTGAGGGGTGTGCGAATTTGGGAGGGTATCGTATGCGGCCGCTGCCACTGAGACCCTCGGTGGAGATCCCTAGGTGGCCAGAAAGTGTGTGTGTGTGTGTATATGTATGTGTATGGTGTGTGTGCTTGTGTGCGTGTGTGTATCTGTGTGCGTGTCTGTGCACCAATTGCTGCACTCACGGCAGCACCGACGGCTTCGCCTACGGCATCACCAGCGGATGCACCAACAGTAGCCCCTACGACCTCACCGACACCAGCGCCTACGGCCGCTCCCACACCTGCCCCGACGAACGCACTCACGTCGGCGCCAACACCGATGCCCGATCGTGTGGGCAAACCAAGCGCATGCAATGCCGGGCATGGCGGCCTTACCTCGTATGGTCACAGCGGGCGGAACAATCTCGTTGCTCCGAAGATGCCGATAAAGGACTGTGCCGGAGCGGTGTGTAGACAATGCGGCACGTGCGCCTGTGTGCCAACAGCAGCGCCCACACCGGCACCGACGGCAACTCCGGCTACAACTCCCACGCCAGCACCGACAGCAGCACCGACGGCGTCGCCATACCGTCACCGACAGCTGCACCAACTGATGCACCCACGAAGGCTCTGACGGCAGCGCCCACGGCGCCACGGGCGACCGCGCCGACAACAGCTCCTACGGCAGCGCTGACAGCAGCCCCCACAGCTTCACTGGCAGCTGCTCCCAGCTGCCCCTACGGCCTCGCCCACAGCTTCACCGACGGCCGCGCCAGCGGCTGCTCCGACCGCAGCGCCCACGGCAGCACCCATAGCAGCACCGACGGCTTTGCCTACGGCGTTACCGATGGCCGCACCGGCTGCATCCCCCACTTCAGCGCCATCAGCAGCCCCCTCGGCCTCACCGACAGCTGCCCCTACAGCTGCCCCTACGGCTGCGCCCACAGCTGCACCAACGGCCGCGCCAACGGAGGCTCCGACAGCAGCACCCACGAACGCTCCGACGGCAGCACCGACGGCTCCGCCTACGGCGTCACCGACAGCTGCACCAGCAGCTGCTCCGACGGCAGCGCCCACAACAGCGCCCACCCCTGCGCCTGCGGCCGCTCGTGTGGGAAACCCGGGCACTCTCAACATTGGACATGGCGGCTGTCCCACGCATGCCTTCGGAGAGCGGTACCACTACATTGCCCCACCGATGTAGATGATCGTGGGCTTTCGGCCGAGAAGCTGAGCAGCGAATACGGCAGATGTGCAGACGTGACAGCACCGGCGCCCACAGCAGCGCCCCATCTGGCGCCCACGGCTCCCCTACAGCGTCACCAACGGCCGCACCGACTGCAGCCCCCACGGCAGCGCCAACAGCAGCGCCAACAGCAGCGCCGCCGGCTTCGCCGACAGCTGCTCCCCACGGCGCTCGCGGATGGCAAGTACGCCAACGCGTACCACACCACTATGGAGGTGACGGCGCCGAAGGACAAGGGCGTGCAGATCTTCACGGCCCCAATCGCCGAGAGCTCGACGTCAGGCTACTGGTGCTCAGGGGCTTGGCGAGCGAGCCCGGGATGCCAACTACGAGCGCATCCCGGGCCTCACGGGCCTCTTGGGGGGCCAACGATGGGGAGTGAAAGGCCTCTACCAAACCGGGGCCACCTAGCGGCTCTCTCTACCGCCCGCAGCGTCCAGGAGAGGGCTGAGTGAGCCGCCGCGGGGGCTGACGACACGGCGCGACGCGCCCGCGGGCGCGGGTGTGGGCGCCCGACCGGACGTCGCCGCAAGCGGTATGAAAAAAAACAACAACGTTTCCGAGTCTGCCCAGAAGCTGCTGGTGACGTCCTGCCCCCACGCGCTCCCGCCAACGCAGGAAGCGGAGGAGGAGGAGGAGGCGCAGCAGGGCCCCACGGGCCTCGAGGAGGGCCCCTCCTACAGCTGCGGCGAGTGGAAGAGCATGCTCACGCCGCCGAGGCTTGCATGGGGTTGAGCGAGGAGGCGGAGACCCTGGCCGCGCGTCCGAGGCAGGAGGCCGCGGGGCAGGCACCCCTACTCGGAAGCCATCGACGTCGCCGATGCCCCGCGGGCCGAGGCGCTGAACGACTGTGACAACCGGCGTGTCCGAGCGGCGCGTGGGCCTACAGTGACTACGCCTCCACCTACGGCAGGTCCGTGTCGTGTCGACCCTGGCATTGGTTCATGACACTGCGGGGATCCTTCCAGCTTGAACGATCCGCTGTTTCAGAAACGCCAGATCGTTCAACGATGGGCCGATTCTGGGCCACGGGCGGCGTGTAACCTTGAACGCCCGCGCGCGGGTCGCCACAGGTCGACACGACGCGAACCTGTCGTACATTATGGACCAGTGCACGTTCGGAGAGGCTCTGCCCCCTCGCCTCCCCTGCCTCGGTGGCCCCGGTGCAGGACTCCCTGGCTCGGGCAGGCGCCCGTGGCCCGCCGGCTGGCGTCCAGCCTTCCCCTCGCCTGCCCGGGCCAGCAGCGGCACGGCTGGTCTGGCCCGCTGGCGCTGCTCGGCACGCCGCCCTCCGGCCAGGCTCCTCCTGCACTCCGTGCCTGCACGGTGCGGGACTCCCTGGCTCTCGGGCAGGCGCCCGTGGCCCGCCGGCTGGCGTCCAGCCTTCCCCTCGCCTGCCCGGGCCAGCAGCGGCACGGCTGGTCTGGCCCGCTGGCGCTGCTCGGCACGCCGCCCTCCGGCCAGGCGCTTCCTGCACTGAACGTGCCCTTGTACGGTGTCGCTCGCTTCTGCTGCCCCCGCGCTTGCGGCCGGCCCGCCTCCCGGCCCGCCGGCCGCCCCCTCCAGGCTCGGGGCCCTGGTCTGGAGAAGCGTGCGCCGTGCTCTGCCTCCGCTGCCACCCGCCTCGGGCGCGCGCGGGCCCCAGGGCGGCTCTGCTGCCCGACCCCAGAGATCCCACGTCGTGATCTTTGTCAGCACGGGATCCCCGGAAACCTCAACCCGTTCGTTCCCCAGGACCAGCCTTCGTCCTGAGCCGCTTCCCGACGGCCCCGGGGCCCGGCGAGGGCCCCTGGAGGCCGAAAGCAGCGAAGAGCCTCCGTCGTGATTCTCGGGGAACAAAGAATGGCATAAACATAAATACTCTGAGGCCCGCGCGGATTTATTTCTCGGATCGGCGCTGGGGCCCCCCGGCGGCGCCTCCGGCGCCGCCCCTGGCGCGCTCCGCGCGCCAGGGAGGGGGGTCCAGCGCCGATCCCAGAAATCCGCGCGGACCTCCGAGGCTTTCTGTCTTCATGCCACTTCTTGCTCCCCTAGATGTGTTCAAGACGTTGGCGGTCTGGGTACCGCCTCCCTCCCCTGTGCGGCCTGCCGCAGCCCGCGGCCCGGACTCTGCCGCCCGGCCTCCTCGGCGCCCTCCCCCCCCCCCCCCCGCGGCCCCTGAACCGCGCGGCGGCCTCGCCTCCCCTCGGCCTGCTGGCCCTGCTCCAGCGCCTCGGGGCCTGGGCTGGCCTTGCCGCCTGCGCCCCCCGCCCTGCCCCTCCGCGCCTCGCCCCCCAGACCTCCAGCGCATCGAAAAGATCAGAACGGAGGCTCTTCGATTTTCGGCCTCGGGGGACTCTCGCCGGGCCCCGGGACCGTCAAAAGACGGCTCAGGATGAAAAACCGGTCCTGGGGCGTGGGCCGAGACTTCGGGGAACCGCGCATTGAAAAAATCGCGACGTCGGCTCTCTGGGCCTGGCTCGCAGGCCCCGCACCCGTACCTGGGTGTGGCCGCACTGCCATCGCCCGCGTCCTGCCTGTGCACCAACCCGCGGCCCGGGCTCTGCCACCTGGCCGGACGGCGTCTTCCGGCGCGTCGGGCGGTTCTGCCTCCACCCCTACTTCGCCACCGCCTCCCTCGACCTTCCTCCCGGCCCGCTCGGGGCTCTGCGTTCGCCTTCTGCGCACCAGCTCCCCCGCGGCCCTCGCTTGGCGACGGGGCCGCCATTCGGCCCTCCGGCCGCGCCCCGCCCCGCCCCCGCCGCCGCCTTGCCTGGTTTGCAGGCCGACCCCTCACCTTGAGGTGGTCCCGTGCTGGTCGCCGCTGGCCCGGCTGCCCGCGTGGGCCGCGCGTGGCCCGGGCACCCGCTGGCCCTTGGCGCTGCGTGCGCACCTTCGCCACCAGCCTTTGCTGGGTGCCGTCCCCCTGCACAGCCTGCTGCCTGGCAGCCCGCCTTGCCGGCTTCCCCCCTCCCCAGCCGCCGCCCCGCTGCTGCTGGCCCCCACCCCCGGCGCCGCCCTGTCGCGCGCCTGGCCCTGCTCTGCGCGGGCCCGGCTTCCGTCTCTTTCCCGCCACCGCCGGGCGCCTCCTCCTTCCCCCTCGTGCACCGCGGCTTACTTGGCGCTCGTTTGCCCTACCAATGCTTATCCGCCAGCGCAGTCCCTCTGCCTAGCCGCCGGCGCAAAAGTGTGTGTCTGTGTCTGTCTGTGTGTCTGTGTGTATATGTGTGTGTCTGTGTGTCTGTGTGTCTGTGTCTGTCTGTGGTGTGTTGTGTGTGTGGTGTGTGGTGTGTGGTGTGTGGTGTGGTGTGTGATATGTAGTGTGTGGTGTGTGGTGTGGAGTGTGGTGTGTGGTGCGTGGTGCGTGGTGTGTAGTGTCTGGTGAGTGGTGTGTGATGTGTGGTATGCGGTGTGTGGTGTGTGGTGTGCTTGTCCGCGTGTGTGTCTGTGTGTGTCTGTATGTGTGTATGTGTGTGTCTGTGTGTATGTGTGTGTGTGTCTGTGTGTGTCTGTGTGTCTGTGTGTGTCTGTGTGTGTCTGTGTGTGCCTGTGTGTGTCTGTGTGTCTGTGTGTGGTGTGGTGTGTGGTATGCGGTGTGATGTGTGTGGTGTGTTTGTCTGTGTGTGTGTGTCTGTGTGTGCCTGTGTTTGCCTGTGTGTGTCTGTGTGTGTGTGTCTGTGTGTGTCTGTGTGTGCGTCTGTGTGTCTGTGTGTGTGTCTGTGTGTCTGTGTGCGTGTCTGTGTATGCATCTGTGTGTGTGTGTCTGTGTGTGCTGTGTGGTGTGTGGTGTGGTTTGTGGTGAGTGGTGAGTGGTGAGTGGTGTGTGGTGTGTGGTGTGTGGTGTGTGTGGTGTGTAGTGTGTGCGTGATGTGTGGTGTGTGGTGTGTGGTGTGTGGTGTGTGGTGTGTGGTGTGTGGTGTGTGGTGTGTGGTGTGTGGTGTGTGGTGTGTGGTGTGTATGTCTGTCTGTGTCTGTGTCTGCGTCTCTGTGTCTCTGCGTCAATGCGTCTCTGTGTCTCTGTGTCTCTGTGCCTCTGTGTCTCTGTGTCTGTATATCAGTGTGTCTGTGTCTGTGTTGTGTATATGTGTGTGTGTGTGTGTCAAAGGCGTGCCGAAATATGACTGACGATCATGGTGATGATTATGGTGAGGACGATGATGAAGACGAAGAAATGACAATGATGATGGAGATAATGTTGATAATGCGGATGCTCGTAATAATGGTGATAAGGATTGTAAGGATGATGGAGACGAAGAGAACAATGGTGATGATAGTGACGCTCATGACATGCGGAGAGCAGAGGCATGGAACGGAGGGGGAGGAGGTGAGGCGGAGCGCGGCCCTGCGGATTCGAAGCGAAGATCCAAAGCCGCAGGATGGCTGGGAAAAAACATATCGTCGGCGAAGGCCCCTGAGAAGGGGCACCGGGGAAGGCCCCGGAAGGCCGAAAAGGGCCAAAGACCATCTGGGCCCGCCTCCCTCGTGGCTCCTTCCAAGACATCCTGCAACATGGTGTTGTTCAGTCCGCGGCCCCAGAACAAGGGGTAGTTTTGCGTCCCTGATCCTTTCGCTCGAGGTCCTGGGGCCCGATACAACTGGCCGCGCAGCGCGACATCGAGGAAACAGATCACAGATGGGAGAGCATATACCGTGGGAAATGTGTGTCTGCCCCCTTGGCATCTCCCTTCCCTCTTGTCTTCTCCTCTCCGCCCGTGCAGCAATCAGCCTCGCCCGTGCCCCAGCGCCGCCCGCCCGCAGCTCGGATCCGAGACGCCGCCGACCAACAGCAAAAAACAGTGCTCGCCTCACCGGCGGAGAGAGTGAGTGTCCTTGAACCGGTCCCCATCCCCAGCGGCGTGGCCTGGGCCCCGCTGACCGATTTACCACCCTAAGATGGGGATATAGGTCGTTCCTCTCGGGCTTCGAGGGGTGTATCCCCCACTGGGGTGGTAATTTGGTGGGGGTCTCGAAGGGGATGGGGATGGGGATGGGGGTCGGTCAAACGATGCTGAGCGAAGAGGGGGGCGACGGGGCTCCTCCGAGTACGACTCGCTGGCGGAGCTGGAGGACCTCGAGGAGGAGCGCCGCCGCGCCGGGCGGCCCGCAGAGCTGGAGGACCTCGAGCCCTGGGGTGGGCGGGGCGCGGCAACGCGGCCGAGGCTCGAGTCGGGCATTCGCAGGCCTAGATCTTGACACCAACGCCAGTATTGGCGGTGCTCCTCCACCGAGGGGAGAAGATCCCAATCTCGGCGATGCTGGTAATATTCTGGCTTCCAAGGTGACCGAAAGATTACCCTCCACACCGAAATCCAGGGTCATCTCCCCCCTGTGGAGGCAGCCCCGTGTCTTGGTGTTGGTGCCCATTTCCAGGCCTCCCAGGCATGTCCCTCTACGAGTCTTTTTAGCATTTTTGTTGCTATTTGGGGATATGTTTGGACTATTATGTATTTCTCCTCCCAGATCCGCCTGCAGGAGGACATGCCCGACCTAAGCCGAGGCGCCCGCGGCGACGGCGGGAGCGGTGGCGGCGGCGGCGGCGGCGGGCGGCGGCAGCAGCGGCGACCGGCGGCTGGCGGCGGCGAGCGGCGGCCGGCGGCGGCGGCGAACCCCCGCCACCGCAATGGCCTCGGGCTGCGCGCTGCCGCCCGAGCGCCTGGCGCGGGAGGGTGGGCGGGGGGGGGAGCTCGCAGGCGGGCGGGCGCGCGGGCGCCAGCAGGGCGGCGCCCCAGTGGGCGTCGGCGTCGTCGCCGCCGCCATTGTCGTCGTCGTCGTCGTCGTCGCCATCGTTGTCGGCGTCGTCATCGTCGCCGTCGTCACCGTCGTCGTCGCTGTCGGCGTCGCCGCCGCCGCCGTCGCCGACGCTGCCGCTGCCGCGCGTCGGCGTCGTCGCAGCGAGTACCGCGGAGGGGTCCTGGTCATCCCAGTCGTCGCCCCCGCCGCAGCCGCCGCCGCCGCCGGCAGAGCAAGCTCCGCCTCCTCCGCCTCGGCCTCGGCCTCCTCCGCCTCTGTGCTTCAGTGCTGGCCTGGCTTCGGTACGCTGGAGTCCGAGCTCCCGAGGGCGGGGGCCCCGAATGGCTTCTGAAACAACGCTCCGTGCAAAAAACGGGACCTCCCTTCCTTTGCAACCTGCCCGTCGGGACCCCCACTCTGCAGGGGGAGCCTTGATGGTCTAGAGCCTCATTGGCAATATTGTCCGTAAAAGTATGCATGACAGCGGTCACGTTGGTGAAAACGATGGCAATGGATGGTGTCAATTGATGGTGTCGTTCCTGCTGTTTGCAATTTGTTGATGGCCATAGGTGGCGTCACTCCTACGGTACCGCGACGGGTGGCAATATCTGGTCCGCTACGGAAGTCGGAGATGAAAATATCATGTTGCTGAGTGCGTATGAAAACATGACATCGGCGGCGCGGGTCATAGAAACGACAACTTCGATGATGGTGACGAAACGACGGTGAAGGCAACGACGATGATGATGGTGATGGTGATGATGATGATGACGATGGTGATGACGATGATGGCGATTATGATGATGATGATGATGATGATGATGATGATGATGATGATGATGATGGTGATGATGATGACGATGATGATGACGACGATGACGCAGGCGATGATGATGATGCTGATGATGATGCTGATGATGATGATGTTGATGATGATGGTGATGACTGTGGTGGTGGTGATGATGGTGATGATGATGAGGCTGACACTGATGATAATGATGATGATGATGATTTCGATGACGATGACGACGACGATGATGTCGATAATGACGATATCAATGACGATGACGATGATGATGTCGATGATGATGATAATGATGATGACAATGATGGTAATGATGACGATGATGATGATGCTGGTGGTGGTGATTGTGATGGTAATGGTGACGCTTGTGATCATGATGATGATGGTGATGATGGTAGTGCTGGTGATGGTGATGGTGATGGTGATGATGATGGTGATTGTGATGGTGATGGTGACGATGATGATGCTGATGATGATGCTGATGGTGGCGATGATGATGATGATGATGATGGTGGTGATGATGATGATGCTGATGATGATGATGATGCTGATGATGATGATGATGATGATGGTGATGATGGTGGTGGTGGTGATGATGATGGAGACCTCGCTACTCGACCTCTCCCTCGTCCTACGGCAGGATCGTGTCGTGTCGACCCTGGCGTTGGTTCCGGACACCGTTGGGAGCGTTCAGCCTTGAGCGATCGGCCGTTTCCGAGACGTCGGATCGTCCAACATCGACCGATTCTGGGTCGCCGGCGGCGTTCCACGTTGAACGCCAGCGGCGGGGTCGCCGCCGGTCGGCACGGCGCGAACCTGCCGTAGAAGCCGCCAGCGCCGACACAAGCGCGCTCCACTACTCGCATAGTCACTACTCGCACATGGCCCGGATCCGCGGCGGGGAACTCACGATCCATTTCATCGAAGCAAGCGCGTGTGTTTTCTCACGTTTACGGGTACAGTGCGGGCGCGGCCGCAAGAAGCCCTCGCAAGAAACCCAGCCCTGAGGACCCGTGCGCGAGGTGCACCTGAGGGGAAGCCTGAAGCACCCCGAACGCAGCAGCTCCTCCAACGGCCAGGGGAAGCCGCCGCGCAGCGCGAGGAGCGAAGAAACCCAGAGTGCCCTGACGAAAAGCATATGGCTTCTTGATGCGCACCCCCACTGTGGGCACTTTGCGAAGATAGCAGGACGCGCTCGGTGGACCGCATGGTGGGCCTGTTTTCCACCACCACCACCATAAGTAGGAGGGGGATGGGGTCATCCTCCTGCTCCTCCTCCTCTTCGTCCTCCTCCTCCTCCTCGTCCTTCACCCCCTTCCCCCCCTCCAACTTATGGTGGTGGTGGTGGAAAACAGGCCCATCACCGCAGCAGCAGGGAGTGCGTCCCCAGTCGCCGCGGCCAGCCTCTGGGGATCGACGTTTCTGCTGCGCGTGCGCGCCAGGGCGCCGGCGGAGGCCTTCGGGGACCGAGGCGCAGGTGCGGGGAGCGCGTGCCGGAGCCAGGAGAGCGCCCATGGATCGGAGGCCAAGGCCGAAGACGCGGACGGGAGGCGAGAGGCGCGCGCGGGGCGCACAGGGACATACCAATACGATATGTCCTCCTTGGAGGCGCGCGTCCGACCCGAACGTGTAGTGCACCCATCTTGTAGTAGATCGTTTCCCGAGCGGTGTGGCCAGAAAGCGCCCGCCACGGCGCATATACTACAAGATTTCTCGGTGCGCGCGTCGCCCCTGGGGGGGCGACGCACACATAGTATTACTATGTTGGCGCGCCGCCGAAGCAAGGCCGAAGACGCAGACGAGAGGCGAGAGGCACGCATCCGATCAGCAGAAGTTGCAGGCGTCTGGCCTGGACCCCATGACATCGTCCAGGAGAGGGGCACGAGGCCCAATCCAGTCGAAATCGCTCCACGACCTCCCACTGTATCCATCGAGTGAAACTTTTCACCCCAGATCTGTCTCTGACGGTCCCAGGGGCCCGAACACGGCCCGGGGAGGCCGAAAAACAAAACAACAGCACGGTCAAGGCGGTCATGAGGGACGCGTGCCCTGCGCTCGCCTTGCCCGCCTCGACTTCTAAGAATCAGAGCGGGTCATACGGACGCATTGCCCAGCACCCCCCCTTCCCGCAACCCAGTAACCCAGCAACCCCAACCAAACAAAAAAAAAACAAGAAACGATTCTCTCCTTAAGGCCTCCGGAGGAAAACCAAAGCGGAGACCGATTTCTTCTCTGGCGAGGTTACTGTCCTACGCGACCTTAGAAAGAATCCGAATAAGGAGTCCCTAAATAAGGATCCCGAGCGATAGAGCGATTTCCAAGCAAATCGTGAGAAAGGCCAGAGCGAAAACGCGAGCCTTGAGGGTTGGAGGCGCGAGGCCACAGTAAACTGCGAGCAAATCCCACGCGAGCGAGAGCGCGATCCCTGCATAGATTATAAGGAACGCGCGCCGCGAGGCGCAGGAAAGCGGGAGGCGGCCCGCGCGCGCATGTTGCCCGCCCGCGCGCGGTCCAGGGGCGCCGTCGCAGAATTCGTGCCCGCGCGCAGCGCCCCTCTCCAGAGTGCGCGCGCCCTTACGGTGGCGTTGTGCGCCCACCACCACCACCAAAACCACAACAACAACAACAACAACAATAACAACAACAAAAACAAAAACAAAAACAAAAACAAAAACAATAGTAACAACAACAAAAACAACAACAACAATTACTAGCACGTGGGGACACACCGTTCTCACCAGTGCCAGGGTTTTCATAGGAGGCGGGCAATACCCCCACTTTGTGGGGGGGCCGGTTCAAGCTCTACCAAATTTCCAAACGACTCTTCGCCACCACCCACACCCAGCTTCCCGCCCTATGACGTTCGGACACTTCACTTCGTGGCATGCGGACGACCGTGGCTACTATTCAGGGCCCCGCGGCCGACGACGACGGCGTGCGCGCGCGAAGAAAAAACGAATGTGTCCCGCATGGTATTATTTGACAGGGATGATGGCCCTGGCAGGTGCGCAACCGTTGTTGCAGAAGTTCGAAAAAGTTGCTCGCAAAAGCCCGTTTGACAGAAATGTTTAAAAAGTGTTGGGTTTCCTACGAATCCGCAAGAGCGCGCGGGATGAAATTTTGACATTTTTTTTTGAAA
Organism: Prorocentrum cordatum; assembly: GCA_963575745.1. Taxonomy (NCBI): domain Eukaryota; class Dinophyceae; order Prorocentrales; family Prorocentraceae; genus Prorocentrum; species Prorocentrum cordatum. The sequence continues at coordinate 96,933 of CAUYUJ010000953.1, forward strand.
AACCATTGGTTTTTTGATGTTTTTATGTTAAAATCGCTACGAAAACTAAGGTTTTGGAAGGATTTCGTCTTGCGCGCGCGAATGTCCACTTTACCTTATTTTTTGCAAGGGATTCTTGAAGTTTGGTTATGTTAGAACAAGAAATGTCCACTTTAGCTTATTTTTTGCAAGGGAAAACCGATCGTAACAACACAACCGGATCCGGACCAACCCGTTTTGCCTGAGACTTCCTCACGAAAATGATGAAAATGAGGCTGCGGCCTAGGCGCGGCGGGGGGGTCGTGCACCAGGGGTCCCCAAAATAATATTTTTAAAGTAATAAATTCAACAAAACAACAACAATTATTTTACCGTGGCTCAGTGTTTCTCACCAGTGCCAGGGTTTTCATAGGAGGCGGGCAATACCCCCACTTTGTGGGGGGGCCGGTTCAAGCTCTACCAAATTTCCAAACGACTCTTCGCCACCACCCACACCCAGCTTCCCGCCCTATGACGTTCGGACACTTCACTTCGTGGCATGCGGACGACCGTGGCTACTACACTGGCGCATGGTTTCAATGACTTCTTGTGGTAACATCTTGTGGAAACTAGCTTAGTATACGACGACGACGATTTGAAGGGCCTACGGTGCGAAAAATGATTTTATGTTGCGCGGTGCTAAAATTCCTACGAAACCCAATGGTTTTTGAAGATTTCGGCGTGCGCACGGAAAGAAAAAACGAATGTGTCCCGCATGGTATTATTTGACAGGGATGATGGCCCTGGCAGGTGCGCAACCGTTGTTGGAGAAGTTCGAAGCACGTGAAGAAGTTGATCGCAAAAGCCCGTTTGACAGAAATGTTTAAAAAAGTTGGGTTTCCTGCAAATCCGCAAGAGCGCGCGGGATGAAATTGTGACACTTTAAAAAAAAAAAAAAAAAAAAAAAAAAACATTGGTTTTTTGATGTTTTTATGTTGAAATCGTTACGAACACTAAGGTTTTGGAAGGATTTCGTCTTGCGCGCGCGAATGTCCACTTTACCTTATTTTTTGCAAGGGATTCTTGAAGTTTGGTTATTTTAGAACAAGAAATTTCATTTTATAGTGTTTTTTGCAAGGGACAGCGGGGGGGAACAAAACAACCGGATCTTGATGACATCGTATTACCTGAGGCTTCCTCACGAAAATGATGAAAATGTAGCTGCGGCCTAGGCGCGGCGAGGGGGTCGCGCACCAGGGGTCCCAACAATAATTATTCTTTAGAATAAATAATGTTCAACAACAACAACAGCAGCAACAACAACAACAACAACAACAACAACAACAGCAACGACGACGACGACAACAACAGCAGCAACAACAGCAGCAACAACAGCAGCAACAACAACAGCAACAACAACAGCAACCAGAGCAACAACAACAAAAATAATAATAATGTTACGACTGTTCGTTCTGGCCTGCTCGCGTGCCACTCAACCAGCATATTCCAAACCCCCGGATCCGCCCTCTTCGTCTTCGATCGTACCCCTTTGGGGGTGTATCGTCCTTACCTGCCACGTGTATTTCGTGCAGCCCCTTGGGCAGGGGAAGAGAGGATGGATGGAAGGAAGAGACAAGGGGGAGGGACGAGGATGGAGCACGAGAGACAATACCAGGATGGGGGCTAGAAGCAGAAAACACGTGGCAGAACCAGACGGGCAGATCGGAAGGGTGGACCCTAACAGGCGGGTCAGGAAGGTGGGCCCAAGCGGCCAGGTCGAGCAGGCGGGTCGCTGAAGCGTGCGTCCTGCATGAACCGCGAGGAATTATCGGGCAATAGCGTGATTCCCAAGTAAATCGTGGGGAAATCCAGAAAGGGAGCGCGTGATTCCTGAGTGTCGAGGGCGCGGCGTCTGAATAAATTGCGAGGAAGTCCCACGCGAGAGCGTGATTCCTACATAAATGATGAGGAAACCCCGCACGATAGCGCGATTGTTCAAGACATTGCGAGGACGTATCAAGCGAGAGCCGTTGCTGTTGTAACTCGGGGGCGTGCGAGCCCCGGGAGTCGATTGAAATAAATACAATGGTTACCGGAGGGGGGGATCAACTGTAACTATTCTTCAGAAGGGAGAACTCAACAACAACAACAAATCGTCTCGGACCCAGAACCTTGAACCTTCTCTTCTTGCTGGCCGGAACCAATGCTGAGCCACCTCGGACCCCTGGCCAGCTCCAAAGTACAAGTCCTCGTCACCAGGGCTCGACCAAGGCACTGCTTTTTTCGCTCCCGTCTTGCTGCCGCTGCCGCTGTCCCTCATTCCGTCTTCGCTCTGCCGTGGTGCTTCGGTCGAGCCCTGCTCGCCATCCGCTCGGGCTCACCCGAGCTGGCCCGCGACCAGGCGGGCCGCCACAGCCAGCGCCCCCGCGGCCACGGCGCCTGCCAGCAGCGCGCCCGACAGGCCCGCGCACGGCGCGCGGCCCACGCGCTGTTTGGGCTTGGAGGCCGCCGCCGCCCGCGAGCGCGCGGCGGGCTGCCCGGGCCCCTCGCCCTCCGAGTCCGAGTCCGACCCAGACCCCCTCGCGCGGTGACAAAACCACGGCGGAGGGGTGTAGGAAGGCACCAACTGTACACCAACACCGGTCCTGGCCCAGGATCACCCCGGGCCCAGGATCGGTGTATACGCCCTCCTGCCCTGCGCAAGAAGGCACATACACCGATCCTGGGCCCAGGGTGATCCTGGGCCAGGATCGGTGTTGGTGTATAGTTGGTGCCCTCCGAGGGTGTTCGCTGTTCCCTGAGATCCTGGCGCTGCAACGTTTTCACACACCCTGGGCGCTGTTGCCCCTGGACGGGCCCGGGGGCCCCCACAGCTCGATCCGGCTCGGAAAAGGACGCAGAAAGGGGGGGCCAGGGGCTCTGGGCGTAAATGTCGCGATGTTGCAATGTTTTCGCAACGCCGAGTCTCAGGGTTTTCGGCCTCCGGGAGCCCTTTTTACCAGGCCCTCAGACCGTCAAAAAACGACTTGGGATGAAAAGCAGGTCCTGCACGGTTTCCCCCGGGGCCGTAGCCGACCCGAGGAGGAGGAGGAGGAGGAGCAGGAGCAGGAGCAGGAGCAGGAGGAAGAGGAGGAGGAGGAGGAGGAGGAGGAGGAGGAGGAGGAGCAGGAGTAGGAGCAGGAGCAGGAGCAGGAGGAAGAGGAGGAGGAGGAGGAGGAGGAGGAGGAGGAGGGGTCGCCTAAGCCCTTCGGAGAAACCCTCCAGCCGGTCCCGGGGAGGGGGTCCAGACCTCCTCTGCGGGTGGACGCCGTGAGAAAATCACGGCGTCGGGGGTCTGGGGAGTCGAGGCTGCCGACGTGCACCGTGTCCGACCGCGTGCGAATGGGTCGGCTGCACGCGAGAGTGACAGGCGCAAAAGAGCCCAGGGACACGCAAACAAATTCACACTACGTAGTCCCAGGATTCCCCGTATTTTTCCATATGGTATGGGTCTTCACCTTCCCCCCCCCACTTCCCATATTTTCCCATCTTTTCCGGGGAGTCGACGATTACTTGTGCATGTATGTCTCTTTCCTTTCCTGAATATATAACATAAGCGAAAGTGACCTCTGGTGCGCGGCCTTCCACGGGGGCCGCGAAGGGGGGCCGGACGGCAAGCAATCCAAGCGCGCCAGGCAATGCCGGGGGGACGAGACGAGACGAGACGCGCGTGTGCGCCGGCAGGCGGGCCCCCGAGGGGCGGCGGCCAGGGTCCTTTTCCTCCTCCTCCTCCTCCTCCTCCTCCTCCTCCTCCTTTTCCTCCTCCTCCTCATCCTTTTCCTCCTCCTATTCTTCTTAATAATATTGTTGGTAGGCTTATTATTCGTTTTTCTTATTCGTATTAGAATGTGTGTTGTTTTATATTCTTCTTCATAGTATTAGTAATATTATTCGCGTTGCTATCATTATTATGATTAGGAATATTATGAGTGTTCTTCGTATTATTACCATTATTGTCATTGGTCTTCGTAATCGTACTACTTTCGTTATTATGGTGATTACTCTTACTCCTCTTGTTATGGATATGATTAGCAGTACTATTAGTAGTAGTAGTAATAATAATAGTAGTTCTAGTAGTAGTAGTAGTAGTAGTAGTAGGAGGAGGAGGAGGAGTAGTAGTAGTGGTAGTAGTAGTAGTAGCAGTAATAGTAGTAGTAGTAGTAGTAGTAGTAGTAGTAGTAGTAGTAGTAGTAGTAGTAGTAGTAGTAGTAGCAATAGTCGTAGTAGTAGTAGTAGTAGTAGTAGTAGTAGAAGTAGTAGTAGTAGTAGCAGTAGTAGTAGTAGTAAAAGTATTAGCAGTAGTAATAGTAGTAGTAGTAGTAGTAGTAGTAGTAGTAGTAGTAGTAGTAGTAGTAGTAGTAGTAGTAGTAGTAGTAGTAGTAGTAGTAGTAGTGGTAGTAGTAGTAGTAGTAGTAGTAGCAGTATTCGTATTATTATATTGTCGTTGTTCTTCCTCCTCCTCCTCCTCTTCCTCCTCCTCCCCGTCAAGTGACGGCCGCCGCCGTCGAAGACTTTTCAAATGTGAACCCGTGCGCCCAAGAGCTCTTCGGAGCCAGAATTGTTATGGAACGCGGCGCGTCAGCGGCGGCAGCTGCTATATCGGGGCCCCCATCAGGCCCGACACACGTCACGCGGCCCTCGAGGTCAAAACTGCCTTAAGTTCTAGGGGCCCTCTAGGGCCAAACATGGAAAAGGGTGACGATCGCAGTGAATTTCAACACCCGTCCTCGATCGCTTGGCTACATTAGCTGGCCGCACGGCCAGTAAAACATGGATCGCTACTGCCTGCCATCACACACCGTTCCGCCCGTCCGGCGGCTCCCTCGGCTACCTGCCTGGTAGCTCCTGCTCTCGAAGATCGCGAAAGCTCTGCCCTCGCTGTCGCTCCTCGAATCCACCTTGACCGCCGCGTCGTCGTACCCCAGGTTGCTCTTCATTTGCTTCCTGCGCTTCTCGTCGGCACGCCTGCGCCTCGCGTCTCTCGCCGCCTTCTTGGTCAGCGCGGCCTCGGCACTGATCTCCACGCTCGCACATCCGTTTTGTATCACGTCCGTCAGGTAGCCTCTCTCGGCATCCAGCTTCGTCAGCGCGTCGGCCAGCTGCACCGAAGCGTCGCACCACTCCAAGTCAACTCCATCTCGGGACAGCAGCTCGCGAAGTGCCGCGATGACCACACGAACTCGGCGATCTGCAACTTGTCCAACATATGCGAGTAGATGATAAACCAAGCTGTTGGCGTCGCCGTACCACTTCACCAGTATCAAGCTCGCCGCGCCCTCCACGAGGCCGCCCAGCGGCTGGTTTGGATCGCTCATCTCGCAGCACCAGCGCCCCGTTCCACTCCGGCGCCTCAGCTCCTTCTGTGAGTCCGCGGGCCTCGGCCCCCATGGACGCCCTGCGCACCCTCTTGATGCGCGAGCTGCCCCAGTCGAGGATGTGCACCGGGCCCTTCTTGTCATCGCACAGGCCGTCGCCAGTCTGCAAGCACGCGAACCCGAGCTGCGATCTCACCTTCTCGCCGAGCTCGCCGAAGGCAATGGTGCCCACGTTGTTGAGGCTACTGTCCACGCACACGACTCCGCAAAGACCTCCATCGCCATGCAGCACGTCGCTCCGAAAGACTACATGGGTGTCGCGCGTCTCCTTGCAGCGATTCACAGGCCTGCTCATCTCCGCCAGGCGCTGCACCGCGAACTGGCTCTTGCACTGCGCTAGCCAGCTGTAGCCGAAGGAGACGCCCATCCGCTGCTGCCGAGGGCCGAGACGGCCAACCAAGCGAACCAATCACCGACGCGGCGTCGCTCTTCTCCTCGCCCGCAGCAAAAGCCTCGACCTGCTTCGCGCGGGCCGCCCCCCATGGCGCCCACGAAATTGGCCGTGCCTATCTCGATGGAGAAGTCCGAAGCCTGGCCCACGTCCTTCCCGCTGCATCTGAACGGCGGCTTCTCCTCCGACAGCCGCAAAACCTCCCCCGGCTCGTCGGTCGCGCCCATGAACTGCTTGCTCTTCGGATCTCCAGGCGCGAAGAGGTCGTCTACGCAAGCGCCGACAAAGCCGACCGGCTCGCCGTTCTCGAGGAGCGGAAAGAGGGCGCGCTCCAAGCGGCTCTCTTGCCACGAGTTGCCGCGCAGAGCCCTGCGCAGCTTACGCCACTTCCTTCCAGCGCCCCCGGCGCCGTAGATCGCGCCGCGGCCAATGAATAGCGACCCTCCCGGCGCGCCGGGTGGCAAGGGGGGCGGTGGACCTGACGTCAGCATCCAGTCGACGTCGTCGCCTTGAGGGCAGGCACTCGCCGCGTCAATCTTGGACAGCGGCCGGTGCTTCCGCGCCGCCGCTCTGCAGATCACGCGGAAGACTAGGGGCGAAAAGGTCGGGGGGTCCGTTCGCCCACGCGCCGACTCGCAGCAGTAGCGACCGACCGCCACCCGTCTCGACTTCGCATTCATCCCAAGCTTCGGGTCGAGCTCGTTCTTGTTGGCAAGTACCCAGCTCGATGGAATCGGCCTGACCTTCTTGAGAAGCTACCCTGCGTCGTCGCCAGAGACCGCGGCGACCGCCCTGAAGTTCCCCCAGTTGCCCCACTCCTCGGCCATGCCCGCGTCGAACAGGGCCCTGCCCGCCCCGCTGAGCCTCGCGAGAATGAGCTCCTTGCTCCGAGACCCCCCGACAGCCATGCTTAGTCGATCCCCGCGCGGCAGAAGTCGCCCGCGGCGTTCTCGGCAAGGACGGCGCCGCCAGCGATGGGGCCCGGCCGGGAACGCCTCGAAGTGGTCCCCCGAGGGCCACAGGCAGGCAAATCGCCTTGGCCTTCAGGCTCGAGCGGGTCGCTCGGCGCGGCAGAATGACCAGCGGTTCCTTCCTCATTGTTCGCAGTAACCAAGATGCCACCATCATCAGCATCGCGTTCAGCCACCATTCTTGCTCAGGCAGCCGTTCGCGGGCTGATTCAATCCCCCGAGCATCCCCTCCGCGGCCTGGACCCTCCGGCGCGAGGTCCTCGCCGGAATGCGCCCGCCCTCAGCGAGCGCTTACAGGGGCGGCCCACGACGGGTAAAGAACGCCCGCGCCGTCGCGGTAGTCCAGCCAGCCGCCCCGTCGCCGTCGCCCGCGCTGGCCTCGGGCGCCTCGTCGCCGCCTTGCGCGCTCTTCCCCGCCGCCTTCTCGGGCCTGGCCATCGCTCGAGCTCCGAGCCCAAAGCTGGCCTCCGCCGAACTCGAGGGCGCTCCTACCACGGACGCCGATCCTGACTCACCGATGCTGAAGTAGCTGGACTTGGGACGGTCCGACGGCGGCGGCGCCGCCTTGGTTGACTTCGGGCAAGCTGGGTCGCCATGCCAGTGCCCGATCTGCCCGCGGCTCGCGCACCGCGTAGCCCGCTTCAGCTTCTCAATCCTGGATCTCCTCTCCGGGTCGCCGCCGCCCTTGCCGCCGCGGCTGCGCGGTCGGCCCCGCGAGCTGCCCGGCAAACCCGCCGAGCGCGGATTGCTCCTGCCACGGCCCCCGCCGCGGACCTTCGACTGAAACTTCTGCTCGCGCTGCACGATCGCCGCGAAACTCCCTAGCGCCTCGCCGCCCATCTGGTCGAGCCCCATCCAAGCTGGCTTCGCCCTCGCCTAAGTAGACCTCGGGCTCCGACGCGGCGACGTCGGAGGCCGCGCCCTCCCCGTCGCCCTCCTCGTCGCCTTCCTCGATGCCAGCCCGCCACGCCTGAGCCCGAAACTGACGCCGACGCCCCCCGATCCGCTGTGGGAGAGCATCTCCGCGTCGTCCGCTTTTCTTCCTATGCTCGCGCTCGTGGATGTTCGGGCGCCGCATCCTCGGGGCCTTGGCGAACGCGCCCTTGCTGCGCCGGTTGCCCGAAGAGCTGACGATGCCAGCGTGGTCGCTCTTCTCGATACCTGGGAACTTCAGCAGCAGGTGCGCCTGAAGGTCGTCGCTGATCGTCGTGTTCTCGCTTACCTTCGCCAGGTCCTCGGACGCCTTCGAACGCCTCGCGATGTACTCCTGCAAGCTCTCGCCTGCGGCCCCCCAGACCGACTTGTCGCAAAGCGCGCCATCGAACAGCTCCGCCGCCCTGGCCGGGCGCTCCTTCATCACAGCCTCTCGCAGCGTCGCCAGTAACAGCTCCAGTCCGGTCGCGCTGGCTCGCTTCTTCTCGTAGCTCGCGCTGCCGCGGCAGCTGCGCGTGGGTCAAGCCTCGCACCGCATCGTAGGCCGTCCCACTGAGGCCGTTGTGCAGATTGATCGGCGTCGCGATCTGCTTCTCGTCGCCCATGCGCCTCCAGTAGGCGCCACGAGCTCTCTCCTGGTACTCCTCGAAGGGTTCAGGGTCACTGTCACAGAGCGGGATTTCCTTCTCGAGCTCCGGTTTGCTGACCTTCGCCATCTTGACGTTAGGCACGTCGACAGCTCCAGTCGCGCTGATGCACACGTTGCGTTTATCAGGCTCACCGCTGCCACTATTGCCGCACACGGTGAGCGTATCAGGCTCGCCGCTGCCGGTATTGTGCGCCAAGCCGCCTAGACCCAGCACGAGGAGGAGCCGCCAGCCTCCTCGCCGCGGATGCCCTCCAGCTCCCTGCTGGACTGCCACCGCCCTCGCCAGGGGCGTGATCGTGTTCACCTCAGCGCTGCCGCAGCGGAAGCGGGAGCTGACCGAGGGCGAGTCAGCCAGTTCCGCTACCATCAAATGATGGCCGCCGCCGTCGGAAACTTCTGAGGTGTGAACCCGTGCGCTCAAGAGCTCTTCGGAGCCAGAACGGTTATGGAACGAGGCGCGTCTGCGGCGACAGTTGCTATATCGGGGCCTCCTCAGGCCCAACACCCAACACACATCACACGGGCCTCGATGCTTGAACTGCATCAAAGGCCCGCTAGGGCCAAACATGGAAAACGGAGACTATCGTAGTACATTTCCTCCTCCTCCTCCTCCTCCTTGTCCTCTTCCTCCTCCTTGTCCTCCTCCTCCTCCTCCTTGTCCTCCTGCTCCCCCCAGGGGCGATGTCCGCAGGGAAAGGCCCGGTCACATGTGCGCATGCGCGACGTAATCCTTCTCCAAGCTGCTCCACATATAGAAGGCAGAAAATCCAGCTCGATATTAACCAACCCGACACGCGAAGCCGTTTAGTAAACGCACCCAAAGAAGGAATCAAGCAGGGCAGGGCTGTTCAGTAAACGCCCAAGGCCTTTTAGTAAAGGACAACTGTCTGGTCCAGGTGGTTTTTCCTCCCCTTGAACAGAACGTCCGATCTCCAGCAACATCCAACCGCGTCATGGCAGCATCCCCAATTAGTAGATCGCACGAGTTGTGAAATGTCGTCGCCCCACCTCCCCAGACCCCCGACGTCATGATTTGTTCAGAACGTCGACCCTCAGAGGTCTCGACCCATTCCCCTGGACCGGCTTTTCATCCTGAGTCGTTTTTTGACGGCCCCGAGGGCCGGTAAGGGCCTCCAGAGGCCGAGAATATGGAAAAACCTTCCGCCATGATCTTTTCATTGCCCAATGGAGTCTGGGACTTCCGCGGCCCTCAGTGTTCGGGGGGGTCCTTTGGACCAGCACCCAAGGTCACCCCAGCGAAAGGTTCGTTCGGGCATGTCACCCCACATGCGGATTTTGGACGAAAAAATCAGCCAACAAATATTCAAAGATAGCCACAAAAAATAATAAGACATCGTCCCCAGGGTCATATAAAACTATTGTTGAATGCTCCTCCTTGTAGAAGGACAGGCCCGCAAGCGCGTTCCGCTACTCGCAAAGTCACTACTCGCAAGTGGCCTGGATCTTCCGTGGGGGATTTACGATAAATTACATCGAAGCGAACATTGGTTTCTCGGACGTTTGCGAGCAGGCACTTTGCGAGTAGTGGAACGCGCTCGTCGGGACCGAAGCGAGGGGTCACTCTCGCGCGTGGCCGAGATGGGCTCGGGGGCGGCGCCCGCCGGCACCCTGTCGCCGGGCCTGGGCGCCGCCGCGGGGCCGGGGCCGCCCGCGGGGCCCACCCGCAGCAGCAGGCTGCGCAGCCGCGCCTCCTCCGCGCGGGGGAGCGAACTTCGACGACGACGACGACGACGACGACGACGACGACGACGACGACGACGACGACGACGACGACAAGAACGCGTTCTGTGGTCGCTTGGGGGTAGGGGGTGTTTGGAACCCGACACCCCCTCCTTCCCATGACAGGGGCGGGGGGGGGTTCGAACCCTCCCCCCCCTCTCCTCTCTCCTCGAGCCGGCGCCTGCGTCGGCGGCGGCTGGCGGCGGCGGCGGGGACGACGAT